>CALNXK010000282.1:172500-340000 GCA_942486035.1 Porites lobata
GTTGCGGAACAAGACTTTTTATTGAAATTCTCGGGTCAATTTATAGACACCTTTTTTTTTTGTTTTCTTTTTCTCCAACCTGTTTGACTGAGTTGTGCTCACTTGGTTATGGTTTGACAGATTTCTTCTCCCGGAACAAGTTGGATGTCAAAGCTGTCTATAACCGTTAAAACTACTGACGTCACAAGCGCAACAAGAGATCCGCACAGGCGGTTCCGGGTGGTTCATCTCTCGGCTACTCAGCAAGTATCCCGTTCAACGACGCGGACGGTAACGAGAACGTAAAAAAAACAATAGGTTTGATTAGCAAAACAACTTTGCACGTGCACCACGCTTTTTTGTACATTTCTTTGCGACTACGACGTGAACATGCCTAATTTCGCGTTTTACGGAGGACGTAAACAAGCAACGACGAAATTTTATTTCTCTTACTGTACTTGGATATGGTGGCTAGGATTCAACTCCAGGAGGGTTCGCCTACATTTGACAAAGTAAGTGGGTAGGAACAATTACGATATAGACTGAAAGAACGCAAATTCACTTTTTAAGCGACGTTCTCATTGCCTTCGCGTCGTTGGATCTTCAATAAAGTCACGTTTGTGTGTGAACGGAAGTCCCATCAAGTATGGTTTTCTTGCCGGTCTAAGAGCTATCCAACATAGTATGATCATATACCCAAGTGTCCTGTTTAACGATAACTTTATTTACAGCGATTTTCGTATGACCTTGAAACGAAAACGCGCGAACAAAACAGAAACAACCAACGAACGCAAATAGAGCGATTTGATTGGTTTATGGGACGGATACAAACGAGCGTGGCTTTTGGTTGGTTAAGCGAACGATCAGGTGAAAAAACTTCATGCCCGAGAACTTTCTAGAAATTAATCGATTCTTCGCTTTGACGTCATACTGCAACACGATTGGCCAAGCGAACAATACCTTGTCCATATTAGGGTTTTCTTTGGCGGGAAAACGAAGAGTCCATGTTTTGATTTTTTCATCCATTGGCTGATAAAACAAACAACGAACACTTAACGAAACCATTGTTCAAGGTTATACGAAAATCGCTCTAACAAAACTTGGCAGTGTATACCTTGTTTACTACCAGCAGGCTGAGATGGTCGGTCAAACAAAGCCATTGTCGCCGCTGAAAAAAGCAGTGCATTGACTTGACCATGTACATCTCCAAACACAAGAATGGCTTCATTTACTTTATAAGGATTGCTCCTGTAAAGAAAGTAAGATCTGAATGCATAATGCTTCTCTCGATGTTACTTTAGTCCAAAATAGAAATATTTGCACATAACTATCTGCGGCAAGTCTCGTAAATCTCTATTGCAACAGGGGCACCCAACGGCAATTTTCGGGAAAATATCTGTTCGGAAGACTATTTGAGAACTAGAATTTTCGGAACATTTGTTGTAAAATTTCTTGCTTGCCTGCCTCTCCTAGGATTTTCGAACATCTACAAAATGGTATAATTACCCATTTTAAACGGATATTTACCCTAAAAAAGGCCACCTAGAATTTTCGGGAGCCTTTTTCGGGCTGAAATTTTCGAAAAGGTAAGTTTTGATCCCTATAATTTTCGGATCACTAGACTTTCAGCTAGGAAATCCGAACAGATGAAAAGTTTTTAGGGGATAAAAATATGCCTATATATCTACCGTTTAAATACTAAAATACGTTCAACAATGCTATGTTAAGTGGTTTTGAACTATATCCTCGTTGGGTGCCCCTGTTGCAACGAGAAAAGTATTTCTTTACTTTAGGGTATATTCATTTGCAACAGTACGCGTTATACGTTGCATCTGCGCACTGAAAATTTTAGCGTTCTTAAGCTTAAATAGTCGAATAACTATGCATTCGCAGCAGTCAGAAAATGTGACGGCTGTAGGAGTAAGCTACAAATATATACAACCTTAGTGAATGTACTCACCAGTAATCCATACATAAAGGAGTGTGTTCAAGGCCTTGTATGCGATATTGACAGTTGAACTCTGATTTGGAACTCAAATCATATATAGCTATCGAAAAATAATCATAAAAACAAACAAACAAACAAGAAAATTAATACACTGCAGGAAAATTCGAGGCCATTTTAGTAAAAATGGGTAAGATAAAACAGTTTGCCACAAAAAGCTAGCTACTTAAGTACTTTCCTGAAATTAGAGTCTTGTGTTCTCCACTAGTCTGCTACACAGCCGTTTTTAGTGTCCTCACGCAACGCTCCTCCCCGCTAACTAGTGGGGAGGAGCGTTGCGTGACGACACTAAAAACGGCTGTGTAGCAGACTAGTTCTCCACATGTTCCACAATACATTAGATGCTATGATGTTTTAATATACTGTCCATTCTTAGGTTTCGTCTTTTAGACAGGCCGTTTTGATACGAATATTCTTCGTTCTGTAAGGTAACTACGCGCGAAACTAGTCTGATATGTATTTAGAACTCGACTGAATCTACTTGTGTCGAAACGAGCAGTACGCGTTAAGATGTTGAAATAATAATGTCCCTCTCCTTCTCGGCCTGTACTGATACATTGTACAAAAAGACTAATATATCAAATTACCGATTTCTTTGCTGGTCAGCGCGAGGGCCAGTTTGTAGATATTTTGCATTGGTATAAAGTCTGTCACCCAAAGATCCCTTTGTTTAACTTCTTCTGGATCTGTTTGAACCTTCAGGCACAATGAAAGCATCAAGATTAAAAGTTCCCTGATAACGAAAGGCAATTTCCTGCGACCTATGTACTTAGCAGGCGCACGAAATAATAGGAACGGCAGTGTGGAACGCGAGGGAAGAAGCCACAAATTTACAAATCTGGGGTTCTTGCAGCCTGAGAAAACAACCGACATTTCTCGACGCCACGGGTGGTTTCCCGCAGAATGAAGTCTGAGAAATGAGCGCAGAAATTCCATACTGATGACGTGTCACTAGCCAGATCTGGGCAGTGCCCCTGATTGGTTAGAAATTTGATTCATCCAATCAGAAGCACTACCCAGATCTGGGTAGTGACGCGTCATCAGTATGGAATTTCTGCGCTCGTTCCTCAGACGTCATTTCGAGGGGAAACCAGTGATTGCGTCGCAAAACGTCAGCTGTTTTCTCAGGTTACGGTTCTTGGATATTCTCATTATTCATAATTCTGTGTGCACACAGAAATTATAACATAATCATTATCATTTTTGTTATCTTTACACAGAGATGTCAAGCTAAAGGCTTTTAAGCATAGCATGTATGTTGCATGCTCTGAATTTTCCTGCCGTAGACTGATAAGATCCCTACCTGAACTGTCCTCAGCAGTTTCATATTTAATGACCAGAGAGTAATTACACCTTCCTACAAAACAGATTTTAAAAAGTAATAAATAAAAACGTAAAAGGCAACAAATAGTAACGAAATTTTTTTGTCACAGACACATGCACACAGTTGCTCAGGACCCCCCAGTGGGGGAGGGGGTGGGGGGCATTGAACAAGTTTTACACTGACGATTTGACCCTATAGCGTCACTTATTGGACTTTGATGCTGACCTTACTGACAACAATGTAACGTGATGGATTCATCAAAGGACATGTTCTAATAATGGCTTCTTTGTGAGGACTGAAAAAAAAAAAGAAAAAACATTAATTGAATTATTATCAAGCACAGTATGCGTGAAAGCTAGTAAACTGTTAAATTTTTGTTTCTCCTCCAGCTGTTAATAATGGCCTTGATAACAAAATTTATACAACAGTATGTGCATTTCATGTAATGCTAACCTTGCGATGTTTCTTAACTCTCTCCACTGGGGAACCTAAAGGTAGATTAAAGATTGGTCAAAAGTTTGTATTTCAATATCTGAATAATACATTAGTCAAGTGAGGAAAGCAAATTGAGGTGATGCTAAACAGGATAAGCTCAACCAGTTGGTAGAGGGCTTAACTGTAGAGCTGGAGTTCGGGTTTGATTCCTGTACCCAGACCAATACTCAGGGTCTTAAAATAACTGAAAAATGAAGGTGCTGCCTTTGCCCTTCAAACAGATGGACCTATGCATTGCTCAGGTGAACATGTAAAAAAGAATCCTTAATTAGTACTTTCATGCTAAATACATTAATTTTACACTCAAATTAAATGTTTTTCTACTGGTATTGTAAGAAGATAAAGTCACAGATGAGCCAAAGGCCTAAACTGCCGGAGCTTATCTGGTTTCCTTAGCATGAAGCATGCCTGGGAGTATTGTTCAATACTTCCCTCTGAATGGGATACTAGTCCATCATAGGTTACCCCCCAGCAATATGTTGCTGGCACATTTTTTGTGTTCCAATTTATACACCTGGGTGAAGAGAGACAAAGTGGAGTAAAGTTCCTTGTCTCTGGTGACACACACAACACAATGGGGTGTAACTGGGGGGTGGAATTATGGCCTTAAATGACTGTTGATTCAATGTCAAATTCTCTCTTTATTTCACAAAGCAAAGAAGTTTTTACATGCAAGGAGATTCTAGCAGTTTACCACAAGTCACTTGAGGCTTTTATTCCATGCAGTGCTCCTATTAAAAATCCCATTTAAAAATCCCTGTGTGTTGATTACCTGGGTGGTTTTCATTCTATCATCTTTTTCATAGTATTCAAGTAACATATGAGAACAGAACTTGTCCCAGTCAACATAACCCTCTTTGCCCACGTCAATCTTGTTAAACAGATCCTCATATTCTTCTCGTGATCCTTTGTTCAAGACAATAGACAGAATCTCACAGAATTGATCAACATCTAAACTAAGCTCACGATCATGGCCAGACTGGTTTATCTGAAAAAAGAAGTTTAAGCAGCTGAACATATTATAAATAAAGTGATTTTAAAACAATTCGCCAGGATGGTGTTTTGGGGCTATTTCTTAAACGCCTCAGTAATTACTGGGCCCATAAAGCTCACTCACAGCAGTCAGATGAAAATATTAGGGACTACAGTGTGTATAAACAGTTTACTTTTATCACAGTTTAGTGTAAGTATATACATTATTTTATAAGTACCGGTAAATACAAGTGCAATGAAAATTAACAATAATAGAGGTGGGGGGGAGGGGTATCATTTAACTGCGACTTCTTCAATCAGTCATTTAGTGAACTTACATAACAGGGTGGGAGAGGAAGGACGATGGCAAACATTGTGTGACAAACATGACAGTAATAATGTTTGAAAAAACCCTCCGCCAATCTTCAAGAGCAAAAAGTATCAATGTTAAGTGAATTCCTGACAAAACACGCAAGTAATAGCCCCGTCACGTTTGTCACACTCAAGCATTTTGCTTTTCTCTTCTTTCCGCTGTCCTGTTTTGAAACTCACTAATGCCGCAACTCAGTGCAGGGCCCAACAAGTGGTTAAATTATCCCTAATGCTAAACTATCACTAAAACCTTCTGAAGTCACCCAATAAATCAATACAACTAAAAAATGAGTAAATATGTATTTATTAGTGATTGAATGAAACCATGAGAGCTTAATGACATGTACAACAGATAAATCAGTAGCTTAAGTTACCATGAAGGCATCTTGAACTGCTTTTAAATCATGCATTGTCAGACGGCTAACGAGCTTAAAACCACTGTTAAAGGCTGCCATCTTTGGATCAGCTCTCCTGGAGAATACAAACATGTACATGTATGATCATTGGCTACGCACATTAGCTGGGGAGCATCTCATCAGAGAGCATGTTGATCCAAAAGAACTAAACCCTGAGGTTTTCAAGGAAGATGAATTCTGTCAAGTGCAAGTATCTTTTTCTTCCCCCTGTATTTCAGCCATGCTTGCTACAATATTTATTGTCTTTCGAAAAAGTTTCTCAATAAACAAGAGAAAATGATTTTTATTATTATTATTCCTTAATGATATCCAATTTGCATGTTTTCAGGTAATTACAACTTGTTTTGGTTGTGATCAGTTGCTCAATTATTATGGTAAATCAATAATAAGTTGTCGGGCTTAACACACCAGTCGTCATCTGAGATTAAACTGTAAATGGAAACTAAGAAAAAACAGATCTACTGAAGGGTGCAAGCAATGTAACAGAGAACTGCAAAGGGAACTGGTACCTAGGAGGTTCATGCCCCCATGCCTTTTTTGGCTTTAGTTTTTATCATCCTCCCCCAACATTCGCCGCAATGGACTCTCGTTCACATGTAACATTCATCGCTGAAGTTCTACATTTTAATCTTCTTTCAAAATGATTTAATGGCGATGACAGAAGTCAAGGTTTACTGTCATCTTTTCGTCAGATAGGCAATTCAACTTTTCAGCTGTGATTTTTGTTTTCTTATTATCTCAATGGCTGAGCACAGGCAGTTCTAATTCTTACCTTTCGCCACTTGCTTGCTGTGGCTGTTCAGCATTTGTAAATGCGACGGAAGAGTCTTCTGCTTTAGGTGATTTGGACATTTTAGACATCAAAAGTCGAGATAAACATTTATAATCTTCGATCTTTCCGCCATCATTTTCTAGTCAGTCAACAACATCCAGCAACCATAGCAATCGTGGCTCGTACCATTCTTTCCCGGAGCGTTTGACAACTGGTTACCAAGCCATGACGTCATTCATCAACAATATGGCAGACGGAAAACGCATAGTTGTCGTTGACAAAAGCGATTTTTAGACATTGTATGTGGCTAATGATCGAAACTTATGTGACAGGAGACATATGTTAACATCTTAGATGGCGCTCGTAAAAAGAGATAACCAGTTCTCTGTTGCTACGATTCAAGAGTCGACGAAGGAACAAAAAAGGACTAATGTAAAAGTACTCGACGAAGAGACATACGTGCAAGTAGGTCATTTGCAAGGTTATTATGACCTTTTTGAGAAATTGAACAGAATTTTAGAGTCTCTATTTCTGTATACGGCCAGCTCTACTATGTATGGCCAAGTGTTTATGTATGTTTTTAATTTAACTTGTGTCTTTTCCTGGGTGTATTTGTTACTCAACGTTCGTACAAACTATTTTGCCATGATTTCTCATAACGAATATTTCATGGCTGGAAACTTTGAAAAAAGAAGCTGAGGAAATGGATGATAGAAATGAAAGGGTCAACAAAATGAGAAACTACAGAGTACTATTTCCACTCACCTTTGTACAATGTAAGCATCCAATCGCTGTGGTTAACCATGTCTTTCTTTTTTCTTGCGAGCAAACTCTACAGGAACATTGTGGATCCAATAAAACTAAATGTTTAAATGCTAATAATTGCAAATAACAGTTTTTCCTTTTCATGAACGGTCAATTTTCTCTTTACAGTCGTTAAATAAAATCATACAAAGAGACTTCTTCCCAGAGCTTCCAAAATTAAGAGCACAGCATGAATATTTGGATGCCGTGGAACACAATGATGTGGAGAAACTGAGGGAAATTTCAGCCAGATATCAAGTCACGCAGACACCTGGTGGAAGATTAGGTAGGAATAGTCCATGCACAATAGTAGTTTAGCTGGAAAAAGTTATGGTAAATACAAGTCCTGTACATGTACTATAAGATACTGTAAAATTCCAAAAATGAGCCCCTCCATGTATAAGCCTCTCCAAATATAAGCCCCCCAAACTCGTAACGCAAAAAACCCTCTGTTGAATTCCCCCTCCACATATAAGCTCCTGGGGGATTGTACTTGGAAATTGCCCTCAAATACAAAGTAAAACAAAGCAAAACCGATAAATTTCATTCTAACTGTAAGGCTAGCCCCGTCGATTTTGAAACACAAATTTCCGTCCATAGATAAGCTCCTCCGAATATAAGCCCTCAAAAAGAGCCTTTGAAAAATATAATCCCCAGGGCTTATTTTCAGAATTTTACGGTTATATTAGTAATAATCAAATGTGTCCTCTATCCTAAAATTAGTTTCCTAGACACAAAAAACCATAATGAAATAAGCACTCTTGCCCAATGAATGTGCCCTTCACAAAGAAAGAACAAAGTTAATCTATGCTGAATGGTACCATATTTAAAGATACAACCTTTTGATGCAGTACTTTACATTGATAAATTATTGTGACCTGCCACACAATAGCCTGATGCTTATCAGCCAAGCTCCATAAACAGCAATGCAAGTGATCATTTTCACTTTCATGTTTGTTTTTCTATTTTCAAGCCACCCCAGCTACTTTTGAGACACCAAGCACAATCCAAGGAACTCCAGCACCATCTCAGCCCATCTCAGACAACAGCAGAGGGACTGCAGAAAACAACAGCTCAACAGAAAACAATTCGAGTAGTAAAAAAGATGAATCAGATTTCACACTGGACAGGTTCCTTGCAAAGAATACAAGTGAGGACAATGCCTCATTTGAGCAAATCATGGAGACATCTACACAGAAACGCAGAGAGAAGTATCAATGGCTTTATGAAAGAGAGCAGGAACAGAAAGAAAGGAAAGAGGAAATCCTGGCCTTGCCAGCTTCTGAAGAAGGCGATCAGTTTAAGTACGAAGACAGGCCTTCAATGATAGAGACATGGAACTATACAAACAAAAATGCACTTATGTATTACCCTGATGGGGTGGGAGCATCGGTGAAAGAAACAATTGAGGGCAAGTACATCAAAAGACAACAGATATTGCATGCTAACAGCAGGTTTAAGAAGGATCCATTTCCTGAGGATTCTTGTGAGGACAAACTAGCAGCCGCTGCTGCGACTCGCTTAGCCGCCCAGCAAGGAAGGATTGGAGTGGATGGGCAACTTCAGGGAAGCAATGAAACACCTAATGTTAAGGGGTATGGATTTGTGGCCACGCCCTCTCCTGCTCCAGGTATGTACATTCATTAATCTTAATCCTTAAAGTCACATTATCCACATACAAACTCTCCATACATTTCCTTGAAGAATTAGATGAGAGAATTTGGAAAAAGATCAAAGCCTTTTTCCCTTGGGGATCATTATATTATTTTATTGTCATAACCTCTTCTCTGGATGATGTATAGATATTGTTAAGAGAAAAAATAATTTTATGAGTTGTAGAGTAATATTCTGATTCTCACTGGAACTTAAAATCAAGAGCCCTCTGTTATGGGTGGCCATATTGGTTTCAAATGCACCGAGGGGTGAGCCCTTGGCTTAATAGTGGTGGAGGGCGGGGGAGGGAGGTGAGAGACCTGATACATTTGAAACCAAGGTGGCCGCCCTTAGGGTAGGTTCTCAATCTCGAGATCATACTGAAAAATGGGGGGACTGTGAAAAGTCTAAGGTGATTAGCGGTCTGAGAATAGTCGTTAATTTAACGAGTGGCAATCCTTCTATTTCATGAATATGTACACTGCAGGTTCATATTTAAGGTCACTGATCTTCTGTCATGTACTTCAGGTGTAGATGCATCACCTCTAATGACTTGGGGAAGCATAGAAGGCACCCCTTTTCGTTTGGATGGGGGAGACACGCCCATTGCCGGCACCCCTGGACCAACATTTAAAATGCCAGAACCAAAGAAACGAGACCAGCTTGGCCTGGCACTAGCAGAGAAGGTTAGCAGACAACACAGAGAAAAACGACGACAAGCTCTAGCAACAGCCACTGCAATGATTGGCAGGTACATTTAAATAATATCATTAGCGTTTATTGTACACAGGCGGCCCATTGCCCGGAGTTACAGGCCAGTTCATTTTTAGATTGGTGTTCATGCACATTTTGCAAATCAAGTAATTCTTTACAGACCAGTTAACAGGTTGGTGTTTTGGTGTTGTCTTTTTTTTCTTATATCATATGGCAGATGAGACGCACTCATTTATGAGGCAGCACTTCCATTTTCGCGGAAATAGTACGCAAACATAATGTTAAAAATAAACTGACCTGTAGGTAGCCGTTGCATTGGCCACAGCATTAATTTTATCACATATCAAACATCACCAAGACCTTAATGACGATCCGCGCCTAAAGTACTGTTAAACAGTTAAAATTCCTTATACAACTGTGACCCAGGGTTCCCAAGTAGGTCATGGTTTTGTTACCAAGGGCACCTAGTTCCATTAAACATAAATTCCGGTTTGAAATTTTGGAAATTTCACGTGGCCAATGGAATGGTACATTCCGGTTGCACAGAGCTGACCCAAGCCACCACGCATTTGGTTATTATTCTTGTAAGCAGGATGCAAAAGAGGGGTACTGGGGACAACAATTTTCTCAAATGGAAACGGACATTTCGGTCCGACCAACCGAAATGACCAGACCAGTCAAAGTGGACCACCTTCAAAGGTGGTCCCAAATATTCCGGTTGGACCTAACCGAAATGGTATGCTCCATGTGATTTCTAACTGAAATTTCCAGAATTTTGGGCTGAATGGAAAGTGCTCTAAGTGATGTTCAGTTTGTGTTTATCTTTGTTGCATAGGAGTCCCAAGCATATGAACACGGTGGATCGTTTGGGGCAGATGTCTCCTGCTGCCCAGAGGCTAGCATCTCAGAGACTGGGAATAAGAACGGGAACTGATAAATCTTTAAGAGCAAGTTACACCCCATCGCCTGCTCATAGCTTATCAGTGGACACCACACCCACCTACCATCGAGCTTCAACTCCTGCTACTCCACAGGAGAACAGTTCAACACCATCGAGGAGTGTATCTCTCACAGATAACCTTCTCAGGTTACCAAAACACTGACACAGCCTTCATCAGATGATTGATAATCCAGACATACAATTAAGCTTTTCATTTGGAAAACTTTAACGAGTTAAAACAACTTTCGGCCCATGTTACAACTGACACTACATGATTTCGATGCAAAAGGTGATAGCACGCTGCACGAACAGTAACAGAAAGCATAATAAAAGTTTTCTTGAGTTGATCCCTGGTTTAGTCTTTAAGAGGTGACCAAAATAAATTCAATTGTGAGTATAATTTTGAAATGAGTACAGGTGACTCAACAGACACCCGGCTCTATAGGACGGACACCTCTGCAAAATGCATAATTAAAGTTGGTCCCTACCTTTCTTTACATTCTACTCGTTCTAAGCCGGACACCTTTTGGACCTGCACTAAGTGTCCGCCGTCTTAGAGAGATGTCCTTCTTATAGAAAAACAAATAGGAGGAGTAAAGAAAGGCAGGGATCAACTGGCGGTAGGCGTCCGTTTTACGGAGGTGTCCGTCTCATAGAGGTGTCCGTTAAGATAGTGTCGGCTGTACTCCCCGCTTTATTTGTTTCTCTATAAGACGAACATCTCCCCGAATACGGACATTAAGTACTGGTTCCAAAGGTGTCCTGCTTAGAGACAGTCAGACTGTAAAACAAAACCGGGTCTCAACGCCCTAGCTGAGGTTGATTCAAAACATCACGACAAAATAAGGATGAACTGAGGGAGTGTAAAGTATTAATGAATAAAAGCAATGCTTAATTTTATTTTTTCTACCGAAACTTTAATTTTTTCAGATCTGACTCATTAAATCATTGACTCATGACTCTTGACTCATTGACTCATTTGACTCATAAAACATCCGTTCTCGAACTGAGAAAGCATTAGCGATTAGAACCACAGCTAACGATTGTCGTAAAGAACAAAGAAAGAGGAGAAACAGATACCACTATCAAACGCTTTTGCACGCCTCGTTTTATCGCCCTCGCCCGTCCTTAGTACCAGTTTGCTAGCTTAGGGGCGGCTAGGGGGGAAGAATTGTTCTCTAGTGGAAAGCACTTTTCTTAAGATATGGACGGTGTTTAGTAGACTGATCTTATTATTATTGTTCACGAGGTGCGCAAGTAAACTCTTCGAGGTTATCAAGAGTAATCTTCCAGAATTCCTTTTCTGGGTCGTAGCTAGCGATCGCATCAGTTGCAGCGGCGAACATAAGGAAACCAGCTTTTTATCAGTTCTACACGATAAATATATTGTTCAGTAAGAATTATAATATCATTTCATTGCTAAATCAGAATTTTTATTTTTCATCTAATAAAACAATTTTTATGCGATAATACATAATTACGTACATTTTTTAGTTGTCATGTGTGAAAAGTTGTCTGAGTATTTAAAGTCGTTAAATGATTACTATATTCATCTTATTATCAATCAAAAGCCGGTTAAAATCGTCACATTTTGTTTTGGATACTATGTGTTTAACAGTGGTTATAAAACTTTTGTGTTGCCCGAGGCTTGAAAAGACGGCTACTTAACCCTTTAAGCCCCAAGAGTGATCAGCATCAAATTTCTCCTTGTAATATCAATGCTTTGTAAAACAGAGTGGTCATGAGAATTACGGACATGATCAGACAAGATGAATTTGCTTAATATTTTATCAACTTCTCGCCTTTACTTCTGCAGGAAATGAATAGGAGCAACAAATGAGAATTCAAATTTTGATCTTAGGGCTTAAAGGGTTAAAACATGTTAAAAGTCAGTCTTGCCTTTGCCCCAGTCTACTTCACCATCACAGTTTCGTCGGTATAATTCAAGCTGTGATGAGTTGCGTTTAAATTCGTTAACATCTTCAAAGTGTACAAAATAGCAAAATTTCAAGGGGACAAAAAGAAAAAACAAAACAAAAGTAAACTAAAGAGAAAATGAAAACAAACAAAACGAAAACAAAAATGTGAAATTCAAGGTATTCAACCCTTACCTCAGTCCGTCAACTTCACATTTTTTTTTTGGATTCGTTCTGTACTTCCGTTCAGTGATGTATGTGTTGCGTTTAAATCTCAAACGCAGTTTTAATTTTTTTTACTCGTTCCTGGTTAATCTCGTGCAGTGTACTAAAACGAATTCCAAAGGAAAAAAGTCCAGACATTTCATAGTTAAGTGTGGTTGTGATACATTTTGCAGGAAATACTGTGGCAACCTTGAAGCTCCGAAAATATTTGCACAAAATACGATGTACACAGTTGTATAAACTCCGCTCTGCAATATACATTTAAATCACCATAAAATGTCTACGTTTTCTTGCTTAAGTTTGTGTTCATTATACAGCTGCTTAATTTATCTCATAACATAGTATGTTTAATATATCTCATTGCTATAAGCGAAAAGCGCATTGAGTTTACCAGATACTCTTTTAGCTTGCATATGTCCAACTGCGTGCAACTACCAATCTTTGGAAAATGAAAGTTGCTATTTCAACTGCTGCCCTCCTTCTGGCGATTTCTCCGTTTGCGTTTGCGCAAAGTGACCTTGAACGTGCAAAACAAGAGTTCACAAGGCTACGAGATGAGTTAACAATCGTTAACAAGATAAGCGACATTCTGTTCCTGCTCGATACCTCTGGTAGTTTGAGCTACTCTGACTTTGACACTGAAAAGAGATTCGTCATAAACTTTTTGAACACTTTACCTGTCCACATGCAAGCAGCCAGAGTAGAGGTCATCCCTTTTGGTGAAAGAGCCAGCCTATATATAGACGGAGTCTCCAGTCCCTCTTTGGTCATGAACAAGTGTGCTCTCATTCAAAAGCTAAAACAGATGCCTCTCAGCATCAATGGCTTCGGAACGAATACCAAGAGTGCCTTTCAGCTCGCTTACGATGTCTGTCTTGGAAAATATAGCGCCAATAAAAGAGGCCCATTCAATAAAGTGAGGACGGTGGTTATTCTCATCACAGACGGAATGTGGAATTGGCCGTTTCACGACCCCAGCCCCATTCCCATCGCCCAAATGCTGCTTGCAGCAAATGTAGAGGTCTTTGCAATTGGTGTCAGACACTCAATTACGCGTGATACACTTCAAAAAGTGGTTAAAGATCCAGCAAAACAAGCATTTATTTTAGGAGACTTTCTGGAGCTTGAAAAACTGTCCCTCTACCTTTCAGGAGGAGGTAAGTGAACAAAATATTTTAATCATATTCAGACCTGGTGTCTTTTGAGGTCCCGCAAAAGTTTCAAATTGAATAACTTTAAAATAGTTAAAGCTATGACTTTTCCAAAATGTTGTCAGGTAAAATTTAATTTACTAGTCCTTACATGTCCTTCAACATTGACGTTACCATGGCAACCGAGCTTTGACAACCACATTTGCCTTTTTTATGTAAAATTTATGTAATATTCGTACCCTTCACTGATATTTCTATGAATTTCTTACATTTTAGTCAAGACTTCAATTTTAAAAAACCCAAGTCCCTCTTCCATATTTGCCATTCTATCCACTGAAATTGAGCAAATTTTCTCAATCCCAGTGGCCCAAATCCCATAGTCCGGTGAAGAAACACGCAAGGCCAGTTCGCGTTCCTATTTTACCCCTTCAGAACCCTCACACGTTTTTTCTTTGGTTTTTTATTATTCTATATAATTCCGGTTGCCTGCAAATTTTTTAAGATCTTTCGTAGACAGCGAAATGAAATACCAGTTAGACCTACGAAGTTCTTTTTACTTGATGCAATGGGAAATGCACCGTACCTTAATATACTGTACCAGTTGTATCGATGCAAGATATGCCCCATAAACCAACTCTTATTCTTATTATAAGCTTGAGTCACCATTATGTTTTCTTACAATGACACATAAAAATACATCAGTGGCCTGATTCCGCAGTCGGTCACTCGCTCGTAGAAGAGAGTTCTGACCACACTTCTTCGGGCTGTCTCAGAATTTCCTTGTTATATTAGTAGTAATATTCGACGCTTTAGCTACGCTTTCCTGACTCCATTCCTTTTTTCTTCACTATTTTTTACAGGGAAATGAGGCAAGAAGTAAATGAAATTCCAGACGACGTAAAGTAAAGTTTAAACCAAAAGAAAAACAAAGTTTGTGTTATTAAAGAAGATGTCCAAAAATGATAAAGTAAATATGGGCAATACATGCTGTAATTAAAGTTAAATTTATACCCCAAAAAAAGCGCTATAAGTCACTATAACTTAATCGTACCTTATGAACCATGGCCACTGACATGCTTTAGTAACATCCGCTCAGGCGTAATATACTTCAGTAACAAGTTCGCTTGATCACAGAGACGTTTTCGACTTGTAGAAGGGCAACCATAGCAATATAAGGCAGTATAGGTCTTGCAAAATCACTTCCTGTAATTCTATGGAGCACTCGGGACCTGATTCATTGTAGAAACAATACCTTTCCGTCATAAAAAAAAACGTGTTCAGTGAAAACCAAGTCCTCTACGTTACGTTACGTTACGTTACGTTACGTGCCAATAAGAAAATTGGAGCAATTAGGGCTGCAAGCGACGAATTTTTCTTCTTAAAAAAAAGAGTCGGTGTATTTTCTAGCAATGTTTACAACAATAAACATACACTCCTCTCAGATATGATAGGCATGATTTAGTGTTAAAATATCCAAAAATGGCCCCCATTTACGATAATCATCGAATTTGTTGAATTTTCTTTTATTCGCAAAAGACTAGTCGGTAATTTCAGTCGCGACAACTGCAGCCGCTTTTCCAGTATAGGTTAAAGCTAAAGATCGTCGATTGCAGCGATTATTCTGCGGTAATTTATTAGCTTTCAATTCTTTGCGGGTTGCGTAGTATTACGAGTAATTAAATACGAGTAATGAGCAAAATGTACGATCGTATTATATGCTAAGCCATCGAATAAGAGGTTTATTATTCCACTACAAAAAAAAATTGTTATTTTGCAATTGGCTGCTATTTTTTGGTAAAAGTATTCAGAAACATCCTATTCCGTCTGTGAGAGTGACGTTAACAATGAGCAAAATGTTGGTGCTTATTATATGCCAAAATGAACGAGAGGTTAATTATTTTACTGCAAAGAAAAATGTTACTTTCAATTGGCTTCTATTTTCTAGTATGAGTATCCAAAACATTCTCATTCTGTCGCATAGTTGCTCTTTTTGGATCTGCCGGTGTTCGCCCTGTTGTAAACCGGTTAAACCAGGACACTGCAGTACGGCCTCTTATTTTGCTCGTTCTCTTGACCTTATATGGTAAAATGACATAATGGCGGAGCACCATGGGTAAGAAAATGTGGTAAACTACCGATCCGAGAAAATTTGGTAATCACGTGACCCTATACCGACCGCCCGACCGTCCGTCCGCACCACAGGCATACCAATGTAAAATAACTCAATCCACAGGTATTGCAACCCTAATGCAACTCGAGGTTATTTTGACGGGAAATCGCATAGCCACCCTCGTCTTTTAAAGCGGAAACAACTAAAGAGTCAATAAAGAGGAAAATAGAAAGCGGAAATTGTCCCTGTGTCCGTGTTTTCTAAAGTATTAAGCTTAGATTAATTGTCATGTCCACAAATTTGGAATATTGAGCAAGAGAAACACAGAGAAAGTAGGCCGCAGGCCAGCGAAGCTCAACAAGAAAAAGGGCGACAGAGATTTAGAGAGAGAGAAAAAAAACAAAGGAAACATTTTTTGCTGGAAGAACAACATGAAAAGCTTGTAACGGCGGTGACAAAATGAGAAATGCTAGCGGCCACCTATGCAAGGTGAAAATGAGCGGCAGTGAAAAAAAAGTGAACGAAAAAAACGTGTAACTAAGACGTTTCTGGAAGTTTCACGTTGTAGTCGTGCAAAACAACGGCAAAGAAATGTACAAAGAAAGTGTGCTGAACGTGCAAAGTTGCTTTTTTGCTAATTAGACCTATTGTTGTTTTTCACCATTTTCCGGCGTTAACTTCGCCGCTTAGCATAGACCTATTCGGCTAACTCAATGTTGTACCCAATTCAAACCCTTTGGGAATAAAACGTTTTGTTTCAGGAATTTCCATATCATTTAAATGTGAATGCCATATTATAATGCAAATACAACACACAAAGAATCTTATCCCCGGGAGATTTGAATTGGGTACAACATTGAGTTATGGATTGAAAGCTAATAATACAATCTTAAAATGTATGCGCCCTGCACCAGTAGCCAGTGTAATTCATGAAGTACAAGACTGATGGAGGAAAACTTAGACCCTGTTTACATGGAGTGGGGGACCCCGGTCTGGTGGGGTAAGTTTCTTTTGTTTTGTGTCCCCCAGAGCGTGAAAACAAAAGAAACTTACCCCACTAGACCGGGGTCCCCCACTCCATGTAAACAGGCCCTTAGTGGTACCTATTACTAGTCTTACTTTTCTGTGTGGTAGATCAGACACGCGTGCAAAACGTCTGCGCATGCGCAAGGTCTCTATTTTCAATAATTAAAATTTGCAAAATCTTCCCCATTTAAATTGAAAAACACTTAGGAATGTTTGATATGTTTAATGGGTTGCAGCCGGTTCTAGTATTAAGCACAACAAGGTTTTTCCGTCCTTGTTTTTCCACTTAGCATGCATTGGTCGTTTTCGTTGTTCGCATTGACCGAGCTCAGCGACATGATGACCAAAACAGCAACAATGGCTACGGCGAAGTTCTGCCAGAGCGAGCGTGGACTTTCAAACATGATTTTCGCCTTTGGTGCAAGGAGGAAAGTATGTGGTGCAAAAGAGAGAAACTAAAGCAATTAATAAACTTTGTGTTCGTGAAATTCTAAGCTTATCTTTTGTGTGTGGAGCTTACTTTTTTGAATTTCGCGGCCGGAATCTAGTTTGTTTTGGTATCGCGTATAATTTCGATTGGGGGAGGCACATGCAAATTCGCGCAGGAAGCAGGGAAGGCACGCATGCGCACTGCGTTTCTCACGCGTGTCGGTAGATCACTCAGCTTGTGGTGGAAATTTCCACACGTGTAGCAGAGAACAAATAGCCGAACCGCTGTCTATAAACATAACCAGACTGCAAAACTACAACTCGACAGCGGATGCCATCTGCTCTTTGAAGAATATCTGTAGATTATAACCTCGTTCCCAGGGTTTTTCCATTTTCTAAGGGAAAGGCACTGGGAACAATAATTAGGTAGATCATAACATTCCAATTTCATTTATGAATTCTAAAACCGTCAAATAAAAAAAAAAGAAGGGGGAGTCTTTGAGCAACGTTTCGGGTTTGATTTCGCCATTGAGGCCAAAACGCGGAAATTATTTAACTGATTAGAAATGAGGCTGTAAATTAAAGCTTGTTTTAATATGATCTATTGCGAGCACTAGCATCGGCATCGGTTCACAATTTAGGTGGTCGCAGCAGAAAGCTGTGATCTGATTCTAGGATATATGCTGTTTTCTGAGTTGGTGTGTTGTGTGTCCAACCTTGAAGACTGTACCTCGAGAGCAGAAATGGAAAAAAAGCTTTATTTTCAAATGGAGAGTGTTACTAAGCAACTGTAAGTCCTGTCTGTCATTTCTTGTTTGATTAGAAATCGTGGTGCGAATACAGAAACTAGCTAGCGATAAAGCAGTCGTAAGGATTGCTCGTAATTGACGCAGCTATTGATCGAAAAAAAGAAGCCGTGTATGGAAACTCCTTCTTTTTTTCTTGAAAACCTATTTGCTCAATCAGATCTTAAAACGTACACACGACTTATTTTCCTTGACGTTTTTGTGTCATAGTTTAGATTTGCTCGTGTACATGAGAACATTTGCACCAATTTAATTTGACAAATGTAGCTGTTTTAGATTGATCATGGCGTGGAAAAGATAGGTTGTCATAAATAGTTGTTTGTGTACTCAAGTAGCTCTCAATGGGAATATTGTGGCTTTTAAAGTTCAGAATTGATGTTTTGGCTTTAAGACAACTTACGCCTATATGCCTCTATAATTAGCGGCAGTCTTAGAAGTAATGCTATGGTTTAAAACGTAAATTAAAAATGTATTTCCATCGTTATAAAACACAATTTTGGTGTGACGTTCGACACGTTTTTTTTCTTTAAGTCTATAATTAAAAGGTAAACAGGTAATTTTCAAACGGTAAATACGTAACTATGGTTCGACATAATCGTTAGCGTTTGAATTTGATGGCTGTTTTATTTTTTACAGCTATCTTGAATCTGGAAAAGGTAAAACGTTCAACAATTCAAATGGAATATACGTTTAACACAGCCATTCTGCTAAGACATTCCCTTCTCAGTTCACGCCTTACACTTTGACTTCCTCTTAAACGTTCAGAGACTGAAAAGTTCAGAGGAAAAATGTGTTACAATTTTTTTAGTTTTCGTCCGCATTTTTTTTCCCTTTTCTTTTCTAAAGGAAGAAAAACTTGAACCTTTTTTTGTTTGTTTTCTTTGTGTTGCAATTTAGTTATTATCAATAAAAAAAATGCCAAAAAAAAACTTAAATAAACATGGCAGGATATCGGACGAATGACAGTAAACGAAGTAACATGATTTTAAATTGTGATCTGGATGAGTAGGTCCTCGAAGCTCGTTTGTTCTGATTTCACAGTCTCCGAGCTTTGTCTCAGTTTTGTTTCTCTGTACACAATAAATTATCAACATTATAAGACATTCTTGATCTTCAACTTCATCTTGGTTTTAAATTTAGATTTTTTGAGATAATTCGCGTGCAGACGTTCATAAATTTAACTTTCATCAGAATTTGTATCTTCTTGAGTATATATACTAAGCGTACTAAATTCGTCCCAACGTATTTGTCGTTAAACTAGCATAAAAGTTGTGCCGAAATATAATTATAGACACTTCTAGGTAATTGAAATCATATTATTATTGAAAATATTATGTGTGAATATAGTGAAATAAACTCTTTGTAAAGCGGTTCTAAAACACGTACACGTTGTCGTTTATTCAGCTGCCAAAAATGTCATGAATATCTCATATTTATCATCGGAACAGCTCTGAATTTAACAAATACTCTATAAAATTTCGCACGGTCACAGTTTATGTCCAACTGGGTGCAACTACCAATCTGTGGAAAATGAAAGCTGCTATTTCAACTGCTGTCCTCCTTCTAGCGATTTCTCCGTTTGCATTTGCGCAAAGTTACCTTCGCGCAAAACAAGAGTTCATAAACCTACGAGAACAGTTAGGCACTAACAAGATAAGCGACATTCTGTTCCTGCTCGATACCTCTGGTAGTGTGTCTAACTATGGTTTTGAAGCTGAAAAGGAATTCGTCATAAACTTTCTGAGCACTATAACTGTTAGCTTTGAAGAAGCCAGAGTAGAGGTCATACCTTTTGGTAATACAGCCAGCCTGTATATAGACGGAGTCTCCAATCCCTCTTCGGACAAGGACAAGTGTGATCTCATTCAAAAGCTAAAACAGATGCCTCACAGCTATGGCTGGGCAACGAATACCAAGGGTGCCTTTCAGCTCGCTTACGATGTCTGTCTTGGAAAATATAGCGGCCAAAAAAGAGTCCCATTGAATAAAGTGAGGACGGTGGTTATTCTCATCACAGACGGATATTGGAATTATCCGTATAACGATCCCAGCCCCATTCCCATCGCCCAGAGTCTGCTTGCAGCAAATGTAGAGGTCTTTGCAATTGGTGTCGGATACGTAAATCTGCCAGCGCTTCAAAAGTTGGTTAAAGATCCAGAAAAACAAGCATTTCATTTGCAAACCTTTACGCACCTTAAGGAACTGTCGGTCTACGTTAGAGGAGGTAAGTGAACAAAATATTTTAATCATATTCAGACCTGGTGTCTTTTGAGGTCCCCCAGAAGTTTCAAATTGAATAACTTCAAAATAGTTAAAGCTATGGCTTTTCCCAAATGTTGTCAGGTAAAATTTAATATAGTAGTCGTTACGTGTACTTCAACATTGACGCTACCATGGCAACCGAGTTTTGACAACCATATTTGCCTTTTTTTATGTAAAAACGTCTTATTTCAATTATACATTTCATTTAATTCAGTTTCGTATTTAATTTTTTAATTTTTAATTTTAATTTTTATTATTTTTTTTAAATTATTCACCGCAAGCTCAGTTAATATTGTTGAATAATTAATTATTCAACAATATTAACTTCGCCTTCGGCGAATAATTGTTAATTGTACTCCAGATTTTTCAGTCAGTCTAATTGGAGAAAAAATATGAATCTAAAACGACCGAATTGGCAGATATTTAGCTCAATTTTCAATACTGTTCATTTCAATTTAGAATTTCATTATTGGATTATTTTTTGCCTCTTAAGGATCCATTTATACAAAAATCAAATTTTCTCTTTTAATTCTATTTGACTACCTCAATTCTCAGATGTAAACCGCCAACACTCGACTGGGTTAAATATTACTTGTGGCGTTCCTTAGGAGTCAGGGATAGTCCCTACATTGTTAACCATGAACAAGAATATTACCATGGTACCATTTACACAATTCATCTGGGTTGAAATCTTGTGCATATACATAAAACTGTAAAGTTTGACGCGAAGAGGAGAACGACTCGCTTCAAGGTATATCCAAATCAGCTAAAAAAGGCCAAAAAGTGTGGAAAAACTGCATCTCCTCAAATCACAGCTCTTATTTCTGAAGCTTGATTTTCCAACCGGAATTTCCAGTTTTCCCACGTAAATGATATAAAGTACCTTTAGTCTCGTCACGCAAGGCTCCTTGGAAAGGAGCGTTGCGTGACGACACTGAGTTGGAGACTAGTTAGATAAGAAGTATATTTTGGTTTTATTTTTTCTAGACCCAAAGCGGACCTGGCAGCCTGTAGAGTCCCACAAATGTAACAACAATTGCAAACAATTGGAAAAGTGCATCTGTGACCTTCAAAACTATGATTACAAGTGCTTTTGCCTGGAAGGACGATGCTAGAGTAAGTCTATATCAAAAGGTAACTTTGTAGGAAATGCAGGGTACTAGGCGGAATTACAAAAATGGCATCCCTGTGGCAACATCCTTACGCTGAGATATAAGAGCAAGCACCAACATCTTTACAAGTGCAATTTACAAGTGTGGTTATTAGTGAGAGTCTAATAAAGCAATAGCTACAGTTGTAATTTTACCCTGCGAGCAGTTGGAAAGAGAAAGGGAGCTCATTTTGAGCGAATCGTTCTCCGACATTTGCCGTAATTACGGCGCAAGAATTAACCTCGCAGGATAGTAGTTGTGTCAAAAATTTGTAGCTAATCGTTAATAGAAGCCAGGCCGAGCAAGGCTCGGTTACATTTGAATTTAGCGCATGCTCAATAGGGAGAGTCGAGGCGCCTGGCAGAGGTCCCTTCTTCTTTCCGACTTATCTAGGAACATCCAAGGACCTCTACTCACAGGGTATTGTAAATTACACTTGTAATTTGGAAATTTTCAATGTTTTTCTTTGAAATTGAGCAAATTTTCTCAATCCTAGTAGCCTAAATCCCATATTCCGCGTATAAACAGGCATGACCAGTTCGCGTTCCTATTTCACCCCCTCAGAACCCTAACCCTTTTTTCTTTGTTTTTATTATTCTATAATTCCGGTTGCCTTAAAAAAATTTTTAAGATCTTTCGTAGCCAACGAAATGAAATACCAATTAGACCCACGAAGTTCTTTTTACTTGATGCACTGGGAAATGCACCGTACCTTAATATACTGTACAATCCGTGTCGATACAAGATATGCCCCATAAACCAATTCTTATTCTCTTTATAAGCCTATTAGTCACCATTATCTTTTCTTGCAATGACACATAAAAATACGAGTGGCCTGATTCCGCAGTCGGTCATTCGCTCGTAGAAGAGAGCTCTGACCACACTACTTCGGGCTGTCTCAGAATTTCGATGTTTTATAGTAATTAAAGTAAGTGTTTTATAGTAATATTTGACGCTTTCCTGACTCAATTCCTTTTTTCTTCACTATTTCTACAGGGATTTAAGGCAAGAAGTAAACGAAATGCCAGACGACGTAAAGTAAAGTTTTAAACGAAAGTAAAAAAAGTTTGTGTTAGTCAAGAAGATGCCTAAAAATGATAAAGCAAATATGGGCAATACATGGTATAATTAAAGTTAAATTCATACCCACAAAACAAGCGTTATCATTTGAGTCATTCTAACTTAATCGTACCTTCTGAACCATGGCCACTGAAATGCTTTAGTAACAAGTTTGCACGATTGTGAATACGTTTTCGACTTGTACAAGGGCAACCATACCAATGTAAGGCACTATAGGTCTTGCAAAATCACTTCCCGTAATTCTGTTGAGCACTCGGGACCCTATTCCTTGTAAAAACAATCATATGCCTTTATGTCATCATAAAGTGTGTGCAAAATCTTTTCCAGCGAAAACCAAGTCCTCTACATTGATGCCAATTAGCCTGCGTGGGGACGTCTCCTAATTCCTTTGAGAAACACAGAAGACTGCTCACCGGCTACTTGCCAATAAGCAGATTGGAGCAATTTTTTGTTGAGGCTGTAAGCGACGAATTGTTCTTCTTAAAAAGAGTCAGTCAATTTTCTAGCAATGGTTTCAACAATAAACATACACTTCTTTCAGATATGATAGGCATGATTTAGTGTTAATATCCAAAAATGGCCCCCATTTTCGATTATCATCGAATTTACTGAATTTTCTTTTATTCGTAGAAGACTAGTCGGTAATTTCAGTCGTAAGGACTGATACAGAAAAATCCATCACAGAATTAACAACGTCCATACAAGCAAAATATTATGCTACCATATTTTTTGCTGCTTATTCATGTACGTGAGAACATTTGCGTGAGAATATTTGTGCGATATATGAAACTGTCCAATATCAAAACGTTGTTCGGACTTAAGAAGAAAGACGAATATTACTTATTTGCACACCTGTTTACGGCAGAAAATTAAATTTTTCACGATCCATTTTATGTTTAATAATGCTTAGGATTGCTGTTCAACAATGTTGTAAGGATTGCTCGTATTAGAGAGCTTAAGCAACAACGTCGTTGACGGATACGAAAACGCGATGTTTCAAACTTTATCGCCCTTATCCCATCTCGTTCATTTCGTCAAATGTGGGCAATTTTTTCTGAAGTTGAATTCTAAAAGACTATGTCAATGTTCACGAAAAGAAATAGAAAGTCGTTGTCCTGTGTTCCCTTCCTCCAAAAAACGTGAAATAGGCAGTTTCACGTCGTAGTAGTGCAGTGACGGCAAACTGAAAACATGTACAAAAAAGCGTGCTCCACGTGTCAGGGGCACCCAACGAGGATATAGTTCAAAACCACTTAACATAGCATTGGTGAACGCATTTTAGTATTCAAACGGTAGATATAGGCATATTTTTATCCCCTAAAAACTTTTCATCTGTTCGGATTTCCTAGCTGAAAGTCTAGTGATCCGAAAATTACAGGGATAAAAACTTACCTTCTCGAAAATTTCAGCCAGGAAAAGGCTCCCGAAAATTCTAGGTGGCCTTTTTTAGAGTCAAAATCCCTTGAAAATGGGTAAATATACCATTTTTTAGATGTTCGAAAATCCTAGGAGAGGCAGGCAAGCAAGAAATTTTACAACAATTGCTCCGAAAATTCCAGATCTCAAATCGTCTTCCGAACAGATATTTTCCCGAAAATTGCCGTTGGGTGCCCCTGACGTGTAAAGTTGTTGTTTTGCCAATCTAAACCAATTGCTTTTTTGACGTTCTCGTTGACGTCGCCGTCGTGGTTGCTTAAACTCCCTAATGAAGCATCTATTGATCGAAACAATTGCAGCCGTGTATGGAAACTCCTCCCGCTTTTTTATTAAAAACATATTTGCTCAATCGGAGGCACCCAACGTCAATTTTCGGAAAATATCTGTTCGAAAGACGATTTGAGATCTAGAATTTTCGGAACATTTGTTGTAAAATTTCTTGCTAGCCTGCCTCTCCTAGGATTTTCGAACATCTAAAAAATGGTATAATTGCCCATTTTTAACGGATTTCTACCCTAAAAAGTGCACCTAGAATTTTCGGGAGCCTTTAATTTTCTCTGGTTGAAGTTTTCGAAAAGGTAAGCTGTTGATCCCAAGAATTTTCGGATCACTAGACTTTTCAGCTAGAAAATCCGAACAGATGAAAAATTTTTAGGGGATATTAAAGATTTGTTTGTATACTCAAGTGGCTCTCAATGGTAATATTGTAACTTTTAAAGTTCACAATTGATGTTTTGGCTTTAAGACGACTTACGCCTTTCTTGCCTCTATAATTAGCAGCAGTCTTAGAAGTAATGCTGTGGTTTTGAACGTAAATCAAAAATTAATTTCCATTGTTATAAAATACATTTTAAGAGTGACGCTTTTTTTCTTTAATTCCTAAAGTAAACAGGTAATTTTCAAAAGATAAATGCATAACGATAATTCGAAATAATCGTTAGCGTTTGAATTTAATGGCTGATTTATTTTTTACAGCTATCTGTCTACCTGAATCTGGAAAAGATAAAACGTTTAACAATTCAAATTGAATATACACTGTGTTTAACAGTGCTTTACAGCCATTCTGCTGTCTAAGACATTACCCTCTCAATTAATACCTTACACTTTGACTTCCTCTTAAATGTCCAGAGATTGAAAAATTCATAGGAAAAATGTGTTACAAATGTTTTTTCGTTCATATTTTTTCCTTTTCTTTTCTAAGGAAGAAAAACTTAAATAAACATGGCAGGATATCGGCCGAATGCTAATAAACGAAAAAACATGATTGTTTTTAAGTTGTGATCTGGATGAGTAGTGGGTCCTCGAAGTTCGTTTGTTCTAATTTTACAGCCTCCGAACTTTGTGTCAGTTTTGTTTCTCTGTACACGATATTAAACATTATTAGACGTTCTTGTTCGTCAACTTCATCTTGGTTTTTAATTTTTTAATTTATATTTTTGAGATAATTTGCGTGCAGACGTTCATAAGACTCTGTATCTTCTTGAGTATTTATACTAAGCGTACCTAAAATCGTCCCAACATATTTGTTGTTAAATTAGTAAAAACGTTTTGCGGAAATATTATAGACACTTCTAGGTAATTGAAATCATATTATTATTTAGAATATTATGTGTGAATATAGTTGGATAAACTCTCTGTAAGGCGGCTCTAAAACAATCATGTACACGTTACGTTGTCATTTATTCAGCTGCCAAAAATGTCATGAATATCTTATGTTTATCAGCAAAAAAGTGCAAATCAGCTCTGAATTTAATAAATATTCTATAAAATTTCGCACCGTCACAGTTTATGTCCAACTCGTGCAACTACGGCTTTCGAAAATGAAACTTGCTATTTCAATTGCTGTCCTCCTTCTAGCGATTTCTTCGTTTGCATTTGCGCAAAGTGACCTTGAACGCGCAAAACAAGAATTCACAACGCTACGAGATGAGTTAACCGTTAACAGGTTTAGCGACATTCTGTTCCTGCTCGATACCTCTGATAGTTTGGACTCCTTTGGCTTTGACTCTGAAAAGAAATTCATCATAAACTTTTTGAATACTATACCTGTCGGCATGCCAGCAGCCAGAGTAGAGGTCATACCTTTCGGTGATATAGCCAGCCTATATATAGACGGAGTCTCCAATCCGTCTTTGTTCATGAACAAGTGTGGTATCTTTCAAAAGCTAAAACAGATGCCTCTCAGCATCAATGGCTTCTCAACGAATACGAAGAGTGCCTTTCAGCTCGCTTTCGATGTCTGTCTTGGACCATATAGTCGCCAAAAAAGAGGCCCATTGAATAAAGTGAAGACGGTGGTTATTCTCATCATAGTTAATTGAGTGGAATGGTTATGAAACCCGTCAGACTCCTTTGTTATATGTTTTTGTGGACCTGAAAGTGCACAACGTTCAAAAGAATTCCAATCATTTTGATTGTATTGACCAATAAAAACGTTGCATTAATTTATTCCGTAACAATTTGCCAACAGAAAACAAAGGATTGTGCACTTTCACGGTGCTTTGAACATAAACTGCAGCACTGTTGTTTTTATCATTGATGTTTGCCGCTTTTCATAACCAGTCTCCTCTAGTAACTATGTTCTCATCACAGACGGAAGGTGGAATCAAGGCTCCAGCCCCGTTCCCATCGCAAAAATGCTGCATGCAGCAAATATAGAGGTCTTTGCAATTGGTGTGGGAAACGTAATTACGCCTGATACACTTCAAGAGGTGGTTAGAGATCCAGCAAAACAAGCATTTCATTTGAAAGACTTTGCGGAATTTGATGAGCTGTCGCTCTACGTTAGAGGAGGTAAGTGAACAAAATATTTTAATCATATTCAGACTGGGTGTCTTTTGAGGTCCCCCAAAAGTTTCAAATTGAATCACTTCAAAAGCTATGACTTTTCCCAAATGATGTCAGGTAAAGTTTAGTATAGTAGTCGTTACGTGTCC
This sequence comes from Porites lobata, assembly GCA_942486035.1. Taxonomy (NCBI): domain Eukaryota; kingdom Metazoa; phylum Cnidaria; class Anthozoa; order Scleractinia; family Poritidae; genus Porites; species Porites lobata. Next base: position 199,476 of record CALNXK010000282.1, read on the forward strand.
TTCAACATTGACGTTACCATGGCAACCGAGTTTTGACAACCATATTCATCCTTTTTTATGTCTGTGATTTTGCTAAAAGGTACCCGTCAAGTTTTCGCTTGAACACGGGCAAGGCCCGTGTTTAAGCCGGTGTAGCCGAAAAAAAAAAAAAAACAGGAGGCTTGCTGTCTTGCTAGGTGTCATCAGAGAGCCCAGGCCCAGGCCTATCTGTGGGTGGGTGACTGACTTGTTTTGTGTGAAAACCAGGGGGGTAGAGAGGGCAGATCATTTGTAACTTTGATTAGAGTTTTATTTCAGAAAGCAGTGCAAAGTCAGAGAATTTTTCCTGTGGGCTATCCCAGCCAAATCAATGCTGTGACTCATAATCATAACACTACTAGCAGAGCTTGGGGGAGGTGATTGACTAGTCATAAGCTTCATGGGTGGGGAGGGTGGGTAGTTGCTCCTTGGACTTGGCTGTCTAAAGACTCACTACGGGCACATTGTATGAAATCCACACAGATGTAAAAACGTCTTATTCCAACTGGTGGTCTATTATCAATGCTGCGTTCTGATTGATTGAGCTACTACTAGGCTATATCTTATAGTCCACTAGCAGCGTAAAGCGCGAGCTTTTTGGCGGCAAAAGAGGATTAAAGTCTAGCTTTAACTAGCTAAAATTTTTTTATTCTCGATTTTTTTGACCAACTACTTGGATTTTACTAAAACAATTATTCCTCTCGCCCTTATGGCCTCTGAGTCAATAGCCTCATTGGCTATTGACTCAGAGCCCATTCGGGCTCGTGGAATAATTGTTAATTATATCTTTCACTTAATGAAGTATTATGTAAACTGCCAACACTCGACTGTGTTTAATATTACTTGTGGCGTTCCTTAGGAGTCAGGGCTAGTCGCTACATTGTTAACCATGAACAAGAATATTACCATGTTACCATTTATACACAATCCATCTGCGGGTTGAAATCTTGTGCATACACATAAAACTATAAAGTTTGACGCGAAAGGGAGAACGACTCGCTATAAGGTATATCCAACTCAGCTGAAAATGCCAAAAAGAGTGGAAAATTTGCATCTCCTCAAATCACAGTCCTTATTTTCCGAAGCTTGATTTTCCAACCGGAATTTCCGGTTTTCCCAAGTTAATGATATAAAGTATCTTTAGTCTCCTACGCAACCGTTTTTTGTGTCACGTTGCGTGACGACACTGCGTAGGAGACTAGCTAGATAGAAAATATTTTGGTTTTATTTTTTCTAGACCCACTAGAAGATTACGTGAAGTGCTACTGGTGCATCGAAGGACAATGCTAGAGTAAGTCTACATCAAAGAGTATTTTTGTAGGAAATACACGGTAATAGGCGGGATTACAAAAATGGCATCCCTGTGGCAACATCATTTACCCCGGGATATAAGAGCAAGCACCCAATCTCTCCTCACCAGGGAACAATTTAAGAAAAATTTTACGAGTGTAATTTACAAGTGTGGCTATTGTTTGAGAGTCTTAAAACAATAGCTGCGCTTACCCTATGAACAGTCGGGACCAAGACCCTCTCCCATATTTGCTATTCTATTCATTTAAACAGAGCAAATTTGCTCAATCCCAGAGGCCCAAATCCCATATTCCGCATATAAATAGGCATGACCAGTCCGCGTTCCCATTTTACCCCTTCAGAACTCTCACACTTTTTTCTTTGTTTTTTTATTATTCTATAATTCCGGTTGCCTGCGAATGTTTTTAAGATCTTTCGTAGCCAACGAAATGAAATACCAATTAGACCTATCTGTGTCAGTAAAAGATATGCCCCATAAACTAATTCTTATTCGTATTATACTAAAGCCTAAATAGCCATTATCTTTTCTTGCAATGACACATAAAAATACGAGTGGCCTGATTCCGCAGTCGGTCACTCGCTCCTAGAAGAGGGTTCTGACCGCACTACTTCGGGCTTTCTGAGAATTTCGATGTTTATTACTAGAATAAGTACAGTGGAACCCCGCCTTACGACCACCCCGTTTATAAGACCACCTCGTTATTACGGCCATATTCTTTCAAACCAAACGTAAAAAACATTGAGTCATTTTATTATTTTGAAGATGTTTATTACGACCAGGATTTTAGAATAACGGGGTTAAATATTTGACGCTTTCCTGACTCAATTCCTTTTTTCTTCACTATTTCTACAGGAAAATAAGGCAAGAAGTAAACGAAATGCCAGACGACGTAATGTAAAGTTTAAAACGAAAGAAAACAAAGTTTTTGTTAGTAGAGAAGATGTGAAATGTGAGAAAATGATAAAGCAAATATGGGCAATACATGCTACAATTAAACTCAAATTTATACCCACCAAAACAAGCGTTATCATTTGAGTCACTCTAACTTACTCGTTCCTTCTGAACCATAGCCACTGACATGCTTTAGTAACATGTCCCAGGCGTAATATAGTAACAAGTTCGCTCGATTATAGAAACGTTTTCGTCTTTTGCAAGGGCAACCATACCAATATAAGGCACGGCACAGCTTATAAAGGAAATTGGAGCATTTTTTTGTTAGGGCTGTAAGCCACCCATTTTTTCTTCTTAAAAAGAGTCAGTGTATTTTCTGGGAAAGTTTTCAACAAAAACACACACTTCTTTCAGATATAATGAGCATGATTTAGTGTTAATATCCAAAAATGGTCCCCATTTTCGATGATTACCCCATTTGCTGAATTGTTTTTTTTTATTCGCAGAAGTTTCGTCAGTAATTTCAGTGGTAAAACTGCTATGCTGCCGCTTTTCCTGTAGAGGTTAACGCTAAAGATCGTCGATTGCAGCGATTATGAGTAATTTATAAGCCTACAATTTTTTACCTCTAGCCCTAGCCCAATTCCAAAGAAAAATCCATCAGAATTAAGAACGTCCATGTTGTAGTTAATTTTTTAGCTCAGGTAATTTTTGTTTTTCTTTTAAGTTTTGGGTATGGTAATGTATGCTAATGAAGTTAAAACAAAAATTACCTGAGATAAAAAATTAACTACAACGTCCATATAAACGGAAAATGTATTACAAAGCTTTAGGCTGAATAATTATTTTTCGTTATAAATCACTCCACAGAGATCCCAGGCAAGAAATGAAAGAAAACCTCCAAAGTTTGACGCTTCAGAATAACGACTTCGGCGAAAAGAAATTTCAGTGCTCGGTTGATTAAAGTAATAGGATAAGACATAAAGTAGTAATAAGAGTCAAATATACTTAAACAAGAAATGTCATAATTTGGGCGATGCTTAATAAATTTTGCATGATGTATAGTGAGTGACTGGTGTTTTGCTTTAATTGCAAGGTCTTCTTTTAAATTGTTCAGTCAACTGATTCCCACTTCAGTTTCTAATCCCACGGAAGACTATACTGCAATCGTATTGAGGTCTCGCTACATAGGTGCCAATGTTCAACTATACCGTACATCAGAGGCACCTCTGAAACTATCGCACGTATACTACAACCTTACATCATACGCGTTGCACACAAACCGATGACCACTTTAAGACGACTGCTTGTCAAGGACAAAGACGGACCCAAGGACAGACAGGGAGCAGTAAACAAGATCAAATGCTGCGACTGCCAGGCCACTTACATTGGTGAGACAGGCAGAAACAGTAGCACGCGACTGACTGAACACAATCGCGCAACAAGAAATGGTGATGTTAACAATCACATTGCTGAACATCATTTACGTGGACGAAACGTCAAATCGGCTGGGACTCTGCGACATGTATTTCGTATTCTACAGACTACTACTAATCAACGACTGACTTTAGAAATCTGGTACAAACTCCTCTAAATCGTATAGTCAAAAGTTACCGGCACCGTACAAATGACTTATATTATTGACGGACTCAAGCAAATCTTACTACGAGAGAATGACTGGACGACTGACAATTTGACTAAACAATAAAGAACTTTTTAACTGTGATCACAGAGTCACGGTGGGTTGTATCCCTCCCACAATTAGCCTGTTCCAGGATCTCGGTCAGTGTGGACGAGCGAAAAAAGCAAGCGAGCGGAGAAAAAGCGAGTGAGCGAAAGACAGTCCTCTCGCTGCTTTTTGCAGATTTTTCTAGTTCCGTTTCCCCACCATCCTGGGCCGGGTTGTTCCAAGCTGGGTTAAGATAACCCAGGGTTAGTGCGAAATTTGAATTCAGATTTGAAAGTTAAAAAGTAAATTCAGTTTTATTTTTTCCGTCAACAGGTTAATGATTGGATACTCTTAAGAATAACAGAGAAAATTATCCGAGAAAATGCTTTTGAAGAAAGACAAAGAAAGTCGGGTTAAATTTAACCCTGGGTTAAGCGCTAATCGGCCTTCGAACAACTAGGCCCTGGAGCCTGGAACAGGCTATCCCACAATGCAGCGCGGGTCCCAGCATTCTTGGAAATTGGTGGGTCCCTTTGCTGAAACTGCAAGTGCTTGTAATCGTTGGTCGCAATTTTCAAACAACAGAGGCCGTGTTAGATCACATGACCTGGCAATTTGAGTTTCTTTTTCCTAAGTTTTCTATTTTGGTTTATTTTACCATTCACAATGTAAACTGACTAAGCTGTGATTGTTGGAAAAGGTGCCGAAGAATCATGATTGATTTACAAACCAGGCATTTAAAAACCTAATTGAAGGATTAAAGTTCGTTTGATTTATAATCAAGATCGGATGCTGGTATTTATTCCCAAATTATATTTATTCCCAACAACTGGTATTTATTCCCAACTCCTTTACGTGCGTCCATACCTCGATACATGCACACTAAGCATAAACAAACATCTTTTAGTCGTAGAGAAAAAATTAAGAACATCACTGATCTACAGTACGCCATTTACACAATGACGTTATTTCGCGGCTATTATCATTCAGACTCGTACCCAGTCGCTATTTAAGTGTTTTTTGGGACGAGAGAAGATTGGGAATTAGGTTGAGGCGCGCGCGGGGTCCCATGGGAAGGGTCCCTTGATTACCATTAGCTTGACCACAATCGCGCTTCAAGTGTTTTGCTTTCTTCAGCAAGTTAAGGCTTTTGTTAGTTAGTGATCGCTGGGATGAGCAAATTCAATTAAATATCAAAGAAAAAAATGAAATGGATTCTGGTCGTAGTAGTAAAATGATGCCATCGTGCAAATGGTGTGTTATCACCATTCACGTGTGAATATAACGGCTGTTTACATAATTTTCTAGGTAATTATTTGTGCACCTGATCAACTAGGCAAAGTTCAGATCAAATTCGGATAACGTGTTTTTAGACAGTTTTAAATAGCGTGGTAAGTTCTTTTGAACTGTCGGAGGCGGCGTGCATGAAAATGGAATACGTAAGTGTCGTTGTCTGGTAACAATTAAATTTGGGCGAAGTACTTCCCGACAAAGTTACGAGTATTTTTAGCTATACTCAGTTTATTAATTAAAGTTTCGATGAAGATCAGTAAATAATAGCCTAAAACCGTGTACACATAGTTGGATAATCTCTCGATAATGAAGCCTTAACTAATCAACTTTATCATTTTTTGTTTTCAGTCTTCATTGATATGTGCCTTATCATTTATTCAGCTGGCAAAAATTTGACAATGCTTCGATCATTTTATGGATAACGACCGAAACATCTCTGAGAACATCACATATACTCCTGATATTTCTTACCGCCACAGTCTCTTTTCATCCGCGTGTAATGAGCACATTGTTTCGCAAAAATGAAAGGTCATTTTCCTATTGCAGTCTTTCTTCTGGCGATGTGTCCTTTCACTTTCGCACAGGGTGACCTTAAAAGCGCAAAAGCAGAATTCACGAGGCTACAAAATGAGCTAACAGGCGCCAACATGAAGAGCGACATTCTGTTCCTCCTCGACAGTTCAGGAAGTGTGTATGCGAATTTTTTCACGGCTGAAAAGATCTTTGTGACGAGCTTTTTGAACAGTATAACTGTGAGCTATCGGGCTGCCAGAGTAGAGGTGATACCTTTTGGTACATTCGCAAGCCGATATATAGACGGAGTCTCCAATTCCTCTTTAAAGCAACACAAGTGCAATCTGTATGAAAGGTTCCTACCTCTCCATAATCATCTCCATGGTTACATGAGGAACACGAAGGCTGCCTTTCAACTGGCCTACGAAGTGTGCTTTGGATCTTTCAGACCTTATAAAAGATCTCAAGTGAAAACAGTCGTTATTCTCATCACGGACGGAAATTGGAATTGGCCATGGCAAGACCCTAGCCCCGTTCCTACTGCCAAGAGACTGTATGAAAACCGTGTAGAGGTGATTGCAATTGGCATTGGACCCGGAGTTTACAAGTACAACCTTTTGCAGTTGGTTCAAGATTCAAACAAACAAGCATTTTATTTGCAAAACTTTGATCAGTTAAGGGAGCTGTCGTTCCATATCAGACGAGGTAAGTTTCGTAATATTTAATTTGAATAGTTATGAAATCACCAAAGAAAGAGAGCTACAATCAAGCATGTATAGAAGAAATGTTATTCTAGGCTTCAGAGATCGCTTTATTGCGACAAGATTGTCTCGTATGGTCGAAAATGACCACACTCCTCAGGCAATTACAGCGAATGAAATTCAGTATATGTGTGTATGTATATGCCTGTCTGATAAATATTGGTCGAAAAGTCTGAACAAGAATAAATTCGACTCCTCAGTTGGCAGTAGATCAAGTCTGTATAGTGAAGTGAACAACGAAGTCAGATTTGAATCTTATCTTGATTTAATAACGAACGTTAACACAAGAGTGGCAGTGACCAAAATGCGAATTTCTTGCCACTTGCTACCTATTGAATCTGGGCGCTACAAGAAGATACCCAGAGTTCAGAGGCTTTGCCCCCTTTGCAATAGATCCGAAATTGGTGATGAATTCCACTATTTGTTGAAATGTACCCACCCATCACTTTCTCATACAAGGGGTGTCTTCTTGGAGAGCCTATACTCGATAAACAGTAATCTTACGAATATGTCTTGTAAGGCACTATTTTTATATATCATGTCTATGTGCGATCAAAACATCTTAAATCTCAGTGCCTCTTAACTGCCTACGGGTGCAGTAAGGGAGTGTCGGTTAACTATAAAGTTTCGTTTTATTTCTTCTAGACCCGTTTGGTACACAATTGCAGCCTGTAGAGCGCAGCAACTGTAATAATTTGTGCGACCCAATAGCACACTGTGCCTGTCATTTAGTGTACGCACACTACTGGTGCTTGTGTCCAGAGGGATTCGAAGGTTCAGGAACAGTGGGACAATGCCACAGTAAGTTTACAACCAACAGTATTTCTTTAGGAAATACAAGGGCGAGCCTGAGAGGGGTGGGGTGGGGCTGGAATTGTTTAATTAGGAGGGACCCTTTATTTTGAGACTTTGGGAGGGCCTCCCAGTTTCTCTCTCCTCGGCCCCTAAAAGTATGGAAAAACTTGTTGGAGATCAGCCTGATAATACCACTTTTACGTTTTCCTTTTACGTGCTATTTTTTGGGGGTTGAAGGGAGATTACAGACGGCTTAACACGCCACAGCTAAGCTTTTGGGTAGAGCCTTGCCTCTCACAAGGGTCCCCTACTTGCCTCAAATGGACCCTGGGGAGGCCCCCTGGGGATCACAGAAACCCTGAGATCTCCAACAATATTACACAACTCGCTGCTAATTCATTATTTGTTGCAAATAATTCCACAGGGCTTCAAGGCAAGAAAAAAAAGTGAAACTAGATGCTTGATGTTTTAGGATAGTACCTACAACAAAAACGGCAAATGCTTACTAGCTGATTACAAGTTATAAAACGAGTAAGAACAATGCAAATTACAATAAAGCTTTTAAAAATACACAGGATGTTATTTGAAATTGACACTATACGTAGATCTTAGTAAGACGATCATGGTGTTGCTCCGGTGGCAATATAGCTACAATGTAAACTCAAATATACCTAACAAGGCAGGTTACTATTTGTGCAATGTAAAAAAATGTTCATAACAGTGACGCGAATTTTCAACAACTGAACTTTGTTTCCGAAGTCCGTTCCTATCTATTTGTGATTGTCTAAACTCCCAGCATGCTCGACGCGCGCGTCTGTCTTTGTGAAGCGTCGCGTTGTAAAGCCGGAGACCTCATTGTAAGGTTAGTCTTTCAGAGTTAATGAATCCAAAATTCCCACCACAACCTCGCGTAGGTTTTCACTGCATGGTAAAGTTCAAAAATCCTGCCTGCCTTGAATAAATTCATCCATTCGGTGTAAATATTCCCCGCGCTTAAGTAGTACAACTATCAATGTCAGTAAAAGTGCGTGATAATCCCCCAAATCAAATGTTTGCAGAGAAATTTCGTTTCGCACCCCTCATCGATTTTAATTAGGGGTGTAACGATTCATATTCCTTGCGATTCAATTCGATTTCGATTATTTCGATTCGATTGTAAATGTTTCTTAATTCTTATAACATAACGTGTAATTAACAACATGCAACCCTAAACCCTCAATTTGAGAATAGTAACAGGGACAGGAGGATTCACAGTCGCTTGGTTCGTCGCCATGTTTGAGAACCTGACAAAGATGGTTTGCCTTATTTGGAAATTCTCAAGGGGTGGTTGAAGGACAGCATTTTTACCAGGTAACACAAATGGCGCACGAACTGCTATCGTCTTTGCTCGTCAATCAAAAACGCACATTTTAAAGAGTTCTGGATTCCGATTTTACAATATAATAACTCACTGAGGGCACCCTGGAAAAGGTATGCAAAAATCGAAGCAAAGAATCGTGAATCGAACCGAACGGTCATAATCGCGATTAATCGAGAATTCGATTAATCGTTACACCACTAATTTTAATACTGACAATGTTGTCTGCCGGACGCCCTGGTAGTTGGCTTCCAGATAGAGGATGACCGGTTAACATAAGGGTAGTTTCATAACGCTCCAAAGTGAAATGTGAACAGACAATCGGATCGTTCTGTGGTCAATTTAATAAAACTCTTACACGTGTAATTTCGAGTATAGCTATTGTTCTCAGACTCTAAAACAATGGCTACACTTGTAAATTACAAGTGTAAAAGTTTTATTAAATTGATCCCTGATTACGCGAACGCTTCTCAGTTACCCATTCTCAGTACAACCGATGCACATAATTATCGGCTTTACTGCAGAACAAATCATGTGAACATCCTTGGGCCTATTCATGCCATTCTGGGTCACGACAGTCCACACTGTAGCAGATTGATTTCTCTACCGGTACAAAAATAGATTCAGCCTAGTGCGAACATACCCTCAGACCGTGGCTGCCTTCGCCTATGTGATAAATGAAACTCCCTTGTTCTGTGGATCCATAATAGACCGCACTACTTGGCACAGGGCAGCCAATTGTCCAATTTTTAACTTTCCTACCTCCCTGGTTCCATCTGGAGCCGGCAAATTGACAAATTCTCAGACAGCCTACATCCGGTAAAGAAATGGTTATTACCAGTTCAACAGCGACTTTTTTGAGAAGGGGGAGGTGGGGGGAAGAACCTGCGAATTTTTGGGGGGATGGATTGAACCTCTGTTGCCGAGCGAGAGGTTTGCCCTGCTTGTGTCCGATCCTCTTTTTCTACTTTTTCTCTTTTTTTGCATCGAAAAGGATCATTACTTTCTTCCAGAACATGTCGTTTAATGACCTTTCTAGCAGAATTTTTTATCGGACTTTGTCCAGTTTTAATGGAATTTTCCCTTCAATATTTACTTCGTTGTTGTTCTAGGTTGAAATACAAATTCTTCGAGTTCATCGTCGCTTTCGAGATCTTGCGGGTTCCCCTGTTGGATAACATCCAATTCCTTTAATTCTGTTGAAGCATGTCCGCGTTTGACATCAACAGCTTTTTGACTGATACTTAAGGAGTCTTCATTCAATCTTAAAAACCAGTTTTGTTTCTGACTTTGTAACTCAGTCCCAGAGTTTTCACGCTCCTGGTCTAGAGATTTAGAAACGAACTTATCTTGATAGAAAGTCACATTCTTGTTCTGTCCAACCAGCTGGCGTAAGTCCTCCTTCAGATCATTGCTCTTTGGGTTCTCACTCGGATTCTGTGGAGGTAAGAGGGTGATATTATTGTTGGATATCGTGGTAGCTTCATTCTCAAGGGGTGCTTCTTCGTTTGTAATCTTCTGTGGTTTCACCTGAGAGGAGAGTGCTTTGTCGAGTAAAGTAGCAGCTTCTTGAAATTCCTCCTACCGGAAAAAAAATCAAAGCATTTATTTTAACAAACAACAACAAAAACAAAGAAACAACAGCAATATTTTCTCAAGTGAATTTTAATTGAGCGTGTTGAAACAAAAATCCATTTGAATGTGCCTGTGTACAACTAACCTGAAGGAATTGCTGGTCCAAGGATGGGAGGCCGCAGCCAACATACGCGTCATTCATAACGCAGTACTGAAGAAGGCAGCACCAATATGGATCCTAAACAAACACACACTGTTATATTGCAAACATTACATAGTGATACAAGTAGTCAGTAATAGCACTCAATAGAGGTATATGTTCAACCTTGGAACCAAGACTTACTGAGCATACCTAATCTGAAGGAATAACGGCTGTCAATAAAATTTCAAGTTGCTAGGTACGTACGACAAGTAGGCGGGGAATCAAATAGCTACGGATTTCTTTTGGTTATCTTTTTCTTCTGTTTTCCTGTGAAAGGTAGCTGGGGATCACGTTCATAATGGCCGGGGGAAATCCCCGGTTCCGGTCCCCGGCCGCCGGCCCCCGGCCCCCGGCCCTTGATGACAACCCCGGAATATTAACCTATTTCAAGTCAATTGCGCTTCCCGTTCTCCCGGCACCCAGTTTTTATTGAAATCATATGACGAAGAGGGGATGGGGGTGGTTAAGGAGGGTGGATGGGGGGAGGGCGAGGGGCTGTTGGAGGAGGGGTGGGGAGGAGGAGATGGGGGCGGAATACGTAAATGATAAGTAGAGTCCAGAAAGGTGGCGGCGGAGTGCGAAGCAAGTTGAACATGAGCAACGCAACTCCTGAGAAATAATTTGACAATAGCGAGATAGCTGCAAATCGATACAGACCGTGCGGAAAGAGTTACGCTAACCCTTTTGGCTTTGAAACTCTGACTCGTTTTGTCTCACATAACTTCACGGGCGAACACCACAGAAAAAAAATCAAGCTTAAGAAACGGGAAGCCATGCACATAACAAAATACCAGGAGTTACCACGTGACCCGTTTTGAAGTATCCTCTTTTCGACAATTTTTAATGACATGGACGTTAACAGATCGTACAAAAACGGCCATACTTCTCAAAAAAACTTGAAGTCGACTTAACGACGACTAACCAGATCTAATCCACGGACTGAAGTTAACGTACTCACCTGACAGAGAACATGTGGATTACCAATAACAACGAGCAAAGCCTGGGCTCGAGTGATAGCCACATTAAATCTCTTGGGATTGCTAAGAAAGCCAACACTATGACGTACATCAACACCAACCAATGACTCGTTTGAACGAACCTGTAGCGAACCACAGAGCATAAACGAATCAGTAACCAATCACTGTGCAGAGATTTACGAGGAGCAGTGCACGTCTCATACAACTGGCTATAGTAACTACTTACGCAGGTGAATGAAATTATGAAAAATTATGAATTTTTTCATAAATTATGAAGGAAATTACGAAGAACAACGTATAGTTTACTTCAAAAAGGTTTGGTGTGTACAGTTACAAAAACTACAGTCACCGAAAGAAATGCACTGCAGCTAAGTCAGCCATGATTAGTGACAAACACTGGACAGCAAACGCACGAAAGGGAAGAACAACTGCTCCTTGGAAAACTTGGGTAGACAAAAAAGATACGTTTTGAAAATTTAGCCGTATATATTTCTTTTCTGACTTTGGTAGACATTCGCCTGCAGCCAACTTACAGGCGATTTTTAATTTGTAAACGACTGTGAGAAAATTTAACCATCGAAGTAAGTACAAAAGGTAATCACAGCACTTCTGCTAGTATGTCGCAACACTTACAACGCGAAAATAGTAAACAGAAAATTGTTGGTTTTATGGGACCTCGAAATGTTCAGTAAACCATGGCGAAGCTTGTTTTGACTACTTTTAGGCCCCCCTCCACACATACCCGGATACTTTTGAAAACGGAAATTTTTTTCTCCGTTTTCAAAAAATACGCATCCTTACGTAGCGTATTCGAATCGTTTTAGCCCACCCACATGAAAGCAGCATAGCATCCCTTACGGAGTATGCGTCATGCTAGAAGTATATGATGTATGACATCGTCGTATTCGAAAACCCCCGGTTTCGTCTGTCCACACGCAAACAAAAAGCCGGCGTTTTCAAAAATCTTTACTCTGGAGAGTTTTTTTGAAAAGATCCGTTTTCAGTGACTGTTTTTATCCGATACGTGGGCGGTAGGCCAAAACCGAAGAAAAAATATCAGTTTTCAAACAAAAACGGATATGAGTGGATGAGGCGGGGCCTTGAGCTGCATTATGTTGGAGGCTAAGGCATGACTTACAGTTGAAATGATGATAACAAGTCTTTCCTGTCCCTGAAATTCCTCCACAGATCCAACCTTCACTTCACCCAATCCAAAACGATCCAACAAAAGGCGAAGTTTCTCTACCTACGAGTTAAATAAAACGACCAAAACAAAAAATCGCAATTAGCCTAGCGAAATAACTAACAAGAGCTCTGACCAATGATATTCTTTAATAAAAGGAGGATAGCTGTAGCTACAATCACGCCACTATTGGTAAAAAGAGACATCAGTCAACCGCGCACCATCAACCCTGGGGCACTACAAGGGCGAAAATCAGAGACAAATTTCGTTTTGTGATTGTTGATCCTTGTTGTTTTTAGTTAGTTTTGTAAATGGTTTAACGTTGGCACACAAAAATTTCTATATCGAGGCGATGAATTTACACCGCAAAGTTGGAAAGTGCGACGTCGCATTTATTACTTAACAATTACATTTGGCAGAATTTTCCCAGGTCAAGGAAACACCCCACCCCTTCCCACGCCTCAAACAAACAAACAACAACAACAAAAGTCTTCGATTACTCTTTGATCCCTATAATCCAGTTTAATATCCTCTATTATAGATTGGAGTGGCAACAACTGTCATAATTGCCCGTCATAAGTGATTGATTGAGCAGATCTTAGGACTTGTTTCTGGGATCAAACCAGGTTTTGCAGGGTTTGACGACATCATCACCATATTGCCAAAGAAAGACGAAGCCTGAAATCGGGATCGGTCGAGTGCAGTCGGTGATGTTTAATTAGCGCGTTCGTAAGAACGCATCCTAATCTGGTGTTCCTGTGACACAAAGGCAGATATTTTCGAGCTATCACGGCGACTGCCGATTAGCCGCCCCTATTAATTTTATCAGGGGCATCTCGGCCGGGAAACTGGACTCCTTCGGACTCGATTTCGTTTCCGTAAGTGACGAACGCGGATCCGTAATCAATGATTTCTTCTAGTTACTTGTGGTAATCACCTATGATGTACGGATAGATATAGGATGCGAAAAATACGCACCTGTTTTCTGTAAGGTGTTATAACTCCAATATCAGACAGGCTAAGGGAGAATTTGTCACTTGATCTAAGAGCCTGTAGATACTTTGTAACCTGAATTGCTTCTACTGGGTTAAACCAGGATGGGCTGTTGCCTTCACGTAGATCTTCTCCCTTCAAGAAAAGTGGCAGCAGCGTAATAAGATCAATTTAGGTATCTGAGAAACTGCCTCCCTACCCCTCCCCTAACCCAGCATTTTGCCCCAAGTGAGACCCAAATGTTAACGTTGAGTGAACGGATCAATTTAGGTTTCAGGGAAACTGTGCACCTACCCCTCGCCTTACCCAACATTTTTCCCCAAGTAAGACCCAAATGTTAACGTCGAGTTAGGGGAGGGGTAGGTGGGCAGTAATTGATCCAAGTGAACAAATGACGGTCATAGATGGTGCTGCCATTAAACTATAATTTTCTTCTGTTGTGGTGTTTAGCCAAGTAAAGAATATGACGGGTCAAAATATAACGACAGTTGTTGGACTAAAAGAGAGTTTTTCCCAGTAGCGAATAATTTCTCCTGTATCAATTCAGCGTGCAAAGAAAGTCGTGTCCGATAGCCAGGGGCTAGCGGATTTTGCTATCAGGCTAGCGATTTTTGTACTTAACTTGCCCGGCGGGCAAGTGCTGTTTTCTGGGGGGGGAAATTCAAATTACAAAGGATTGTAATCAATCCTGCTAATCAGAAAGGGTTTTTGGGCTAGTTGAAATGACTTGTGGGCTAGTACATGCTAGCTACAGCTTGCCCAAATGGCAGGCTGTAAAACTGAATTTCTTTGCACCCTCGGTATGGACATGACCACATGACATTGAAAAGAGTGAGGGCAAGTAATTGGAGAGCATATTCAACTGAAACAATAATTCTCTAAACACGAAACTTATCTTAAAATCTCGAGAAACAATTAGCGATCACCGGGTGGCTGTTTCAAAACGAATAACTATATCCTTTCCCGAACAAGAACTTGCCTTAAGACCATGAAAAATGACTGGAAATCCTTTACTTGGTAGCTTATCCCACTGACACAAGCTTTCTCTCATTCCTTCATCAGCGCATGGAATCAGTTCGTCGTGATAAAACACAGCCGAAGGCAGTTTGAGAACAGCGGGGTGCGAGCGATAATTATTAACAAGTTTAGTAACTAGAAGTGGGTCATAACAACCATGATCTGAAAATTTGTTTTCGTTCCTACAGTATAACGGATTGCTCATTAAGCGCTCCAGAAGTGAGATGTTCAGTCCATAAGATGCTGCTATACGCGACTGTAGGACTGGGCCGAGTTGGAAAGGATCACCGGCCAGAATAACCTACAGGAGATTAAGAACAGAAAGTTAGTAAAATATTACAGCCAATTCTGTCTGAAACACAGTTTCCACATAATTGTCCGGATCGTTTCACTTTTTTCGGAACGATCGGGTCGATTATATGGAAACAAGCCTATATTATTATTATAATGTATTGATATTGTTCCAGACTTCAAAAGTGATTCATCGTTTTATTGCAATAAAACAATGAATCACTTCTGAAGTCTGGAACAATATCGATATATAATGATATAATATAACTGCTCCCGTAAAGTTGAGCGCTGTGGATAAATTGTTCCTCAAGTGATAATCAGAATTTGAAACCAACCTATATTTCATCACACAACAAAGAACTAAAAGACACTGTTGTTTTAACATACACGACCTGAGTCAATTTGTACGTGAGTGCATGCACTTAAAAGTACTTCGCCGAATTTCTTTCATCACAGCATTAGGAAACCTTCCACTTCCTTAAACAGCAAAACAATAATGTGAAGCTGTCAGAATTTCAGAGTGCCAAATAGCGAACACGATTATTCTATCATAACATTCTTACCTGCCCATCATCCCCCGCGGCAAGTCCAACAGCAACAAGACACTCGGGCTCTGTAGCCTGGCCAGCCTGCATACACCAATAACAAACATTACACTTGAAATAATAATATTCAACAGTTCGCTGGTTTATACTGACAATTACACAATTCTAACACAACAGTAGTGATTGCGGCATAGTAGCAGGTCTACGGTTCTTTGACAAAGACCGTCTTAAATAGAGTCAAAAAGTAAGGCCGGGTCCTTATTTTACGTCGATAGATCGAAATAGTACTCATCTGGTTAACAAACATGTGTCCGACCCCTTTCCCCCCAGTCTCCATCGGTTTACGGTCATCTCGCCACCAAGAAGTCTACTCGCCACCACATAATAACTCTGCAATAATTGACACTGTTTACTTACTAGGATTGTTACCTCTTCTCAAGCCCAAATATAAGTTTATCGATTTTAATTGACACCTTGGGTCGAACGTCTCATCTTAAGTTATATTTTTTGTGAATAATTGCGACTTT
The DNA here is from genome assembly GCA_942486035.1 of Porites lobata. Classification (NCBI taxonomy): domain Eukaryota; kingdom Metazoa; phylum Cnidaria; class Anthozoa; order Scleractinia; family Poritidae; genus Porites; species Porites lobata. The sequence goes on from CALNXK010000282.1 coordinate 215,395, forward strand.
TTAATACCTTAATACGGCTTATTTGCCTCGCTGGAGAGGAAATACAAATCGATAGTGTTGATGAAGCTGACTTTTGGAGCGATTCAATTGAACGAGGTGCTTGCCCTGAAAAAGTTAGCTTCTCAATCTCTCTCCGTTGGCTAATTTATCAAAATGAGTAAATTGAAACAAAAATTATTGTACTTACATTATACAGTACAGAGAACTATATAAAGATATAAAGTTGTTATGAACTTAGTTACATCACAAACCTCATCGACAAACACGTGCGTGACATGACCAGCGCGCAGCCCAAGAGAATACAGCTGACCAGCTGTACTGCAGGTGCTGATAATAATGCGATAATGCGCCACCGTGTCAAGCTGGTCTGTGTCAGTACAATACGCCTCAATGGCTTCTGGGATATCTTGCGCTCTCTGAATCGCATTCAATCGCACCATGTCTCCCTCCCGGATAAAGCCGCTCGCGTGCAGACGCTCTGCCTAGCAAAACAGAATGATTAAGAATGCGGTAAGGATCGTGGGATTCACGTGACACGACCGATTGGTCAGCAAGTTGGACACGTGATCTTGAAAGGTTCGAGTTCCAGACTCTTCTTTGGCTGTGTTTTTGGATTCTCAGGTTTAGCTCTTCGGCCATGCTTGTAACTAGCCAACTGGTTTATCTCCTGCTATTTGGGATTATTTTTTATCATTTAAGTCAAAATGCCTGCAAGCTAGCAAAAAAATTGTCCTCCAGTACAAACATAGCATATGGATCGGCATAAACTAGCCTGAGAATGCAGCCCCCTCTCAACGCTCCCCGTCGCTGGGTGTCCCTAGCGACGGGGAACTAACAGTATAAAAAGGAAGTTTATTCGATTTTCAAGATGCTTTGTCCGTTTATAACCCAGGCTTTAGGCAAATAATTTTGTTCAACCATTTAAAGAGGCAACACTGTAACGTCTAAGTAGAAAAATGAATTTTTATTGCTAAAACCTCGCGAAGGTTACTCTCTTCATAAGGGGTTTATCATGACGAGAGAACCCCGGCAGAATGAGTCACACGGGTAATATCTGGAAAATGCAAATCTCCTGTGGATTAAATTTGAACCCAGTGCTTTGGCTATGTTTATTACGTGATAGAAGCCGGAGTATTGGGCCTTCCTTAGGAGATTTTAGAGGACGAGGGGGAAGGGGAGGAGAACTCGTTTCTCCTGGCCGTTCGTTCTCTCCCCTTTCCTCAGAATTGATCGCTACTTAGGCTATTGTCATAGCTACTTACAATCAAATCAGCGGCGCTGTTTGAGGGCGTACAAGCCACAATTCGGCTGGAAGGAATTCTGTGAAAAATCTAAAATGTATGACAGACATCAATAGAACATGAAATAACAACTTGTCGCTTTCAAACGGGTGACCTAACAATAAGTATAAAATACAGGATAGCCGATGGTGTACGGCCGAATGTATTACCGACAATTTACTCAACAAGTTATATAGACTCAATTAGCCATGCATCTCTCCGGAGGCGGGCGTACTGCAACATACTCATTCTTCCTCGATATCTCTACATAAAGCTTGATAACTTGATGAACTGCTGATCTTCCTGTCAGGCTTATTACCAGTACTGCTTCATACCCAGGCACGGGCATGGGATTGGCGACAAAGGAAAAGCTTTTTGCGCTTTTCACTTTGAGCCTTCCCAGGTGTTCTTGCTTTTTCAAGTTTTCCCAGGGTTCTTCCTGCTATTCACCCAAAATTCCCATTACCCATAGCGCCGCGACTACCACCAAAATCCCAAGTAGCGCCCGACTTGTGGATATTACTTGTGGATATTCTAATCTAAGAAGGTTTTCAACGCTGCCACTGACTGACGATACCTGTAGAATTGCCTCCACAACTGTGATGGTCTTGCCTGTCCCTGGAGGACCAAACAGAAGATAAGGGCATGGACGACACTGACCACTCAAAATGCGACAAACAGCAGCCTTCTGACGTTCATTCAGAGACGAATTATACAGGAAATTATCTGCCACTTCTGCGCTGGAAGATTTCTCTTTCGCTCTGTTTAATGGTACTCCTTGACAAAAGGTAATTATGAAAGGGTTAGTGAGTGTCCCTATACACAGTACAGATCCGTATCTAGGGCCATGTAGCCATTCATTGAAGTCGTATATACCTGGTCCTTTGCGGTCCTCCTGTTTTTTTTCTGGTGAGCCACCCACTGTCAGACTCACTACGGGTAACTTTGGAGACAGTGACCTTGGAAACAATACTGCAAGGAAAATTGTATCTTTTATTAATCTTCATTGTAGAGAATGCTGAGAAAATATAAAGTTGTTCTCCAGACTGGTATATTGAGGAATATGGACACAAAACTATAAATAAATTGACAATATATCTTTTGAAAGGTGGACAAGTGGGCAATATACCGGTATCTCACAAAAAGAAAATTCAAGACTGACTGGGAAGCAAGGGATGGTGCAGTGCTGAGAGCACTCACCTCCCACCAACCTCGGAGTGCACGACACGTATCAGGGTGGAAACAAGTACACAAACAAAATAAGCAAGAAGTCAAGCAGACAGGTGCCTGACTAGTAGTAATACCTTCTTCACCAAGAGACAAAGCAAATTCCACAGCTCGCTGAGCCCGTCTTAACGTGGTTCTAAGAGGTTAAAACAAGGGAGAGTAACCTTAGTTATCACATAGATTGTTAGTGATCATCTGATCAACATCATATAACAGCTAGTGAGGCAGTATAAACAGATAGTTAGTAGAGCAGACTGGTTATGAAAGCCAGCAAAACTCAAACGTGAAAACAACACAGTGACAACGGTACTGCAATTCTTAGGAACCACCTAACCATGCAAAACACTTAGCAAACACTTGATCTTACATGTGTATAAGCTGTTATAATACACTCTTATTTATACTTCAGTTGTTGTTTGAACACACTTCAAGTTTCCATGAGCTACTTTAAATGGGTCAAGTTACTAACGAATCATAACGTGCATGCTTAAACATGGTTAGAACCTGTTGAAGTAGAACATGACATAGCATTCCTGCATGGCAAATCTGTGGTGAAATTGTTCATTGAATTTCAGCAAAATGTTGTCCTTGCAAACCTACAAACATTACAGGAACAAATGGTTAATTTTCAGAGAGCCACTGGCAGATAAATAGTAGCCTTTGAGCAATTTCTCCTGGGGCCCATATGGGGGTGGAGGAGGGAAGAGCCCTGTGACCAATGCACACCAGTGAGCTTTCTCACAGGCTAGATAAATAGCCACTGTTTTTGTGGTAAAATATGGTATGGAATATTTTCAAGGGCTAAAATTAGTTTGAAATTTTGTCCTTGTATTTACCTCATGAATGTAACCTTCGTATTTAGGTGCCTCCGATGAACTTCCTATAGAAAATAGGAAAAAAAAATTAATCTGCATTTAAGAACAGGAAAATTGCACATTTTGAACTTTGAAGGTCGTAGCAATAACCTGCAGCAAACCTGACAGTGATGCGACAACTCTGTCACCAAGCAAAAGTGAGGGTCTGCCTTCTGATAATCCAGGAACTTCAAGACTCAGAAACTCACCACAAACATTCATGTTAACCTGGCAAGAAACAAGCAAGAGCCATGCATTAATTTCTGAGACTTTGTTTGATTTATTATTAGATGTAAGCAAGCCAGCATAAGAGAGCAGTAAATATATATTGAAATAAATTGGTGTATTGGATAAAACAATACTTTATTGAACCAAGGTAAAAGGCAAGGGTGGATCTAGGTGGAGGGTGCAGGGGGTGCGCACCCCCTCTGAGACCCCTCTGAGATGACCTGCGGTTTTCTAATACAACTGGTATTCTGCAAAAAAAAAACTATGTGGTTTATTGGTGTTGAAGTAGAGCAAGAGACGAGTGCACCCCCTCCTAAAAAAAATCCTGGATCTGCCCCTGACAAGTGAGAACATGTTGACATTTGAACATTACGTCAATGAAATTCATACCCTTTCCATGTCAAACTCCCGCATGTCTATTTCCATTTGAAGCTCTTCGGCATAAAGAAGTGTGGAGAACCTAGCTGCATAATTCTTTAAGCTCAAGGGCTAGAACACAAAATATGATTGTTCAAATTGATACATGAAAAGCAATAATCGTACACCAAATTCTTACAAATTCAAACTAGACAGCAAAACTGAAAACAGCAACAACAAAATGTTGATACAAAGGCTGCACAAACTCACCTCTCTTAATGCAGGAATAGTATCACCCAGATCTCTACCATTGAGAATACAACTCCTGATATCTCTTGGAATACCATACTGACCCAACTGCACAGGAAGAAACAACTTCCGCTTTCTGCAATGTCATCATACACACAGGTAAAACATCCATTCATTATATAGGAAATTTCCAAGCCTTGCATTTTGTATACTGTTATAACTAAGACTTCTTCACCTTCACATGTAAAGTTACTAAATTGTTGATTAAACTACACACTACATGGTTTATGTGACTGTAAAAGGTTTTTCACTTGGTCATGATGATATCGCGAATCAGCATTAGATTCTGGGAAAAGCCCTCTTACCCATCCCCGCACATTTACTCTAAGTAAGATCAAAGTTAGTGTTCCTGATAGGTTATACCGAAACAATTAAGACTGGAAGAATGTCCAGGTATCGCGAAGTAAAATATTTATTTTTGTTTAATTATTGACATGTATGTTCCATTAGCAGTAATAATTCCAAGAAGTGAGAACTTAGTCTTAGATATACAAATCAATGTAGTTGTACATTAACACACCGAACTGGTCTTTCTCCCGGAATGATACATTCCTCTCCAGTTACACTCTCAGCAACTTTTTTCAGAGCATGTTTAGTTCTGCTGTAGTTTCTTTGATAAGGTGCTGATGGTCTCATGAGAACCTGATGGACATCTTTGACACTTGCAGTGATACATCTTCCAATCTCAAAGCCATTAAAGTTAAAAACTAAAACATGATTCACTCTACCAAGGCTCCTTTAGGAAGAAGAGCAAAATAAAAAGCAAGACATTATGTAGCAAAAAAACTAGTTCTCTTCCTTACACGTATATTAAGGAGGCAGCATGGCAGAGCAGTTAAGAGTGCTGGACTTACAATTCCGAAGCCCTGAGTTCAAATCCAGCACTGACTGCTAGCTGGATTTGTTCATGGTAGTCCCGAGTTCAAATAGCCAGCTGGGATTCTTAACCCTGTTATGTCCGATTTGAATTATTTCTTTTGGTCATTTGCTTGGGCCCCACTAGCATAAGTGCTATAAATGCTGCCGAGGGTAAATAAAGGAATTATTATTATTATTATTATCATTATCATTATCATTATCATTATCATTATTAATTAATAAACTACACACTGAAAAAAATTAGTTGAGACACTTCAAATTACATTGCACATGTAAAGAGACTTTTTGGCATTTTGCTGAATTCAAAAGGGGAAAATAAAGCTTTCCCTCCCCCCTAACCCTCCATGCAATGTTGCACTGTTGTTTGAGCTGTCCGTAGGAAATAACAAACATCCCAACTTTGAATGTAAGGGATGGGGGAGGGGTTAAATCAAAATTAACCTGAAATCAAATTTGACTTGTACCATACACATTGATGTCATCTTCAGTATGTTATATAAATTTGATCCAGTTTTAAAGATTTTCTTTTGCACATACTTTGCAGTGAAGATGACTATTAGATGCTTAGCTTGTTTTGAAGGTATCTCCATGCCAGGTGACAACAAAGCCTGCTGCTGCAGCTGTGCACAAGTGTCGAGTTGGGCTGGTTCTTTGCTGCCCAGTTGAACCAAGAACTGAGGATCTTCTCGGACTGACATACAAGACTGGAATATCTGTCCCTTCTCACCCTGATTACTGTTGTTAAAACAAGTCAAAAAATTAATAATATTATTATGGTCTGACAATTATAAAGTGAAACATATATCAATTAACCGCTCTTGAAGAGAAATTAAAAATCCCAATCCCAGAGAACAAAAACAACAACAACAACAACAAAAGAAGAGGCAAAACAGTTCCATTTTCCTTATTACAGTAGCATGCATCACAAATAATTACAATGAAATCAAACTCTTTAATTTAAGAGATTATTGATGGCCACATGACACGCATTAGCAGCTCTTACCTTATAACTATGGTCAGAGATTTTGATTCCCCCAATAAGACATCTCCAAGATCCAGCTGATCTGTGATGATCAATTCTTCCTTGTTTCTCATAAGCTCTGCCATCTTACCTCCCATGAATATTTGACAGTGTGTTGATGGACTATAATAAGATAGCAAACCTCTTACAATGTAAAACTATTAGTAAAGATGATCAGGATAGTTTAGTTGGTAAGGCATTGGACGGCAGAGCTGGCGGTCAGTCCAAGATCTGGACCAATTCTCAGGGTCTACTACATGTATTTGAAATAACTGAGAAATGAATACACTGCCTTTGCTTTGCATATGACTAGACCTTTAAATGGTGGTCCCATTTCAAGTAGGAGATGTCATATTAAATACAGAGGGTCACCAAAACAGCTAAACCACCCAGCCAGGCACTCTAAAAGAGTCAGAAGTGAGAGAGTACTACAGAAACTCATGCAATAGTGAAAGAGTGCAGCCACGACTCAGGTCACCAAAACATCTGGAAGACCAACAGTCAGGCATTCTGACAGGATGCAGCAGAGACTCAATTATTTTACTTTAGCTAAAACTCAAACTTATAGTTAGTTGGTGTAAATATGCAATGCCACATGGAATGAATATCAGACATCAGCTATTTGTACTAGTCTGATGACATTGATTAAGCAACTTGAACACACCTTAGAGCTGCACGATCTTTCCTCTTTGGCTCCACTAGAGTAGCTCTCCATGTAGCTCTACCCTGTTTTGACTCTATGGCTGTAGCCTTTACAACATCTCCTTGACGAGGTCTGTAACCCCGTGTACATACCCCACAAGAGAAAAATACTTCTTTATCAATATATCCAAATCCCGAGGACAAATATGTCACCACTCCTGTGAGAGTTTTTTCTCGTAGTGGCATTACCCCCCGGACCTCAGCTGTTCCATTGGGGTTTTTTCCCAGGTCTAACTTGACCCAGTCTCCTTGGACGGGAATATAACCAAGCCTCACACACGATAATTTAAAATCAATGTCATTATCTACGACCCCGGAGTCATCTGCCACGTTTGTTATTGTACCAATAAACGTTTCCGGTGTTGAGCTATCGTTTGTGTTGTCAAGATTCCATTCGGACATGACTTGAACACGAACCGCTTTCCAGCCTGTGGTTTCTTTCTCACGAACAGCTTCAACATGTACTTCTGTTCCAATCTCTGGCCGAGCTCCGCCCATTATCGTGTTAAACGTAAAGTAAATATCTTCTTCAATGACTCCCGCACCATCGTACAACCTCGTTACCTTACCAAAAAGATCTTTCTTCAACCTGCCTTTCTGTGGTTGACATGAGCTTTCACATTCGTCATTGCGTAAACGCACTTTAGAAAGTCCAGAGTTTGCTTCTTCGTTCCCTTCTGTCCCCCAGACATACTCTGATACTTTAGCAAATAGCCCAAACATCATTTCGCAAAAAAATTCCTGGAAAACAGAAAAATTATGATTCCAAACAATCGCGCACAGAGGAGGACGCCATTTTGAATTGTCCCGTCGAGAGGAGACTGGGGAAAATATTGTTTCGCTCCTCGGCCGAGTAAGGCTGGGTACCATCTTTAAATTCAATATGGCCGATGTCGCGATTTATGTTGCGATTAAATCAAAATAGCTCACAAATATGACCAGCAACAACGATCTACATTGCATATTATTCTGCGAATTTCACCCTACTGCAGGCCCGAAAATTGTGTATCAGGTAAGCGCCTTGCAAAATTTGCTAAGTTGTTGATTCGAGGGAGTAAAATTATTCTGATTAGTTATTGTTTAATCTTCAGTTCCCTGAAGACTATATCTCCAAAGAAGAGTTTGATGGTGTTGCTGTATACATTATCCCAAAGCCCGAGCTACAGAGCAAACTCATTACAATGTGAGTTGGTTTGCTTACGATATACCTTATTTTGAATGTAATATAAAAGTTACTTGTAGCCGTTTTTGAATGCAAATCCTTATAACACTTTTTTTCGATCTGGTCATAATCATTTATACATTCAGAACAGCTGATCTACCCTGCAGTTATGTTACGCACTAGTTAATTATTAAACAAAGCAAAGTTTACACAATGCCATATATTTTTTACTGATCTTTATAATCTATGACTTTAATAGGGTGGTAATTTTAAGGGCCTTGGTTGAAGGTAGTCAATATAAAGCACCACACAGCTCATTTATTGATACCAATACCTGAGGAAAGCAGAGGTCCTAAAGTTACCTTCTATTAGACAGGCCATGTGGCCCAGTGGCCAGAGCATAATCTGGTTTCTGTAGCATTAAACTACAAGGAGTATTGCTACCATCCCCCCTCCCCTCCCCTCCTCCACTCAGATTGGATGCTAGCTGGTCTAATCTGTTAGCATCTGTTCCCTCTGTTTCCTCGGTCAAGAAGGAAGTCTGAGCTCCAAAAAAAAAAATTTAAGAGTGTCTAGCTAAATATGATTACTTTCATTAATGCCAGGAAATTATTCTGCCCTAAGTGCTCTGCTGTACGTAATATCTTACAAACGAATAGATGCTTTTACTAGAGTTAAATCAACTCCTCATTACTTGTTATATTTTTTAGCCATTAACAGGGATGTGCTCTAGCAGAGCCCGGTGGTCCCTGGCGCCTAACTTTTGCCCTCGGGCTCGGGTGACTAGAAAATCTCAGATTTTTCATGCACATCATATGCTGGGCACCCTAGATTTTACAGTTTCAGAACACTGGGCTGCCTTCAATTTTCCTTAGAGCACAGCCTTGATTAAATATAGATTAAGCTTTTTCTGGACAATTTAATGGCTTCGCTGTACTCATATAGTTGTAAATGGGTCTATCATTCCTCAAGGTGCACATTGATTGGAGCCTCTCTTTGTTGCGTGGCCCTTGTCATTGTTTTTGCTTGTTTGTATGATGTGAATAAATAAATCCATTGCAGTTTGCCCCCAGCATTCTCACCAGTACCCCATCCATACACCAGGGTGAAGAGGGACAAAGTGGAGCAAAGTTTCTTGTCTAACAATCTGCTACACAATGGGGCAAGGCTTGAAGCCAGACCTAAAGATTCAAAGTTGGAGTTGTTACCTGCTCAGCCATCACGTCTCCACTAAACTTCACGATGGTGATCACCCACATAACAAAGTAGGAAGCAAAAACTTCTGGCTTTGTATTAAGTAGTTTTTCTTTTTCTTTTTTTAATTGCAGAAATGCACTTGATCATAAGTTCATTGGCTGCCCTATTAGTATAGAAAGTGCAAAGTACTCTCGGAATGCTCTCCTCTTCAATGTTTGCTTTGTTCTTGGTCCCAATGTTGATACCATTTGCTATGAGGGTGTGGTGAAGAAGCTAGCAGGATATATGACTTCACTTGAGGTAAAAATTAATATTTTTCAGTTTGGTGTAGGTTTCAAGGATTTCCTTAGGTTGTTTCATTTTAAAAGAAGAGTAAACAATAGACCTTCTGCTTGTGATGGGCAGAATAATTTGTTAAATGGACAAGTTACATCTATGGTACATGTACACTTATGGTCGGTGGCAACTGGATATTCAGCTGTTACATTATGGTGAACAAATTGTCTGAGTGTGTAAGTATTTGAGCCCTCAAAAAAACAACAACAACAAAACAAAAAAACCTTGATTTTCTGCTTGATGTTCAGTTGCATTTCCTTGTTTTCAGAATTCCTTTTTCTTGATAAATTTGTCAACTGACCAATTTATTATCTTAAACTTGCAGCTTGAGGAAGGCTTCCTCTCTCAAGAGGAAAGAAAGGCCACTCTTCCATCAATCCTAAAAGAAATATTTGATGAGCTTAATAAGAACGGAAAGTGTATGATTCAGATAGGTGAGTTTGCTTGTAATGTTTCCTTTGAGTGGCACAGTCCTGGTTTCAAGCAGCACTTCTCAAAACTAGCTTGTCTCCTGCCCCAATTGACTTCCTCAACCATACTTGTAAATAGCCAACTGGTTGTATCTGACCAGTTGACCAATAATATATTGGTAACAGTTGTTTGAGGTTGCATGAACTCTGACTTCTAATTGGATATAAGTTCTGTGGGAATCATGCTACTCATGAGATTTAGGTTACTTGCTGTAGACTCAAGTTTGGCTCAGGCCAGTAAAACGCACAACATGTACAGATTTTGATGCAGAAAGTAGAACTACGCTCTTCTTTCTGCATCAACTTTTTGCAACCTGGAACAACCTGATTAATATTCAACTTGTTTTGCAGCAATGTTGCTGTTGCAATGTTACCGTACCATTAAGCAGATTATGGATCATTCTCTACTTTATTATTCCTAATTTAGTGGTTTGTTGTTTCGTTAAACAGATGAGGCTAACACAATTCACCTTAAGTGCAGCATTGCTCCTTTCAATGATCCAACTTCTGTGTTGGATCATCAAGTTCCTGTGTTTATTTGTGACAAAGATGCAGTAGCTTCTTCTGAGTGGGACATCACCACACAACAGGTACCGGTGATTGGACATTTTGCCAACGCCCTTTCGCTAATGTCTTAAGTTGTTTCGATTACGAAATGAAACAAGCACTAAACATCTATAACTCGTTGTTTCAGCCAAATAATATGTAAATGTCTGATACAGGTGCGTTAGTACCTCTGAGTTCTTTAAGCCATTGTTGGGGAACTGACTTAGCACATTGGCAAAATGACTTTTAAAGAAGTTAGCGAACAGGAATTTTTGTTCAACAGCTCATAGGCGAAACGACTGTAAATCCACTCCAGGTAACATACTGAAGGACTGACTGATGAGGAATCTAGTATCCAGTACCTTGGATCAGGAATTCACAGCTTGGAATCCAGAATCCAAGACTGCCTTGAATTACCATACATGGAGTGAGACAGACGATGATTCTGTCTGTTTTTATTTTACTTTATTTTTGATTTACCTACATTTCTTTATATTAAATGTGATTTTCTCTTTATCTTGATCAGATACTTCGATACATCGATGGTTTTAACCATGTTCAGCGGATCGCTGGGGAAGCTGACATGGAAATCAGTCTTGTTAGGATGTGTATTCAAGACATGGTGTAAGTACGGTTTACTACCCACGACAATAAGCTCATGCAAAGCTCCAATTTTTATGTGCCAACTGTAACCCAGGTTGGAAACCTTGGTAAGATCTTGACAAGATCTTGGTAAAATCATGGCAAGATCTTTAATAATGATCTTGGTAAGATCTTTGGTAAGATCATGCAAGATCTTGGACAAGATCATGTAAGATCGTGCAAGAAGCTACATGTTCTTGGTAAGATCTTGACAAGATCTTTTAACAATCTTGGCAAGATCCTGCCAAGATTTTGGCAAGATCAAGATTTGCTAAGATCTTGACAAGACCATCAAAGATCATTCATGATCATACAAGATCTTAACAAGGTTCTCAACCTGGGGAGTGTCTACATAAATATATAACAAACCGCTTAAACAACGTCAACTGGAGAAGTGACAATCCTTTCCAGGTGTTTAGATAGTGAGGATGGCACACAGATGGCAGACTGAGCAGGAGAAAACAACTTCATGAAGAAGTGCAACCAAAACAAACAAACAAACAAAATATAGAAAAAAAATAACAACAACAAACAACAAAATAAGACAAAAAGAAAACAGTGAGGGGTATTGGACGGAGAGGTAGTTCTCTCTCCCTCTTCCTATCTTCATCGTCTTTTTACAGCTGCTATATTTACATGTATACGCAAGTAAACATATACCTTATTTTATTCTACTTGCAGTCAATGTAAAGTTGTCAAATTAATTTCTATTTTCCAGGTAAGTACTCTACTATTAATAACTACTTTCTACACAACATAATTTGACGTAGCCCTTACTTGCTCTAATCCATGTCATTGTTACCCGGGTATTTTGTGTTGTATTGTCCATCTTATGGTCGATGTCTACTGCTACAGTTTTGTTCGCTCGTTATGTGCATTCTTTTCCAGGATTTTTTTTTTATTCCCCCAAAAGCCAGCAACCAAACTTCAATACCCTTAATTCTGCAAGCAGTTACAATCTCTGTGACATTGCTTCTTTTCACTGTAAACTGGGAGTCCACAGGCAGTAGGTTGGCTTGTGCAGCATGGCATGCCATTCTTCAAACCGGATTTTACACAGTCTAGTCTAGTCGCAGTTTAGTCTTTTGTGGTCGCATGTGAGACTGGTCTATGTTTTGTTGAATTGCATGATGCTATGGCTTTTCTCATTGGCTATCAAGAGGTTGCGCGAGAAACTGGCTTAAAGTCGTCCCATGATGCAATTCGGTGTGACACGCAGGAGGCCATTTCCGAATTGCCTTAAGTCTCTGTTTCAAAGTGAGGTTAAGTACGACGCTCTAGTTCACGTTTGATATATAAAATATATCGAACGTGAATTTTAAAAAATTCAATTGTGGCTCCGTTGTCTCGCAGTTGTCAGGAGAGACTTGAGCGCAAAGACAACCTATAGAAAAATGACAGAAAGCGTGGGAGTAGTGTTACAATTTTGTTATATGGAGTGAAGGCTATTGGCATGAAAATAATTTATTATTCTCAAACAAATAAAACTCATCTTCACACCGAAAGTTTTGCACTTAGCCTGGTTTTAAAAGTGAGAGATTTTAGAACTCGGAAATGGCCTGTTCCCTTTTCCTGTTCGCTCTTTCTTACTGTACTTCAGTTAATAAGTTATGCTTAAGAAGTTTGTGGCATGTCATTCTTGCAGTATTCCAATGTGTACATCCCCACACCTGAGATTAATCAGCTGATACATGATAAGAAGTTACAGGAGGAGTGTCTTCATTACGTTGGAAAGAAAGGTAGGGAAATACTGCAGCTGAAGGAACGTTCGGGAAATATGTCAGGAGAGGGGAATTGGAGCCTTTTTAAAACCAGAAAACCGCAAAAGAAAAAAAGATATAAAAATACAAAACACAGATCCCCTATGAAAATCTTTGAAAAACGGAAAATTAAGGGATTTTAATGCTACTTTCGCCTTGCATTTCTTAGCCTGTTGCTAGCTGCCCCCTCCCTTGGCTGCTCAGAGGTTATGCATTTCTACGCTTTGTGATTGGGTAAAAAATTCTCCCCCACCCCCCCGCCACATCCTTTCCCAGTCAAAAGTATATATCAAAACGTATAGACACATGCCCGCTAACAGAGACGCTCCGTTTTCTTCATGCAATTTTAAAACCTAGGCATGTTAATATCTTTCATACTCTCAATCACAGGACGGACGCCGCCGACCTTTCGTGACGTGTTTATGCTGTACTGCGGGCTCAGTCCAGGTGCGACTGTGAGGGACCTGTGTACCAGATACAATCCTGCAAGTCTTCGTGTTGATGAGAGGTATTGTGGGAAAAGAGTGGGGTCATAATCCATTGCGTCCTTATATCTACCGTTGATTTGTGTTCCTTCAATTTCTTTGCGGCCTTCGTTCATGGAATTTATACGCATATGGCAAATTCCTTTTTTTTTCTTTACCAATTTTCATTTAATCCTCGAGTTCATTTTTACTTGCAGGCGGTTAATTCAGTTTGGGATGGTAACAGAGATTATCCGTCGCCTTCATAAATATCCAGTTCAGCTTACAGCGCCTTCCAAGAGTGCATCATTACCCAGAAGTTATCACAGGCCGAGAGGGAAACATTCAGACTCCAACAGATTTAAACTGTCAGATAAGTGAGTTTTACTCTGTACATAACTGGCAAGGCTTCAAATGGTCACATTTAGATATCATTCACAGGAACACTTTTGTAAATAGTATCATCGGTGGAAGTTCCACTCAGCCTTTCACTGATCCAAATCTCAGTACCACAGGAAAGTGTGCGAAAGAGTTTTCATTTGGAATGGTCACAAAATAATATTCCGCGTTCACAAGTTAGAATCACCCTAAATTGCATATTGAATATCACAAATGAATGCTTTTTAGTAGTGTTCATTTCAACGGTCTCACCATAGAGAGGATTAAGTCCACGGGATTAGAATTTAGAACAGACTTATGCAGAGTAATAAATGGTACCGAAGAAAAGTTATGTCGCGCGCCATATTCCTTTGAATGGTCACACCCTAGGATATCTTTCACAGTCTCTACATAGAATAGCATGATAAACAGTATCACAAGAAAGTAGAGCTCAGTACTTAGCTTTCATTTATGTGTCTATCCTTTTGGATTTCATCCACGAATAGTAGGAACGTTCATTTCAGTGAATGTGGTGTTATCTTCTCGCTGAGGAAAAAAATAAAGGTGTTCCGTTGGTAAAACTGATTACACAGTGCGAGAAAAATTTGACCAAACCTGATCTCAGATAGAGCGGTTTTCACTTGACTGTCGAAAGGGATTGGTTTTGGTTTTGGTTTTGGTTTTACTACGCCCTTTGGTTGGCTAGTGTATTTACTTTGGTTTTGGTTTTACGACAGTCAAGTGGAAACCGCTCTATATAAAAATGTACCAAAAACACGAAATCAAAGGGAAAACAACGACCGGTTGAAAAGCGGAAAATTGTTTACTTCTTAATCAAATCACAGGTGGTTAGATGGAAATCACAACTATGATGAAATATGCTGCAAAACAGGTATTGTAACAAAGCTTTCATCGTTGACATACTAAGATTAACTCACTAAAACAGCCAATCAATGGAGTAAACGATGTTTTTACGCACGTAAGAAAAATATTACTTGGCCAATCAAAACCCACAGGGCTGCGTGAGTTTCGCGCCAAAATTCCCGCCTTTTTCAGATGCTTGCAGTGTCGTCGCTACGCGGGTCGCTTCGAAGTCGTTCAACGATAAAATGAGTTAAGACGAGAGAGTCGTTGTTGAAACGTAAACAACAGTGTGAAGAACAGTTCGGAAAAGATGATGGAAACGCTTCGTATATTTTGCTTTTACAGCAGAAAATTGTGAGGGGCCCCACTGCAAAACAAGGTAGAAGGCAGAACCGCGAACGTTGTAATTCGCATTAGTATGTAACTTCAAATTCAGACGGCTTATTGCCTCCCCCTCCTTGTAATTCTCCTTTCAAATTTGAAAATCGCTTGTGTTCCACTTAGAAGTGTAGCTTTGTTGTACGATGAAGAAGTATGTGAACTGGTTAACTATTTCTTGCGCCTCCAGGTTTAACTTATCAAGAGTTGGAGGACATCGTTGAAGGAGAACCTCACATTGTGGTTATATGGAAGTGATAACTTAATGATGGTGGAACAACAGACCATCCGTTCAGTGTAAGATTGCTTTAACCAGCTTTAGAGGTTATATAATCGACGAAATAACCATAACAATAAGATTGTGTCACGTTATTTGTGCAGGGACCATTTTCGGAAAAAAAAAACTGTTGTACGCATTGTTTGCGCCTCGAATGCGTTCGAGTTTTCTTAGCTTAATCATAACTACCACAAAATTGTCAAATCTGATTGGCTATCAACTGCCCTGATTTCAGCCTTAATTGGCCAGTTTAATAGGACAGTACGCGTCATGGACAGTACGCGCCATCACGCGCGCGCTTAAATGGCTTATTTTTTCCACTGCTAGCAAAACAGAATTTCGAATTTCTTGTGTTTTGATGTAAAAAATAGCCTATTATATCACAAATTTTGTTAAAGTTATGATTAATTGGTAACAGAACCTCGTGTCGTCCAATTCGGCCTGTAATCATACTCGTGATTAAACAAATCGGACTTCCGCTACGCGGTCGTCCGATTTTGTTAATCACTCGTATGATTAGTAATGGTAACAGGACTGAGTGGAGTCCAATTCGGTCTGTAATCATACGAATGATTAACAAAATCGGATGACCGCGTAACGGGAGTCCGATTTGTTTAATCACGAGTATGATTACAGACTGAATTGGACGACACGAAGTTCTGTTACCAATTAATCATAACTTTAACAAAATTTGTGATATATAAGGCCCTTTTTTGAAATCAAAACAGAAGAAATTCCAATTTTTTTTTGCTAGTGGTGAAAAAAGCCATTTAAGCGCGCGCTTGACGGCGCGTACTGTCCAATTACTTAGGCATGACGCTTACTGTCCTATTAAATTGTCCAATTAAGGCTGAAATCAGGGCAGTTGATAGCCAATCAGATTTGAGAATTTTGTTATAGTTTTGATTACAGACCGAATTGGAATCCACTCATTCCTGTTACCATTACTTATCGTCATTATTGTTTTCATGACATTAGAAGAATTCACAACGTGACCATTTTCTTTTTCTTTTCCTTTTTTTCTTTGTAATTTCTTTGCGTTACCAATCGTTTACCGTTCATCATATTTACGCATCCCAGCGTGAGTCCTTTCATTTTAGTTTTATCCATAAGACTTACCTTTGGGCGGATTTTATTTGCTCATTTCGTTATTTGAGAAATGGTCGACATATCTTATCTGACGTTTGCAATAAACTTGATTCTAAATCTGACAGGAAGTAAACAGTGCATTGATAACGTCTTTATCTTGATCGTACGTATCGTTTTTAAAGCTCCCACTGACAAGTTTAATTCGGCTGGAACAAACCATACCAATTCTGTGAAATATCCCATATTGTATTTTATTCAGTCTATCTCGGCCTCTTTTTGAAAAAAAAAACTAATTAAACAGAGAATTATCTCGTCTAATGAATTACTTTCTTTTTCCACACACGGCACTGCTTATTGTTTTTTCGACGCGCATTTTAAAAGCTATTTCCTTTTAATTTGCATGTCAGAAAACCATTGTAAAGTTACTCTATGTTGCCATTTTTATCACCGCAATAAGCACTGAAAACAGAAAACGCGCGATGATACTAATATTCAGATGCAAAAGTTTCAGTGCAAAAAACATTGTCATTGTGCAGTTATTATTACTGTATCGACGTTTAACCCAAGGAATAGACCATTTATCACCTAACCAGGTCACTGTTAACGGAGCGTTTCTGACACTCCACGGCTACGCTTCAAACGGTCCCAGATTGGGACGCTATGATTGTCGCAGTATATTACAGTGTGGTCATCTTTGCCTTAAAAACTTTCGCTGCCTTTCCTTTAACTACCAAGAGTTGAGTATTCGTAATGGATTTTGTGAATTAAGTGGAGTGAGTGTTGGATCAAGACATGAACGCGATAAACTGATCAGAAAGATGCCTGGATTCGTTTTCGTACAGTTAGTAGGAAAAGCTCCAGTAAGTAATCGGTTCACTTTGATACAATAATGCTACTTTTTAGAGAAGAAAGAAATTGTTGATGATTTGTACTGGGGAACCTTTGGTTGTCTTCGTACAATTAGTTGGAAAAGTTCTAGTAAGTCGTTTATACTTGTCACCTCCATACAGTAGTACTATCCTTCTAGAAAAAACAGAATTTGTTCTTGGTATGTACGGGGAACCTTTAGTTCTGCACCCCGTTTTATTCGTTACCTTTTTAGCAATAAGATTATAGGAAATCTTTCACTAACTAAATCTTTTTTTTTTAATTTACTTTGTTTTTGCATCTCTGTGTGATGTTGCCTTGTGCTTAAAAATCGTGCGAAGTGGATGAAGGAATATATATATATATATTCTTGGTTTGCAACCACGTGACAAGGCGGCCACGTTGGGGGTCAAAACAAAAGAATATTTCCTCGAAAAATTTACATGAAAATAGAGTTTAGTTCCCAGAGGAGAGAAATGCTTTTGTTCTTGACCACCAACATGGCCGCCGTGACGTCACGTGCAAACCAACAATATTCTAATTTGTCTTCTGAAATGATGATTTTATTTTTATTTATTTTTTAATTTTTTTTTCGTGATTATCAGTTGAAATTGAAAGCAAATACACACTATGAAAAACAGGAACACAATTCATTACAACAGAACTACTTTTAATAAGTCAAGCTACTAGACTGACGCATTAATTAAAGAAATAAGCAGCTGACAAGACGACTGCTAATATTATGCAGCATAAGGAGCGAATTTCATCTTTCCATCAGTGGCCGGGACTTTTATCAGAAAAAAAGCATAAGTTTCAATATGAACTTCTAAAAGTAAATTTTTCCATCACGTCAAAATTTTATAACCGGCACTTTTTTTTTCGTGATTATCAATTGAAATTGAAAGCAAACACACACTTTGAAAAACAGGAACACAATTCATTACAACAGAACTACTTTTAATAAGTCAAGCTACTAGACTGAAGTATTAATTAAAGAAATAAGCAGCTGACAAGACGACTGCTAATATTATGCAGCATAAGGAGCGAATTTCATCTTTCCATCAGTGGCCGGGACTTTTACCAGAAAAAAAGCACAAGTTTCAATATGAACTTCTGGAAGTAAATTTTTCCATCACATCAAAATTTATAACCGGCACTTTTTTTCGTGATTATCAATTGAAATTGAAAGCAAACACACACTATGAAAAACAGGAACACAATTCATTACAACAGAACTACTTTTAATAAGTCAAACTACTAGACTGAAGTATTAATTAAAGAAATAAGCAGCTGACAAGACGACTGCTAATATTATGCAGCATAAGGAGCGAATTTCATCTTTCCATCAGTGGCCGGGACTTTTACCAGAAAAAAAGCATAAGTTTCAATATAAACTTCTAAAAGTACATTTTTCCATCACGTCAAAATTTATAACCGGCACTTTTTTTCGTGATTATCAATTGAAATTGAAAGCAAACACACACTATGAAAAACAGGAACACAATTCATTACAACAGAACTACTTTTAATAAGTCAAACTACTAGACTGAAGTATTAATTAAAGAAATAAGCAGCTGAGAAGACGACTGCTAATATTATGCAGCATAAGGAGCGAATTTCATCTTTCCATCAGTGGCCGGGACTTTTACCAGAAAAAAAGCAGAAGTTTCAATATGAACTTCTAAAAGTAACTTTTTCCATCACATCAAAATTTATAACCGGCACTTTTTTCTTGTTTTTTTTTTTGTTGTTTTTCTTTCTGTCGATGCTCTGCTAGGGTCTGAAAAGTGGTTTTCACTCAGCAGATCTCTTCTGGAAAATTATCGTTAATCACAAAACTCATTTGGCACAGTTTTAATTACAAGAGAATCCCTCTTTACTAACATTTGCTCAATAGGCCCTTTGCTGATAGTCATTCACGTGGTACAAAACCGCCATGCTGGAGAGCGAGGGATGCACAAAAAGCGTTATGTATCGGTCAAATGGAAGCTTCAACATGCCCCCCGGGCATACCCCGGGCATTTGACACCTTTGCCGTCCCGGGGAGGAGGGAATTTGATTATCAGAGTCTTCCAGGGGGTGGGGAATTTGAACTACACCCTCGATTTCATGTAAAATCTTTGGCGTGACGAGCTATCATGGGGGACGCGGTGTTAGGGGATTTTTGTGGAAAAGATTGTGCCTTTGTGGCCAATTGGTTACAAGGAAAGGGCTTAAACAAGCTTTGTGCCGTTTTTGAAGTATTTAAATTTTAAAATTTTTAATATTGGATTCAGGCTTTGAATGTATGAATGTATGTTATTGTTGTGTTTACAATGAAATACAATACCTGTACCAGCGATTCAATACAACAACATAAAATAGAATGAAATAAAATAAAAATCTCAGGTCAACTACTTTGAACTACTGCAAGTATGTTAATTTTTACGGTGAGCGATGATGCATGTCAGTGAAATGGTCATGATGTAGTAATCTCAATAGGTGGGATCTTTTTTTATAGAATGCTTTTTATGTTGCATGATGAAGAAAAGCTGAGCATTCAGTGACCTTGTAGCAGCGATTTCCGCCGCTTTGCACGAGTGTTTTGTTCGTAGTAAATACGCTAACAGTGTTTCTCAGTTTTTGTTATATTTATAAAGATTTTGTTCGACAACTGAAGGCGTTTCCGCCGTCCTTCTGTCATTTTTGTGCCTGTGAAATGTCCCCGGGGTGGGGGCATTTGATCATCTGAATGGACCCTAGTGTGGGGCATTTGAACGGCATTTGGGCCCGGACATAAATCATAGGTGGTGGCATAATTAAACAAGTTAGCTCGGTTAAATCTCTGGGTGTGCATATAGACGAAAACCTTTCATGGAATATGCACATTGCAAAAATAGCCAAGAAAATCGCATCGGGCATTGGAGCAATTAAACGTTGTAGGCCTTTTGTTAATCGAACCACGCTGGAGTCCGTTTTCAATGCCTTAGTTCAACCGTACTTTAATTACTGCAGCGAGGTCTGGGGACATTGTAACAAAAGTCTTTCGAATAAGCTCCAAAAGTTGCAAAACCGGGCTGCCCGTATTCTAACCTTCTCCAGTTATGACACAAGCGCTGATCCTCTTCTTGAGCAACTCAACTGGAAACGGTTGGATACTCAGCGACAAATACAAGTGGCCACCATGGTCTATAAATCTATACATGGTCTTGCGCCCGACTATCTTGGTTCTCTTTTCACTAAATATAATCCACCTTATAATTTAAGGAACTCTGAAAACAAACTAGCTGTTCCATTCTCCCGCACCAATTTCTTGAAAAATAGCTTTAGCTATAATGGTGCGGTTATCTGGAACAGCTTGTCCCCTGAATTACGGCATCTATGTAAAGCAGAATTTCTTTATTTTCTCTATTTTTACTATTTAAATTTTTGGATCATGTTTATATAGATTAAAGTAGATTGTAATTTTTATAATTATTATTTTATTTGATAGATTTACCGTGTTTAAATAAAAATAAAGTTCAAGTTTTTCAAGTTCAAGTAGGGGGGAATTTGAACAATAATTTTCAAAAAAGTCAAATGCCCGGGGGGTTGCCCGGGGGGCATGTTGAAGCTTCGATTTGACCGATATATTATCGTTGAAAGGAAAAATATGATATTAGTTGTCTTTCTTGTCTATCTTTGTTTTGCTCAGGTGTTAGTTTTCGACAAAGACATTATTGAATTTGAATGTTTCTCTTGGGACGACCGTAATAACCAGGAGAAATTAAAAACAAAGGTTATGCAATTTTTGGGGGGGGGGGGGGGACAAACAATGTGTGAAATGGGAGATATGCAAATGGCGAATTGTTATTTTGCATCTGACGTCACAGCAACCATGTTGGTTGATAAGAACAAAAGAGTTTCCCTCCCCTGGGAACTAAACGCTTTTTGCGTGCAAATTCAGCGAAAAAAATTTAACTGTTTTATCAACCAACATGACCGCCTTGCTTTTTGGATGCAAAAGGAAGTAAATTGCTCTACAAGAAAATCTCATGAAAAGTTGCAAAAAAAATGAACAACACAAAGTATGGATTATTTTCACACGACGTCACGCCCGCCATATTGGTGTCCCAAAACAATGAAACGGCGGCCATGTTGGTGTCCCAAACCAAACCTGTGGGAGTTGAACTCTTTTCTTATGTAAAAACTTTCTTTTATTCCTAGGAATTTACACAGGGTTCGTACAGAGTCTTGAATTCTTTAAAAAGTCTTGAAATTTGCCCAGCAATTTCCCAGACCTGGAAAAAGTCTGGAAAAAATGGTAAAAAGTCTTGAGCTTTTTCTTTTTGCAAAGCTATAACATGTACTTCATAAATGAATTTTGTTTCGTTTTGGTCAGATCTTCTTCAATCTCGCCCTTACGTTTGCAGTGCATCTTAAAAAAACTTTGTTCCTGCCTTTTTAAGGTCTGTATCGATCACCTATTTGATAACCTTGACTTTGGAAAAAGAAATTATTGTTTTGGAAAAATAGTTTGGAAAAAGTTTTGAATTTTGGATCTAAAAATCTGTATGAACCCTGTTTGCATAGCTGCTTGCCATTTGAGTGTAAGAGTTCTATGTATGTTTTTACCCCATTGTTATTTCTTATTTCAGCCTCGGAGTTGCCTTGATTACCTGCGCACTGGTAGACGTTATTCGGGATTTTTCAATATTTTCGACGAAAAAGGAACTTCCATGGTAGTGTATTGTGATCTTACTTCTGAACCCAAAGCTGCATGGACGCTCATCATGTCAGAAAGGACACCAGGATTTGATTTATTCAAAAGAGTGCCTCTTTTTAAAGATAAAGTTATAAATGAGTCTATTCCGAACTGGGATGCTTACAGGCTGTCACTTTTTAAGATGAAGCAGCTGCGGTTGCTTTCATCTCACTGGAGAATAACTTGCAGCTTTCAGTTGGATGGATTAGTCTATCGAGATTATGTCCGTGGCAAGTTCGCAGACTTTGATATCATTGATTTTAAACGATCTCGCACCTGCATGAGTGTTGAGTACGTTAACGTTCGAGGCTACAGCTGTAGCAACTGTCAAATGCCTTGGTGGCAAGATGAGGAAGTAATGTTACATCACGACAGTTCAAAGCCGCGATGTGGCTATAATGCGTCCAAAGGAGCTGTAAAGAACGAAGATAACTTCGGTTTTTACACTAGGTTCAATCCTTCTTTCCGATGTACTGAGTCGGGGCGAGAATCCACGACGAATCACTGGTTTGGTTCATACTTGAATTGACATAAATCCGAAGTTGAAAAAGCGAGGTCTTGTCAGAGACATACTCAAGCAACGCATTATGATTCCTTCGTCGTAAACGGGTAGATATAAAAAACTGTTAGTTTCGAATTTCAGACCAACAATAGCCATCAATGAATGTAATTGTTTTTCGCTAAAACAATTCGTGTACCTTCCGTTGTACAATTACAATTGAACCGTCCATATTAGCGACTATTCAATACGCCTAGATTTGTCGGTCGCGTACAGAAGGTTTTGCGAGAGTAGGGCAGTAATTAGTATGTTTAGCCAACACTAAAAGCAGGGCTCCCGCCTAGAAGTTGTCGTTGACTTGAAACAACTGATACACTTTATTGCAAAAACGAAAACACTGATAACTAGATGAATGAAAGAATAAATAAATAAAATTAAGTAAATATATCTACTTACAGGTAACTATAAACTTATATTTACATTAAACGCATGTGCACGGAAACACAAATTGTTTACTCAGTATACAAAATTTCAAATAATAAACACAATGTAAACTTAAATTGCAGTGCTGTTAGACTATCCACACGGCTTATCAGCTTCAAGTTGGAATTCCCTTGTCTTAGGATGAAAATGCAGGAGACTGTAAAAACATTCCAAAGAAAAATGAAAATGCGTACAAACCAAGCTTTTTTGTTAATTTGAAAATCTCTGATACTAAGTTTGTTCCAACGAATGGACCGCGAACTACCTTGCATACAATTAAGGAGTAATTGCCACCACCGATTGAGACAAAAAGGACCGATTGGTATAAACTTATTTTAACGCAAAAGTCATATTAGCCATCGCACTTACTTGTTTGAAATTTTTGTTGTTTTTAAGCTTTAAAAGAGTAAAACTTGAGCCAGTGGTCAAGGATTAACGCAGAGCGCTTTAACCGATCCTTTGTAAATCTAGTGTAAATGGGATTATTTTGAAATAAAATTTGTCAGTTGCTTGTAATTAATTTAACAATTATGACTTCTATAGTAAACGTGATTTGTAAATACAGATTTTATTATCATCGTTAACGTGGCTATTATTTTTCCAAAGTCTTATTTGTGGGAAACTGTGTGGTGGTGTTGATCATATTAATCGTTGTTTCTTTGAATTAACTAATTTACCTGTATATTGTAGGGGCAGTGTGTTGTCGTTAATTATGAATTATTTATTCGACTCATGTGCTAAACAATGGTGAGGTTCTTACTTTAAGGTTTTCAGTTCTGGCCGTCTTTGCCGAAAGACTGCCTTAAATTTCAGTGAGGTGCAGATAGGTGCTATGAAGGGTAGTTGGAAGAGTGTCGCTGAGATATTCCTACTTCAAGTAGCTTTGGGGAGTGCAACGCTTTCCCCGCACAGAAGCAGATGTTTAAGAATTGGAAACTTCTCACCTCCCATTAAGAGTAAGAGCTTATTTTTCTTCTTTTCTTCCTTACGTTTAAGCAACAGTATACCTATACGATCCGCCAAATATTTTTAATCAATATAGGGAATATCTTTTTACGGACGTTCCTGAATCTCCTCTCATTCTTTATCTCGTCATTTGGTATGTTTTTACGACTAATAACTTGCTGAAATTTCGTCTGTGGGATTCCTCAGTGACTCATTTACAGTATCGTTTTTTTTGGTTGTTTCTAAAATTTAACCTGCCAACAAATTTATCATATAGGGATACTTTTACAAATGGTAAATGATCTTAATCAAATGTTCTTGTTTTGGCAATACACGATCAGTGGCTAAACTATATTCTACCGTCACTTCATTATCCCGATGAAGTTGTAATCAATCTCAACTGTGACTGTTCGAAAAGGCGGGAACAACTGACGAATCACCACAAAGTTAAAAAGTCAAAATTTCCCAAAGCAGAGAAAATACTTTATATTCATACCAAAGGTTGTCTTTAAGCCTTCAGCGAAATGGAATGGAAAAATGTGCGTTTGTGAGACTATCAGTTATAGTTGTTAACACATAACGTTACATGGTATCATAAGACTTGATTGACATGCAGCCGTTCTGGAGAAGGTTGTAAACCAGGCTCTCGGAAAGTGTTTGCAATAGAGCCTACTTTGTCATTGACGAACCTCCTAAAAGTCTTATCTTTAAACTCTTTTGCGCCTGAAATATTGAGATGTAAATGTTTGTGGAAATAACTTAATTTAGAAAGCCGGATATTTAATTTTCGCCCGGTAGGTGGCCTTTTGAAAAACAGGTGTACACTGTAGTTTGTTCTTAGACCGATTACGGTGAATGGCAGGGAATTGGTGCTAGCAGAGAAATTTAAAAAGCCTGTTAAAATCAATTTTTCACGGTTTTAATGTTGTCTTCGTTTGTTTTTTCGTTGGAACACTCACTTGAATAGAATTCCTAGTAGAAGCAGAACCTTCTGCTTTCTGCAACATCTTTTTGAAACCTGCAACAGCCTGATTTGATATGACGTCACATTGTTATTCGTAACACTAAGAGACTTTGAAACTACTGCCTTTAATTGTGGAATTTCTGAAGCCATCGATCTAAGAGTTTTATTGCATTCGAATCATTCTACTAGTCTCTATCAACTACGTTAGATAAGCAAAATAGTTTATTCACTTCCCATACTAATGTGAGTTCCACATTACAGCTTCACGAGGTATTAACAGATTAAGTATTGCTAATTATGTTATTGTTGACGTCATAGATTACTCTCTTGCTGGTCACGTGATTTCTAGCACACAAGTACCCTCAAGGATCGACTGTGGTTTTAACTGTTTGGAGGAACAGCGGTGTGTTTCGTACAACTACGAAGAAGGAGAGAAAGTATTTCATGACTGTGAATTAAACAGCGAAAGTAAAGAGACAAGGTCGTCCGACCTAACAGAGAGAACTAACTACTCTTATTATGGCTTACGCAAAAGTGTAAGTGATAAGTTTTAGATCTATCCAGTTTGCCTGCTTCACAGACGAAACTAAACTTCTGGTAAAGTCTGTCTGCGAAGAAGCGCCAAAATCCTTGTTTTCGGCCTCCACCTGTGTACCAGGATTTGAGTATGCGCCATGATTGGCCTGTTAACCCTTTAAGTCCCAATAGTGACTAACGTCAATTTTCTTCCAACGATATCCATACAATTTGAAGGGATTAGGTTATGAGAATTAATAAAATGATCACCTAAGGGAAAATCCCTTGATCTTTTATCAAATTCTCTCAACTCATTCATGAAGGAAATGTATGGAGATCAGTTTGGAGAATTTGTATGTGGATATTGGGGTTTAAAGGGTTAAAAAAGCCATTGTTGATTTTGCAATCAAGTTGAAGGGAAATTCAAAACGCATCTGGTAATTCGTTGAGTCCCCAGAAAAAGGATATCGGCGTTGCTTCGCACACGTTATTAACTGAGGCTAGATAACTTCTGCGACACAGGCCAAGACAGTACAATACGGTACAGTTAAAATCATCCAAGACGTTAAACTTGTTACCATGAAGTTACACTGGCGACTACACGGTCGACCAGTGCAGCGAAACGACTCTTATCCTGTGTAGACTTCTTTGTCTGTTCAATGGAGACATTTAATAATTTAGCTATGTTTATCCAAGTCACCCTGGTTGGGACGCTAAATAGTGCAATTGTATACTCCGAAACCATTCCCTGTTCAGCGGCAAAATTAGGCCAAATAAGAGAGTGTCTACCCGGAAATAAATTTTGTTATTTTGTCTTGGATTGCAAGGATTCCAGTGCGTGTGCCTCATCCCCATGTGGGCATTATGGAACGTGTATAGATACATGTACCGAGGGGTCTGGGTTCAAGTGTATTTGCACTGAAGAAAGGACTGGAGACAAATGTCAGCACAATAAAAGTGAGTAGGCTGTCCAATCAAACTGTTGATCCCACCCCCTTGCTACCGGTCCCACCCCCCCTAACCCTAACCCACCCCTCCCACCCCACCCCCCTTCCAGCGGTTTATTTTATTATAATTTTTTTTTCAATTGTGAGTATTATCTGCTTTCCTTGGGGCTTATTAAGGATAATTCACAACTCTGGGATTGAGATTATTATTTTCATTATTTGCTCTTATTGTTGTTATTGTTATTGTGCAAACAAACTTGGTTAATATGTTAGTTTGTCTGAAGTTTAATGCTTAAGACTTTCATTGTTTCTAGTCACGTGGTACAGAAACACTAAACTGAAAAGCTAGCAACAAAAGAAACAATAAATCATCTTGTCTACAGCAGTCCCAAAATCATAGTGTTGCTTCTTGGCTTGCTCTTTGTCAGGGAAGATTATGATCGTGTGAACAAATGAAAAAGTGTTTATTATTTTAAATTTTTTTTTTTAAAAAAAGCTACCGTGCAAGATTATAAGGTTGTCTTCCCAGAAGAAAGCGTGACAGATTTCATCATGGCTGACATCACGGAGACATTGTCACAATTCACGTTATGTTTGTGGGCAAATATTGTCTCTCCTGGCTGGAGCACCTTCTTTTCTCACGTGTCCTCTGATGGTGAGGAGGAGTTAATGTTAAGGTGTCAGAATGTGTCGCTGTGCCAGCTGGGGTTGATAGAGCAGACGAAGTAAGAACAACTTAAATTGATGCAATGATCATAAAAATTAACTATTTATCAAAGGTTTTTGCTAAGTTATTGCAGAAAAAAATTTAGACAGTCATTCCAAGCTAAAGGGTTGATAAATCTATTTTACACATTAGAGAAAGATTGTGAGTCGTCTCTTCTTCCCCTATCCTGGCCTCTCATTACGTTTTGAACAAGTTGCGATTTTGAGCGAAAAAAATAAGGTCACACCACATGATCAAACCTGTAAAAAAATGTTGCAATGCACGGCCAATTACTGTATACCGAGTGCACTTTAAAAACAGACAGTACGAAATAAAAAGGACATAGAGAAATCTTATATAAATCTTGCTTCAGTACACAGGTCGCCCAGTCTTCTCAGTATTTGCAAGTTATGTTTGAGGTTTTTTAAAAAAATCCCTTAAGTATAGCTCCCTTTAAAAACTCTTGACCACAGGCAAACCAACTGAAAAACTAAAGATCAGCAGTTTGATGATTCGCGAAGGAGACTTAGATCGCGTTGAAACAGGCCAAAGCCGATCAATGGTTCGATGAGATGGGTATCTGTCAATTAATCACGTGAATTTTCTTCATTATTTCAGATCATTCTATGTTGTCCCTTTCAACGACAGTTTTTGGCACCATATTTGCGTGAGCTGGGAGAATGGCCAGGGTATTTGGGATGTAATTATTGACGGAGCAGTGATGGCCCACGGAAGTGCTTGGCATCAAACGTTGAATCTGCGACCAGGATTATTGGTTGTTGGTCAGAGACAAACTAGTCATGGAGGGGGATTTACCTTAGACGAGTCTTTTGCTGGAAAAGTCGCCTCCGTAAACGTGTGGGACGTGAAAATTGCTTTGAGTTTCATCAAGGAAATGGCGAAGACTTGTAGTCAAGTGTTAGGGAACGTAACGAATTGGGCAATGTTTCGGAATGGCTTCAATGGACATGTCCAGGTTCGCTCGCCTCATAGCTGTGTTTCACCACGTAAGTAAACCCAATGAGCCTCGTTTGACCTTGTTTTGTTTAATAGCTTCACTGCGAGAATAGTCACGAAATTTCGCCGCGCTATCGATATGTATTGCCATCATCTCTTTCCTTTTACTCAGCCGGTTACAGGTCCTTAGTGGGGACAGTAGTCTACCCATTTAAGGGCCTGATTACATTGAGGTGGAGGACCCCAGGAAGGTGAGGTAACCCGCCTGTCCATATAATCTCTCATATGGTCACCCCACCTATCATGTAAACGTGATCAAATTAAGATGAGATATTGTATGGACAGGCAGGTTACTGCACCTAAGCGGGTTACCTTACCTACCTGGGTACCACTGTCCCCATGTAAACAGGCCATTAAATCACGTTTTCGGTGTTTTCCCCTCTTTTCGCGAAGTTTTGCTGGCGGGAACTACTAGCACAATTTTTTTCCCACCCTCCTCCCCTTTGGCGACGTGTATCCGTCCGCCTGTGTATTTTCCGCTCATTGCTATCTCGGCAATGAGTAGCTATTGTCGCAGTGAAGATGTATTACTGTTTGTTTGTGTTATATTTCTCCGTCAATTAAACTAGACTTAACGGCATTTAAAACATTCCGAGGCTCCCTATCCCGAAAAATCGCGATCGTACGTACAATCCTGGTGACGTTGAAACTATCCTTCTATACCGTTTAATTAGTTATCTTTTTTTAAACTTTGTTCCTTAAAAAAGACAATTTCGTTTTCAGTGGCAGAAAATGAATTCATTTTGGATTTTCCATCACGTCAAACATCTGACTACGTCGAAACAACCATCTCACAAACTCTAAGTCAGTTCACTTTCTCTCTTTGGATGAAGCGAGGTTATGATGGAGATCTTGATGCTGGTCTTTTTTCCTACTCCACGTCACAGTTTGTAAAAGCGCTCGCAATTATAATTGGAGGCGCTGGAGGCTCCAACCTGTATGTTATGACAAGCACGTAAGTCAGCATTTTGTCAAATGACTTTCACATGGCTCTATTTATATTTAGGTTGTGTTCTACTGGGATTTAGAGTTTCATGCAAAATCGGTATTGGCAAATTGTCGAAGTCCCTACAAAAACAATTTTTGTTGAGACGTGACTTTTTAATGACGAGAAATATATTATTTTCCCGCCTGGGGGTAGCCATATATTGAAAAAGGAGTCAAAACTCGTTTTACATGGCAACGTCAATGTTGATGTGCACGTCACGAGGACTTTCAAATATTCCCAGATAAACTGTAGGAAACGTCGTTAGTGGTCATAGCGTGAATGATTTTGAAGTTTGATAGATCGAGTTAAGGTACATTAAAACCGCCATTAATATTTCTTGACAAGTTTTTGTGTTAAATTTTAGGTCTAATAATTACCGTTTACCACCTACCACTGATAACCTTTGGCATCATTTTTGCGCGACATGGTCAAATACCGAGGGTAATGCTCGAGTCTTCTTTGACGGAGTATTGAAAAGTTCAAGATGGGGATATCGAGTAAACATTGTGATTCCAGCTGGAGGAATACTGCGAATAGGACAAAATCAGATAGCTTTCGGAGGAGACCATAACCCTGTATACAGTTACCATGGTAAATTTGCTCGAATAAACATGTGGAGTAAAGTCCTCGATGACTCCGCCATTGTTGCACTAGCGGGAGGGTCTGGTGCCGAGAATGGAGACATCATTTCGTGGAGAGATTTGCGCACAAGGACTCATGGGAATGTTGCTGTGCAATCGGGCAATCTACAACTAACAGGTGGAGGCTTGCTTATCTATTTAAATAGTATAAGAAACAAAGTAGCAATGCATAATTTTTGCATTATTTACCTGGTATTACCCCAAACCGTAAAATCTTATTAGGTTTCTCAGTAAAACGCCGACTTAGAGCTGAAGTCCCTTGTTGTTTTCTTTTCTATCTTTCTTTTTCACTAGACTCTGACACCGATCCTTGTCGGCCTTTGAATGACACTCTCTTACTGTGTTTTTTTTTTTTTTAAATGAAGATATGATCGGAGGGAGAGAAATGACGACAGGAAATACGTAAACAAAAATTCCTTGCTAAACCATGGCTGACTGCGGGTTTAAGAAAATCAATCAGGGTAAAAAATAACCTCTTCTATACCTCAGACCGTGACAAATACAAATTTTACAGAAATAAAATCATTTATCTTACGAGATTAAGTAAAGCGAACTACTACCAAAGTTTCTTTGATCTCAACATATGTAATATGCGTCAAACTTGGAAAGGAATTAAGGAGCTAATTGGAAACTGTAAAAAGAAAAACAAGCGCAACTCAACTAACTCTATTCGCTCAAACCCGAATGAGGTTCCAACTAGTGACCCGAAGGAAATAAGCAATATTCTTAACAAATATTTCGCCACTGTCGGGAGCAAACTGGCTTCTAAAATTCCTCAGACCCTAAATACATTCTATGATTATTTAGATCCGCCACTTAATCGCACTTTCTTCTTTGATCCTATTATTCCGGAAGATATCAATTTAGAAATTTCAATTTTGCAAGACAACAAGGCCCATGGTCTCTACTCATCTCCAGTTAGGCTGCTGAAATTGGCAAAAAGGGTCATATCCGTACCTCTAGCCACGATTTTTAATCAGTCTATTTGCTCAGGGATTTTTCCATCTAAACTAAAGTGTGCTAAGATTATCCCGATATTTAAGGACGAAGATGACACGCTGCCCGAAAACTACCGACCTATTTCTCTGCTCTCGATTTATAACAGGATTTTTGAAAAACTTATGTACTCCAGAGTTACCAAGTTTGTCAAAGATTGCAACATTCTCTATGATCAGCAATACGGTTTTCGCAGTAAGCACAGTACTCAGCATGCTGTACTTGATATTGTTAACACAATTCTCCAAAACATGGACAACGGTAAATTTTCGTGCGGTGTTTTCATCGATCTCAAAAAGGCTTTTGATACTGTTAACCATGAAATTTTGTTAGCTAAACTTGAAAATTATGGTGTTAGAGGTGTAATCAACTCCTGGTTCAGATCATACCTGACTGATCGGAAGCAAACTACGGAAGTTAATAATGTTGTGTCTGAGGCTGAAACGACCTTGTGCGGCGTGCCACAAGGCTCAGTCCTCGGACCACTCTTATTCCTACTGTACATCAATGATATTTACAAATCCTCTTCGTTATTTGCCTTTTATCTATTTGCTGACGATACTAGTATAATACTTGCAAATAACAACCTAAAGGAACTCCAAACACTTGTTAATCGCGAGCTTGGCAAAGTCAACGAATGGCTAAAGGCCAACAAACTGTCCTTGAACATAAAAAAATCAAATTTTGTAATCTTTCGTCCCCGGCAAAAGAATATGCCCTTCATACCTAGGATTAGAATTTTTGACTCCGTGACTAACACCTACGCAAACCTTGAAATGAAAGATTATGTAAAATATCTTGGCTTAATGATTGATTCAAATCTTTCATGGAAATACCACATCGAATCTATCTGTCACAAAATCAGCAAGTCGATAGGAATTATTGCTAAAATTCGACATTATGTCCCGCGTCGTGTTTTACTTTCAGTTTACAACTCATTAATTGTCCCTTACTTGACTTATGGTATTTGTGGTTGGGGAAATTGTGCCTTGACATTTCAAAGAAAGATCGTAACTCTACAAAAACGGGCCTTACGTCTCATTTACTTCAGTAAGTCTAAGGAACACGCCGTACCCTTCTTTCTCAAATCAAATTGCCTTCCCCTGCCTAGCATATTTTTCAGAGATTGTAGCTATTTATTGTATGATATCAACAGACAGACAGCACCAGTTAGTATTCTCAATCAGTTCGTTAAAACAAGTCAGATTCATAACTACACAACAAGATCTGTCTCTAGCGACTCGTTTTATGTTAAGTTCTGTAGAACCGATAAAATGTATGCCTTTTTCACGAGAATCGGTGCCCAAATTTGGAACTCTATTCCGTATTCGATTAAAATACTTAAACGTTCGTCCTTTCGTAAAAAAATAAAGGAATTATTACTAAATTTTTTGCGGTCAGAAGATGATTATGTCGAAGTCTCCCGTCTTATTAAGTTATTTAATACTTTAGGTTAGCCTCTCTTCGTAATCGTTATGTACATGCCTTGTTTTATGTTAGTTTAAATTCTATTTACTGTATTCTAGTGTCTTCACTGTTATTTAGTCCATCTATATATAAATCTTGTTTTGTAATATGTCTTCAGCTCCCCCCGCCTCGATTAGTTCATAAGCGATTTGCGGGTGGGAAAGTAATGTAATTAGTTATTTTCCAATTTTCAATAAAATTTGTTGTTTTGTTTTTTTGTTTTGTTATACGTCTGCGGTTCGCAGGCTACGGCCCGAAGGGCTCCCAAAAAATTTTCTTAGGTAGCAGCCTTGATCATTGTTTAGCACACAGCAAATGATAATAGTATAAATGGATTGGTAAATAATAAATTTAAGTAAATAAAATTTAAATCAATAAATAAATTTTGGTTATGTTAATGGATTTTAGTGTTCGAAAGTAGTCGCACGTATTTTGTAAGTAGCCGTATTTGCTCTATGGTATGATAGATAACAGAGTAGTCGTCGAGGATAATATACTAGAAATGCCATATATTATTGCAATGTTTTATATCCCTGATTTTTTTTAGCCCAGGAAAGTGACTATGATCTGAATTTTGCGTCGAAATCTACTGCTAATTATGCTGTTTACAATGAGATGCCTTCGCTGACCCAGCTGACTGCATGTGTGTGGATCAGACTGACTCATCAGTCAGTACACTATATATTTTCCTACGCCTCCAACTCCTCGCCAGAAGCCATTGCGTTGGGTTATTATGCAAACTATACTTCACTAACACGCCTTTACTTTAACATCAACGCTTATGATTTTAAGTAAGTCGATTTATCTCGTTTATGTATCTCGAAGTCACTGGTTTTTACCATTTACACTAACCAACCGGGTGGAAATCGTGGGCATGAACATAAAACTATAAGATTTGACGTGGTTGAGAACGACCCGCTACAATGTATATCCAAATTGTCCGAACAAACTAAAGAGAGTTGAAAAATGCATCACCTCTAATCACAGCCCATATTCTCTGAAGCTTGCCAAACGAAATGGTGCAAACTATTTGATTTTCCAGCCGGATTTTCAGGTTTTACCATGTAAATGGTTAAGTATCCCAGGTGTACTCAGTACCATTTACATGAGAAATCAGGAAATTTTGGTTGGAAAAACAAATGATTCTCGTCATTCCGTCTTAGGAGAGCTTCAAGAACACATGGGCTGTGATTTGAGGGGATGCAATATTTGTACCCTTTTTAGTTTTTTCAGCTGATTTGAATATACATTGTAGCAGGTTGTTCTCCCACCACTTCAAATTTTATAGTTTTATGTTTACGTACAGGATTTCCACCCGGGTGGTTTGTGTAAATGGTAAGCACCCAAGGTTTTCGTATGATGTAAATGTTGTTAAGTGTATTATGGTGAATGGGTGTGAGAAGCTTTTGATTGCCTCGGCACTCTTTAGGCTCAGTTATTTTAATTATAGTGACTTGCAATTGTTTGCCATTTTCATATTTGACACATCTCATGACAGGTCGAAAATAGCGTTTCGGAGACACATCTCATGACAAAAGTAACTTTACGGGCCTGAAATCAAAATTCAAATCGTTAAAGAATAAGAGCGCGGGTCCTGGCTAGAACCCCAGACCCCCATTAACTGACAGTTTTATCGGGGACAAAAAAACTTTAAGCTAAACGGAGACCATGCCCGTTAATTATAGAAAGGGACCTGATAACCAAATAGTACCCAAATACAAGGTCTCGACCACGTATATATCTTTGGATACACCTTTTCTTTAAAGGTACCCCCTGGATAGCTTTAATAAAAGGTGTAGTTGAAATTAATGCTCATAGAGAACCTTACTCGAGCACCGTGCCCGGGTACTAAGTGTGATCGCTGTCTTATTTTTACTTCTTGATTTTTAAGGTATATTGACTTATCCCCCGGACTTCATCATGGCGGGTGGCATCACGTGTGTTTCACGTGGTCCAACTCTAATGGAAAGTTGTGTCCGTTTGTGAATGGAGAAGTGCTTACGTGCTTCACTGACTACAAAATCGGTCAGACCATTCCAGGAAACGGAAAGTTCATTCTTGGACAGGAACAGGACGCCTACGGTAAGCTGTTCAATCTACAACGTAAGACTTTTTCTATATATTTAAATTCTTGAATTTGCTTTTATCGACTAAGTTGATAAAATAGATTAACCACTGTAACATTATTAAAGGGGCTATAATGTCACGAGGATATTGCTGTTTTTGGCCATTTCTGTACTTAAACCATTTTTAATGTCCGCCATTTTTCAAGTTCACAATCAAAACAACTCAACCTCGTCCCCAGGTCTTCTCGGTTAACGGTGCCTTAACCTGCAAAAACGCTGCATTTTTGACGTCATTTTCTCGTTAAACACAAAATTCTGCCAAATTTGGTCATCCGTAACTGGTTATGGTGAATTAAACGGGTGCTTTTAGCCAATCAGAATCGGGAAAATATTTTGAATGAATAATAATGCTCTTTTAGAGTTATGAAGAAGACATCAAACAAATTTTATAAGAGAGACCTTTGAACTCAAAGAACTTTGCACACATAAGAGATTAAACCCTTGGATATTCATTCCCATTTTGAGACAAGTACTAGCCGTTCATTGATACCTTAGATTAAAAAATCTTCGAAGAAAGTATTCAAAAGCACACTGAAACGTTATTATGCTGCTCAGTACTAATGCTCATACAATTTATAAATTGTACCTATATCCGTAATTTGCTTTCCTACGAATTTTATTATATATATTTATCCTATATTATCTTCTTCCTTTAAGGTGTTTCGATATAGTTTTTCAGAGGCCATACCGGTATTTTTCAATCGCTTTAATTTCTCCTTGTCTGATCGCTATAAAATTTTTACCAATGACTGACTATAGATTGAAATTTGTCAAAATCTACGTTTTAGTAAAATCGATATTACTATGACAACAATAAACAAAAAACTTTGAAATTGATAAACGCCTAATTTTGCGCGATCTAGACCTGCTACTGAAAATCCAACACTAGGAACTTAAAGTTTGGTGTTTAGCAAATAACCTCCGTGAGAAGTAAAAAATTCTGTGTGTTTGAATTCGACTAAAACGAAAATATATTTCAAACCTTAAATTTTCAATAGCCATGATAGATTATTTTAAAAAAGCGTTATAAATGACTTACATTATTCTTAAGTAGCATCAGAATGTTGCTTAAAATCATATTTTGATGCTAGGAAATTTTGGTGTATTTTCGTTCCCGCGATCTTAAAAACTAACCCGTTTTCTCACCACCTGTCGCGTCTCCCGTATTCTTTTTTTTTTCTTCCTCGGCAAAAATATAAATCAATGCCATGAAAATGAGTCTTAAATTTTCTACACTATTTGCATCAATCTTAGTTTTCAGCAAAAAAGATGGCGGCCAACTTGATAAGCATCAAGAGTGACGGTGTTGTGGAGCCTATTACAAGATTTCTCTCAATATTCAACATAGCACGTTTGGGTGTGGTCGAAACCAGTTTTTTTCTTATTTTCACCTTTACTTCTTATGGCTTTTGATGATTTGTTTTCTTCAAAAGGGGGAGGATTTAATTCCAGCCAAGCATTTTTCGGGAGAATGAGCAGAGTGAACGTGTGGAACTATGTTGTCTCTTCTGCCTTTATACAAGACGAAATGTCCACAGGCTGTGGATCGTGGAATGGGAATGCAGTGGCTTGGTTTTACTTCAAAGACAACATTAATGGGAATATAGAGATAGTCAGGCCTTCATCGTGTTCGCTTGTGGGTAAGTGTGTTCAGTCCCATCCGGGAGTTTATACAAGAGGAAATCAGTTGCCTCGATGCTGTAACGTAAATTACAAGGCACTTGCTGAATCCACCAGCAAACCACAATGGATGCAAAGGAGCGGTCCTATTAATAGGGACTTTACGGGACGGTATGGAGAGGTGCAACTTCGGCGATATGAGGTGAAAATCACTTCCAGTGTCGTCACCACCCCAGTTGAAGTGCGGCACTTTTGCTGACCGTAACCTTGTTTCCGGTACGGCAAATGTCAGTTAATACTCACCTAGTGAGAAGTATGGCCATCAAGGCAGTTTGCCCTACCAGAAAACAAGGCTACGGCCGGCAAAGAGAGCTGTACTGCAACTCGGGTGGTGACGTAGCCGGAGTGATTTTGGCCTCATATCGCCGTAGTAGCACCTCTCAGTAGCGAATCTTTAAGTCTCTAATGTTCGTACAATCAAATTATTTGAGACAGAAACGTTCGTATTTATTGAATTGATTAGAAACCACCCGATTATAATACGCATGCGCCGCTCTCCTTTAACCTAATAAGGAGAAATGCCCTTAATGAGCACTAAGTAATCTGATTTTTTCTCCGACTGCATTTCAGGGTCCACTGTACAGGCAGCTAGAGATGCTTACTGTGGAAGCAGATACTCTGATCCTGCTTGTGGAACAACTATAAGGGCAGCGTTTGATAGAAAATTTAATCAAGTTGGAAAGCGATGGCGCTGCTACTATGATATTGCTCTCACTCCTGATTCGCTCACTCAGTTACCTGTTTATGATACGGACACAAACTCGGAATGTTTACATTCTATTGAAACAGATTTATTGGCCCTAGTTTAGTAAAGGAGGGACTTTTCAGCTGAGAAAAGACAACAGGAGCCTAAGCCACGACAAGGACGGCGGCAGTGAAAACGTCGCTAAAAGTGAATTTGCTTCCTTTCCATTTTTTCACTGCCGTTCATTTTCACTTCGGTAGCCGCTACTCGCCGTTTCTCATTTGCTCACCGCCGCTACAAAAATTTTCATGCATTTCTTCTCCTTCTTTTTCGTCTCCTTTTTTTTTATCTCTCGCTCAAGCTCTTTCTCGGTTATCCACGTCGGTGTAGAAATTAGTATAAAGTCGACGAAAAGACTCGGCTTTTACAGGGTTGTCACTCGTTTCCATCCGCCAAACTGACATTGTCCTGTCAGTGGCTCTCACAAGACATTTCTCTTTTCTTACATGAAATTTCTCTGTCTCTGGAAATTTCTGTTCATTAAAGTCTAAGTCTCTTCAATTTTTAAGGAAAAAAAAAATTCAGAAGTGCACAAGTAGGATTCAATCTGGGAGCATCGGCTCTGCAGTGCATCACTTTGACCCCTACACCACCGAGGATTTGCTGACAATGAATGGTTTGATTTGAATATATATAGCAACAACCGTAACCCTAACCTAACCCTAACCCTAACGCTAACCCTAACTTTGTGTACGAATCATTAATCTATCAACGTCAGTTTGGCGGATGGAAATAAGTGTTGACCCTTTTACAGCCGCAAATTCATCTTCATCTGCGCATGCATAGCGTACATAACTCACAGGCTACCGTCATTTTCCTTGTCCATGAAAGTCCATTAACTCCTGCCATGCCTAAGTATACTGCTGGTTAGAGTTAATATGACATTTGACATTGGCATACATGTAGGGGTGGACGGACGTACGGACAGTTACGTGATTACCAAACTTGATCACTCCAGAAAATACCACAACATACCATAGTGCTCTTCGTTTGTCACCCCAAAATTTTGCATAAGCATTGTTTTCAGTTTCTTTTTGGGCCATTTTAGCTCCCAAGAGAAACTGAAGACAATGCTTATGCAAAATTTTGGGGTGACAAAAAAAGAGTAATAATATATAGATTTAGCCAGGGCTAAAAGCGAAGTTCTCGATAATATTTTTAGTTTGTTCAAAAAAAATATAAAATCGTGCAATGCTAAGCGGCGAAGGCAACGAGAACGATGAGAACACAATAAGTCTTTTTAGCAAAAAAGCAACTTTACACGTGCAGCACACTTTTTTTGTACTTTTCTTTGCCGTTGTTTTGCATGACTATAACGTGAAACTTCCAGAAACTTCCTGGTTACACGTTTTATGGAGGAATTAAATGTTGTACGTGTTCTTTTTCTTTTTTTGTTTTCACTGTCGCTCTTTTCACCCTGGTTGCCGCTAGCATTTCTCATTTTCTCACCGCTGCTACAAAATTTCATGTTGTTCCTCCAACAAAAAAATGTCTCCTTTTTTTGTTTTCTCTCTCGCTCTGGCTCTTTTTCTCCGGCGTTGAGCTTGCTGGCCTCTCGCCCTACTTTCTCTTTCTCTATATTCCAAATTTGTGGGCATCGCAATCAATGTAAGCTTAATCCTTTAGACAACACGGTTACAGAAACATTTTCCGCTTTCCGTTTTCGTCTTTGTTGACCCTTTAGTTATAGGCACTTTCCCGCTAAAATAACTTGACATTTGGCATCGGCTTACATGCAGTAGGTGTACGAATGGTCGGCGTTCGTACGCTACGTCATAACCAAATTTTCTTGCTCTCATAGGCTACCAATTTATCTTAGCAATGGGGCTCCGCCGCGTGCGGGAGCTCCGCTATTATGGTATGTTATGGTATTTTCTGGAGTAGTCAATTTCTCGCATCTGTAGGTTAGCATTTTTTTTACTTATGGTTCTCCTCTGCGCGCGAGAGAACTCCTCTAATATGTTAGTGCAAAATATACACTACCCACTAACAGCAAGCGTTATTCGAAGTGGGTTATGTTTTCTACATTTATAACAAACAAAGTAATTCAGTATTATATTGTTGCTATTAAGTTACTTCCATAGTATTTATATTATATTAACCCTCGGGCGTAAGGGGGAGGGGGTGCTGGTGTTGAACGCCTCCTCGGGTTTTCTCGGGGTGCTGGTGTGGAATGCCCCCTTGGGTTTTTCATTGTATGTTGGCACTTACCCATTTCAGTAGCTATTCCTTTCTGTTTGCGACACGTTTACAGCGAATTTGGTGAAAATCGGCTTTTAAATATAGGAGATTTAAACGACAAAAGTGGTCTGGTTTAAGAGTTGATATGAGCTAGTGTAGAATTAAAGCTTATCAAGATGTAAAGGGAAGCACAGTACAGCTATTATTTATTTTATGTGTTTTATTTTCTACTTTCCGGTAAGTTCGTTATCAGTTTTTCTAAAATGTATCCAACTAAAGATAAAACCATGGAGACTGCGTTTAATTTCTTATGATGTCCAATTCGAAAGTGAATTTTGTCGATTATAGACCTTCGTTAGAAATCCGAGATGGCCACCAAGATGACCACCACGAAGGCCATATAACTGAAATTGGGACTATATTTCGAGATGGGAACATACAAATTCGTTAACTACATATCTTGAGTATCATAAAAATTTAAGCAAGAAAAATGTATCATTAGTGCATGGGAAGCCCCTTCTCCCTACTCGACTAGAATGCTATCACACTCAGTGACACTTGATTTCACCTGGAAATCTTGTTCGTATTCTTTGGCGATGCTAATTTACCTTACAAACTTTACTAATTAAAAATCATAGGTCATGAAAAAAGCTTTAGTTGTGTATCCGAATCACATAGCCTAAAGCAAACTCACAGTGGCAAGACAAGGGTTATATGCCCGGGGGAACTCCTGGGAATCGATGGAGGGTAGTTATATGGTAAATATTAATATGACATTTCCAAGAAACCCATTTAAAACAAAACAAGCACCTAAAAAACCTTCTCTCAAGATATATCCGTAATCATGGATATCAGTTTTGATTAAGCAGAAAGTGATCCCTCGTTATAATAAATTGTAATTTAGAGTAACAAGCTCCGTAGCTCATTATCTCTGGTGTGTAGGCATCCAGAGCTCTTGCTCACGTCATATGCATATCCCGTGGAACTCTCTGTGAGGGCGTTCTCATAGTAACAACGCCATTGTTTTCCAACTTGATCGTCCTTCCTATCAAATACTGCTCTGGTGATAGTTCCTTCACTACAGGACGAACCAGAGAATTGGCTTTGGCAGTAAGCATCTAGCTTGGCTTGTTTTGTAGGCCCTACACAGAGAAAACGATCGATATTGTTTTTTTGTTTATATTTCATTATTTTTTTTTTTTTTTTGGGGGGTGGACTGGACTGGGTATGGGCACTAAACAACTCAATGACTAGGGGAGAGTGGACCAAGAGATAACCTTTCTTGAATTTTCCATTTATATAAACCATGCATATGTGAAAGTTTATCGCTTGTGCTAATTAAAAGTGCCAAGATTTACTCCATTTCATTGCACATTTACCCTACCATTAGCTAAAAATACCAAAACATGTAGTCAGACTAAACAACAACTGTCTTATCAACTAATATAGTCCATCAAGAAATACGGAGATTTTGCTAGCCCTCTTGGAACTCCTGTCTGGGGTCAAAAGAAAAACGCCCCGTGAGTTAACCGTACCTATCAATGAACACCAGGACGGCGTCTCCACCTGCACGTCTCCAAATAAGTTGTTTTTGAAATGATGCCAAGCCACCACGTCACCGCTAACCAATCCGCAGCCTAAAGACATCTTTTCAATGGCATCGTTTGCAAGCACATTACTCCAGATGTTCACCCTACTCATTCTGCCGTAAAATGCCTGATATGTAGAGAAGCTGCCCCCTGAAAAGTAAGGCGAGATATCAGCAAATAGTGTAAAATTATCTACGACTGCATTGACGTTGTTGATTATTTACCTCAAGTGTCTGATACCACGATTATATGGCGCAGACCAAGGGTGACGAAGAGATGGCTGGATAGTGGCCAAGTATTTCATTCATTCATTTAATATTCCTTTGTTTTTTGTTTTTTTTTTTTGGCGAGAGAAGGTTCTTTATGGACTGGACAAAGTTGGTCAATGAAAGATTTATTACTTAGCTAAAAGAATCTTTTTTTCCCGGCGGGAGTAAATCAGGAAATCCCGAGCGGCCAAATAACGCCTATTGTATTTTGCCCGCTCTTGTAGCCAATCAGAACCGGGGAATTGCTTCATCCCATTAACTCCAACTAACCAGTTAATAAAAACAGTGCAAATTCATTGATACATAAACTGGGTGAAATAGTGTCGTGGGATAAAATAGCTTATTTGGACAATTTTACTGAAATGAAAAATGTCTCAAGTTAGACCCATCCTTTTTTTAGATGGCCAAATGTTTTTTCAGTGTCTTCTCAATCAAAAGCATACAGAATTCAACTTTCACGCATTTTCCTGAGAGTGCTTAGAACGAGAAAGAATTATTTGGTAAAGGTCTTTAAAGAAAAGATCCATTGTTTAGTCCTCTCCCCATAGCAAAATGATAAAACTCCTTACATCTGATAACTTTCACTACGACGTACATTCGCACTAAAATTCGTAGTAGATTTACGACGGTTATCAGTTTCCCTGCCAAAATGACACTGGTTCACGAGTGAGCAATACACAGTACAGCTGTATTGAGAAAATATTGTACTCGTCGTCGTCCTCGTCTTAGAGTCTAAAGCTCTCTAATGGTGCTACTGTTTAAATTGATTTTATACCATATGAGTCTTGCTCTTGGCCAAGAAAAAACTTTCCAGTTCCTGCGATGGTTTGGCCCGTTTTATAACTCTCATCATAGCATTTCCTTTCACCATCGACAAAGATGCACCATTGGCCGTCTGTATTTCTCCAGGTTACGCACAAGTGATGCCATCCATCATCATGCATGAAAGCACTTGAAAGGGCATGGTAGCTGCAGTTACATCAATGACAAAAAGAAGAAAATTTGTATGGAGTCAGCTAGTGTGACATGTCCATCGGGGAACATATAACAAGCCTTTATTGTCGACTAGTCTACAGCGCATGCAGTAAGTGTGATGAACTCTGCTGGACCTAGAGCTGCTGGTTCGGTTGTCTGACAATTTTCAATAGACCATTTCCGAGATGCTTTAAGTCTCTGTTTCAAAGCGAGGCTAAGTGGGAAGCCACTGAAATGCAAATAGAACTGATTTTCACAAGATTGGCGAGAACTCGGAAATGGCCTATTTCGTACCTTTCACCGTTAATAAGCTGGGTTTCATTGTGACCAAATGTATCAGGCTTCCTTCAATTTACCCCCACAGCACTGAGTATCAATCTTAAAAGTAA
This sequence comes from Porites lobata, assembly GCA_942486035.1. NCBI lineage: Eukaryota > Metazoa > Cnidaria > Anthozoa > Scleractinia > Poritidae > Porites > Porites lobata. Next base: position 257,528 of record CALNXK010000282.1, read on the forward strand.
TAATTGTGCATACATACATACATACATGCATATAGATACTTTACTGAAAAGTCAATAGTAGGCAGAAGCCAAAGGCTGATGTGTAACAAGACTACTACTGTGAAACAGTGAAAGGTTTCAACAATGAAGCTAGCTGGTCTTGTTTAGTTTCGATATAGTTTTTTTTCCTCTCGTACACGGTTCCTACAAGGCCTGAAAGGATACATGCTTTTACAAACTAATGGTTCTCGGGTCAAAATATCTCCCAAATCCCATCGATAAACAAATGCTCACCGCCAAGAAGGATAGTTGATGTTGAAGTTAATCTCAGCCTCTTCAGAATCGTACCCAAGGGTTAGTGCATCATAATAGGAGCTGGTGGAATAAGAGAAAAAATAATGCGTCCCAGAGTAAGATGTTCTCATCCAAAGGCAGGCTGTCAAACAGGTCATGGATGGCAACGAGCTGTAAGTTGCGTAGTTGCTGGTCGACTTCGAATTAAACAGCAGATCGTAATTGCTTTCTTTAGCTGAAAGACATGAATTTAAGCAAAATTTATAAGATTTGCTGTATTGTTGAACGGCCGTCTTTAGAAAATTTGGTTCCGTTCATCACGAATTCTGCTTGACGGCAACAGAATATCCCCTGAAACATTTCTCATATTGTGGTCAACATTTCATTTCTGATCTGTTTTGAACCACTTTTCAATGTCTTTTCAAGTTATTGTAATATATTTAGATTCAACGCTCGAAACAAAAACAAAAGTGAACCACAGTTCTAAAAGCAGCAAGGTTTTTCAATAGCGCCTGAAACCTTTCAATGACTACATTTTGTTTTTGGCCTTATTCAACCTTATATATATTTTACGTAGTTTTTAAGTCTTACCAAGTGGCTGAGGATCGGTGCCATCTTGAACTGACACTAGTCCGCTGAATATTGATGTGCGTATGTCTCTCCAGGACAGAAAATTTCCAATTTCTGCTCCAGGTGTTAAAGCTAGTGCCTCTATCACAGAATCCGCCAGAACCGTGTTCCAAATGTTGATTCTCGTCAGCTCACCTTCGTATGCTTTGCTACTTGAATGACTTCCACCAACCTCCAGTTGTTTTTGTCCAATTCTCAGGATTCCTCCCTCTGGGACAGTAAAATTTTCGCGGTATCCAGAAATTCTTTTTATCCGTGATCCATCTAAGAAAAACTGGACTTTGCCCAGAAAACTGCTCCATGTTAAACAAATATGATGCCAAAGACCGCCGTTCATACCAGGCATGTAGTACCTTTTGTAATTGCTAATGATACATAATGAAGTACAATTAACAATTGCAATTGTGCAGACATGCACAATTAACCCAGAACTTGGGCATTCATATAATTCATATAAACCCATTACTGGTATAGTTTCGTTAGACAGTATTACTTCCGTTTAAGTGACGCTTTACAGCGAAGGAACATTTCTTGATATCTAGCTTGCTGGCAAGCTGTAAGTTTTAACTTGAAGATAGAGGCTCTTCATTTCCGGTTTAAGAAAAATTTGCTGAGGACGCTCATTTCGTCGTACTAATGCGTATTGAGCGAAAGCAGTCCTAGTTCTTCTTCAGGGGACTTAGGTGAGCAAGTTTCGTATGATGACGATGAAGCAGCTTTTCAGGCCGGATTCCGGATTCTGACTGACTGACTGACTGACTGACTAATACACACACTTAATGAAAAGCCCGAAACCTCTGAATTAAAGGGATCAACTCAAACCTGGGCAAAAAAAAAAACACACATACATAGGTCACAAGTGTAAGTCACCGAGATAAGCATTTTCCCTAAAACTAAAACTCTATGATTGTGATTAGGGTTATGAGACACTTCAAGTGTTGTTTATTTACCCTAACACTGACCTGTACTCTAACCTGCACTTAATTGCGACCTGTGACGTGAGACCTGCATGTTGTACCTACCGTCAAATCAAAACCATAATGCTTACCTAGAAGACATGACATACAGGTTCAAGGGTCCATTGCGCCCAAAACCCACATAGAGAGAGTTTATTTCTTCACTGGTCGCATAGTGGACAATCGCGGCATCAGCAAGAAGTTTCGTCTTCATCCAAAATGAGACTGTCAAATGCTTAAGTGATGGCATCACAGTGGACGGTTGTATGTAGTTGTTAACACTCTTCGATGCAAAGTCCACCACGAATTCAGTGTCTGAAACTGAAATGAGAGCACGTCACAAACAATTTTTTCAGCAAATAGTAAACAAACCAACCGATAATGACAATATTTTATTACAGTCGAGCCTCACGTAACCCACCACCCAACTAAAATGTAAAGACTTAGTGGTCGCGTACGGGAAATGGTCGTTTACAAGAATCGAACCACAGGGCGCCTCTTCCGAGACGATTTCTAGGCATATCTACTTTATGGGAGATAATTTATTGCATGCAATGTCTAATTTACGACATGAGTAGTTCCATGTTCGTATATTCTACGTAGCGTTGTGCACACAGCGAACATAAAGATCAGAGAATGCGTTAAGTGGTCGCTTACAAGAGGTTAAAGACAATGGAAAATCATTAACCATCAGGCCCAAAAAGGGGTCGCGGTCGCTTACAGGGGGTGGTCGTTTACTAGAGTTACCAACAGTAAGGCTCTGACTGGGAAAATGTTGGTGTTTATGATTGGCGGTGGTCGCACATGGAGGTTCGACTTTATTAGTGGTTTTTGCAAACTCTGTTAATTTCGTGCATGCTTACCAATGGAAATAGGACTGCCAGGTGAGAGGATATTCACATCTCCATTAATACCATGTCGAAACTCTCTCCAATCTGTAACATTTCCTAATTCTTGACTTTTTGACCGTGACATCTCTCTGATTTTGCTGTCGTCCAATTTCGCGCTCCATACGTTTACTGATGCAATCTCCCCTGTAAAAGGTTCTTCCGGGGTTGATACTCCGCTTTGCATCTTGCCAACAGTCAACCTTCCTGGGCCAACTTCCCTGCCAACCCGCAAGTTCTTTTCGGACGTCATTACGAATCCATCAAGAATTACAGCCCAGGAACCGAGGATGTTCTCCCACGTGAAGCACAAGAGATGCCATAGTCCATTGTTAAAAGGTGGAAGATCGACGTCTCTGTATAGATAAGACTGACTGTTATCTTTGTAAGGGCCTAACGTGAGCCCGGTAGACCGGGCTGGCCCGCTTACCGGAATCGATTACGCCTTGGGTTTATATGAGAACAGCCCGGTTTAGGAGATGAGAACAGGCCGAAGACCGACGATCCTGAGGAGGAGTTGTAGTGCGAAATTCAAGTAACAACGCAAACATGAGACACAAAGATACAACTTTCGTGGCCATCATAGCTTTGGCAACACTTACAGCTGTGTCACTGATGCAGTTAAATAGAATGCTTATGATGTGGAAAATACAGCAGGCAAAGTAAGACGAAACAGAATTCATTCGAAGAATCCATCCCGCTTCCATCACGGTAACCTGGCTGAACCGCTGAAGTGTTCAAATGGCACAATTTTCCAGCCTGCTAACCGAGATCTCGGAAACTGAGCCAGCCTACCCTCTCATATGAACACATCAAAAATGTTAAAAAGGATTCAGAGGCAAGGCGTGATCTCGGAAACCGGGCCTGCACGGTCAACCGGGCTCGTGAAAAGGGGCCCTAATTGCTGCTTTCCTTTATCTAATATTAAACCAACAGGCAGCACACAACTATTCAGATAGAAATTATAAAAAAACCGGGGCAATCAATGTTATGACCGCTTAACTAGTCAAGGGGGACAAATAAATTTGGGCGGTCAACCAATCATTCTTATGTAATTTAATCTCTAATCAAAGCTCTATTTAGAATCGTCTCTTATCCAAATTCCGGAATCCGGGAAATTTTTGCTTGTAACATCTAGAGTATGGAATCCGGAAAACAGCTCGATCAAGGAAATCAATGTGGAATCCATCCCAATAATTGCTGAAATCCGGAATCCGAATCCTAGTTTCGCTTACAAAGATTACGGAGTCCAGTTCTTGGAATCCGGAATCCACGGCGTTAAATCCAGATTTTAATATTGTCTTGGACTCCCTTACACGGGGCTATTAAAACGTAAATGCCAGTAATATCAGGTATATCTTACTTGCCAACCCCTATTATGGTAAGTCTGCATTGTTTAGTGTCCAAACAGCGGAACGTTAAATGTTTTTGATTTTCTAGGGAAACAAGTGACAGGAAAGTCATCCAATTCCACTTCCTCGTTGTCTTCAGCCACATACAAGCCGTTAGCTGTGCCAATGTTTCGTGTATTTCTGTTTCAAGGTAATCATTCGCATTCTCCCTTTCAAAAGCAGCTGTATAATTTTGGGCATTATCTGAAAGTAAAATATGACTTTCTTCAGATCTTTAATGGATACTCAAGAACAAATTAAAGTAAAAACCAAAATCGACCTTTTAGTTAAAATGACTTTTCGAAACATATGAACTAAATGAACCGTTAATAATCTTTTCACGTCGCGCAACAGCATAAATGATAATTATTATATAGGATGATGAGGAGGAGGATTATGATGATGATGAGGAGGAGGAGGAGGAGGAATAGGAGGAGAAGGAGGAGAAGGAGGGGGTGATGATTATGTTGATGAAGATGAGAATGAGGAGAAGGAAGATTATGATGATGATAATGATGATGATAATTTTATGATGATGATAATGATGATGATAATTTTATGATGATGATAATGATGATGATGATGATAATGATGATGAGGAGGAAGAGGATGATCATGATGATGATGATGATGATGATCATGATGATGATGATGATGATGATGATAATGATGATGAGGAGGAAGAGGATGATGATGATGATGATGGTCATCGAGGCCAAGGGAAGGTGAAGATGCTCAGTTGCGTGGCAAAGACAGTAATAACTCCTCTCTGAAACCGAGAAAGTCAACAGCATAAAAACAGATAAGTACTGAATGACTTCACACTTCTTTAACTACTTCTTCTTATAATAATAACTCTTTTTATTACCATTTTCAACGAAAGCTTCGCCCTTGATAGAATTAGAGGCTTAAGAATGGAGAAACGTGTTTTTCACCATTCACTGGTTTAGCAACTCTACCTGCGCTAGCTTGAACCAAGTGCATCGATTCCGGCAGGCGGATTAATAGTACTTTCTTACTTTCTCCTTACCTGTCCAATACTGACACTTGTCACCATTCCTTCCGTCAATACACAAACACTTGTATCCAGACCCTTCCACACAAGAACCTTGACATGTCCCGTCGTTAATGCATGGCGACGAAGTACATTCATCGGGTACCTAGTACGTCCAGGTAGTTAAAGTTGATGTCACAAGCACAGATGATTAAACTTATTAAACCTACACGCTCTAAGAAATTCTCCATGCTATGCCAATTAGAATACCATTGCCAGCAACAGACGTCTATGAGATAGCAGCAGTCTATGGATAATTGCGTTTATTAATTGATTACATAGCAAACACATTCAACTAACCGTCTGTTTTCGTGACTACAAATACCCTGAAATTAGCTGGTGATCAGCGTATTTTATTAGAGAGAGCACTAACTGGTTGCCATCACGCCTTATCAAGACATATTTATCGGTTCGCTTCAATCCCCCGGGCCCCGAAGCACTCGACAAAGTTTTGTACGGGGAGGCTCCGCCCCGAATTCCAACCCCTTACTCAGTTTTAAATTAACATAAAAGATCCCCCTTCCGTGTACCTTCTATTGACAAATGGTACCTCTTTTACGTACCAAGTTTAGAGTGCGGGAAGTTTTCTTCTCTTTTCGAAGCCATTAAATGCGTCTGTTAGCCCTTTTAGGTCCTTTTACAGACAAAAGGCAGATTTCTTTACCCTTTTATATAATTCAGAATTAAATCCCTACCCTTTCATACACCTGAAGCCTGAAAAAGGTACCCATTTCAAAGGGAGCCTTCCTGTATAGGGACTACACCCTCCAAACCGGGGTCAAAACCTTACTTACTTATTTCTTCTGGTATATCTACTTATGAGCAATGTTCCAATTTTAAGTAAGCTTGTTACTTGATGTTAAACACAAATGACCGCACAACCCTTCGGTGTAATCATAGAATATTTCACCATGATTTTGAAACAGCATTAGATCATGATGATGATGATGATGATGATGATGATGGAGATGATGATGATGAGGGTCAACCAATTAACTGTTTGTCAGAACACATAGGTTTCTTACATTTCTTCCTGTGCCGTAATAAGAATAACCAGGTCTGCTCATCAGATCAGTCGATTTCGTAATTTTACTCTCACTGTTCAGCTCACACCCATGATCCAATTTCTCACCCTTTTCGTAGTTGTACGAAAGACAACGACCATTATTCAAACATTTGAACGCGCAATCAAGTCTTGAAGAGACATTGTACTTGAAGATCACATGACCAGCAAGGGTGTGCTCTGTAATTCATAAGAAGAATGGAGTATAACATTGAATAATGTGTGTACAACTTCCTTTCCATGGTGGGAGCGAATTTCAGTGAGTGTAATGATGTTTTTAGTTGGCTGTCACGCTTTAGCCTGATGATATAAAGAAACAGGCTATCACCAGACACTAGATTAGCGAAAAATCGTCGAATCAGCAAGTATGGTCATCGGAAGGAAAAGAATAACTTCACAGTGTGAAAGCAACAAAAGACGAGCATATTTTGCCCTCCTGCTAGGACCATTAATGTTGCCCGTGAAAACTGGAGGTTTCCTTAACTGGGAGCGGCATACAGATAATGAGCACGGGAAAAAGAAACGATAAAATAAAAAAATGGGAAAAGGACATAAATTAAACCATTACTCATTCCCGTTTTGTTCCCATTTTTCATTTCCTGCTCGATGCTGCCTCGTACCCTTGTGCCTTCTGTACCACTTAAATAACGTAAAGGCATAAGGGAAGGTTCAACGTGAAAAGCGAAGCGCTGGCACCTCCCGTTTTTTGCCCTTCCCATGACCCCTTGCGCACGACTACCGCAGAAAATTCCATGGGTACGAGGCAGCGTTCCTCGTGGTCGTTTCCCTTTCCCTGTTCCATGGTTTAGTCACCCGTGAAAACTCTGTTTAAAAATTTCCTGTATTAATTACATGATCAAGTTTTAATGCCATTGTAAAAACACCGTGTGACGCTACAGAAACAGGCTATGGGGAGAGTGCAGAGAAACAAAACAACTGGCGTAACGCTTTTGTCCTTGTTTTGTTTTGCTTTTCTTCCCATGCCGTTTCAACAAAGTCAAACCAGGAGATCAATGGTCAGGGGTAATTTAATAAAATTATACACCAAAAGTTTTTGTTAATTAATACACACAGTATATCGCCATAAACATGCTCTTGTACCGATTTGTCAGATATTTTGTTAGGATGTCTTTCCACTTTTTTTCTTTCCAATTTATTTAAATCCCTCCCGGCCCATTCCAATAATAAAAATTTCAAGGTTATTTAAAATGATAGATCTAATCTTAAACTCCTGTCTTAAACGATAAAGATAGTGATATTAATAGTGCAAGTATGGAGTCAACTTTTGGAACTAAATTTATAATTTATAACCTTGAACCTTGTCTTTTAATATCTGTCATTTTTTCGATTTTTTTTTTTTATTTTGCCCTACCTACATTTTTTATTTTCTTATAAAAATATTCTACCATGCATTTACAGTCATAGAAGCTACGGCATTTGATAAGACAGTCAAATTAGCTTAATTATTTCGCAAATTATTGGTGAAAGAAGAAGAAAGCATGCCTAGGGTTTTATTTCTGATCAATGCAGTTTCTGCGTTCAAAAGTAAAGTTACGCTGTAAACCTGATGGGCGGGTTATTTAAACGGTATTTAACCAGTGTTTAACAAAACCGCGTTCTAAGTCATTTTCAGTTCAGTTGCCCAACGCTTTTTTTCTAGGCACCATTTGTCGTGAACAGTTTCATTAAAGCATATAGAGTAGACTAGAAAAGCATTTATCTTATTAAATAGACCTACTAAAGGAGAGATCTGTAGGTCCAAAGATTTCTTAAACTGCGGTCTAAGTTAGACCTCATTAAGTAACCGACCCAATCAGTTTGATATCTTAACGGAAGGGCATACTTTTTCATTTTAGAAGAAAAAAGAACGGCGAAATGCAAAAAAAGGGGGAAACGTTTCCTTGAATAGCATTATGTCAACATACACACATCCTTACCTTTAACAAGAACACTAAAGTTTCCGATTCTTTTGCATGGACTCCTGTATAGAGAATTTTGCCCGGAAGAAAAAGAGACATAAAGTAAAGCTAAAGTTAATACAGCTCTCATATTAATTCGCGAGTCCACTCTCGCCAATAAAACTTTTGGACTCAGATTAAAAATGGATATTACTTCAACAGACGTCAGCAAATTAGTATAAACAAAGTTGCCACCTTAAGATGTGTGTACTCATTGGGGCTCCCCTGGGGTGTGTACACAGCCGGGTGATGCGCTCCCTCTAACAAATAGATTCCACGGAGCCGTGCGTCTGTTCAGTAATAGATTACAGATGATGTCAAAATACGGTAAGAACAAAAAACCTCGCACACGAGCAGCGGGCGAGTGTGTTATTGATGTGTTAAGGCAACTGTTGTGAAGATTTCCAAGGCATTTTCAAGAAGCCAAGAACTCCTTCTGTCTCGGTTCTTCCATTTTTTATAACTTGTAAACAGATCCTGTTAAACTTGGCTCACATCATTCTACATGCAATCTTTAGCAGTTTTTCTTCACTTTGATTAAGGTAGTTGTCAAGGCCAAGTTTCTCCAAACAGAGACAATCCTCCACACTGGTAAACCCACGACTCCACTGTGTTGCACGCAACAGCGGCACAGCTTATGTTGATAGTATGTTCTCACCATGTCTCCGCCTCTGAGTTTTGACCTCATAACTTTCTTGACTCTTCTAACATCATCATCATCATCATCAAAGTCGTCATCATCTTTATCGCTTTTAAGATGATGATAATGATTATTGTTGATGTTCAAGGTAATATCTATCTGGAACTATCGAAATTGGAGAGAGAGAGGGGGGAAAGGGAAAGTTCTCGAAAGCACATAGAATTAATTATGATGCTCGTTTCACCGATGTCGCATGCATTAATCCCGTTCAAAAAACAAACAAAATATGATGTGATAACTGAAAACAAAATAAAAATATGCTGAAACCAGTTGGACCTCATATCAGCCAACTCTGCATTAATATCCCACCTTGATTATCTACAGGAACTCAGGTGACGAGATCTTAGTCTTACTTTGCGCTATTTTTATTTAGGTTAGGTAAAACGGGCAACAAAAAACCTGCAACTTCTTTCGCAACATTGCTGCATAACTAGCTGAATAGCGATGTTGCGTGGTTTTAACACTGACGAAAAAAACTTGCCACCTTACAGGTTCGAACGTGGGTAGTAAAACGCGCAACATCTCTAATCGCTGACTCGTTTTGCAGCAATGTTGCGAAACAAGTTGCACGTTTTTTGTTACCCATTTTAATGTAGCTTGACCTGTATTTATTTATTTTTTCCTTTTGGAACTCATAATCGCTAAGAGATTTTAAGACCGTAAAAAGGATTGGTCCAAACTCGGGCCACTTTTATGCTTCAAAACAAAATTGTTTCCTCAGCTACAAATCAATGATAAAGTAAGACTCAAGAAATTACTATGTATGCAGACTATGCAGTTATTATTTTGCCGTTGAGAAGCGGTTTTCGAAAAGCACGATTTTCGAATTTAAGGAAACACGGTCAATTTAGGTTTCTGGGAAATTACCTACCTACCCCTCCCCTAAGCCAACATTTTGCCTTAAGTGAGAAGTAAGTGTTAATATTAGGGAGCTTAAGCAACAACGTTTTTGAGCGACGCACGTCAACCGGAAGTGGCCTTTTTTCATTTTTTTGACAGTGGTTTCGCCCAAATTTTCAGTCAAATCGCCTCTGTAACAGTAAAGAAGCTAAGGAATACAAATTTTATATCATCAAGGCATGTTAAGAGGGAAAATACCTCACTTCCGGTTGACGTGCGTCGCTCAAAAACGTCGCTGCTTAAGCTCCCTATTAGCTTAGCGGGGGAGTGGGTGGGCGGTTTCACAGAAACCTCACCTCATGCTGGAACTCTTCTATTTTAAATTACAAATCGAACTATCCCGCTGTCAGTCTTATTAAACTGACTGTTATATTTTTCTTCGCTTTTCTTTTTTTATTGAACCGAGCAGCTGCGGAAATCAATCTCACAGAAAGACCTTCGAATTAACTAAAGGAAGTACAATGTTTCTTTACCACTAACTTGCGAAAACTACACGTAATGGGAATGAATTCAAATTTAAAGGTTCGTACGAAGACAGAAACGAAAAAGCAAACGAAAAACAACTTTATGATATCGAAAATAGCCCGTGATTTGGAAGAGAAACCTTTAATTATTGAATTGAAAAGATTATTGGGTAATGCAAAATAAACCAAGAAAGACTCACAACAATATTTGTAGGTTTAATTACAGCAAGTAATGATACAGCAACGCGACACAATGACTTATTAAATTTTACAATAGATATTAGACTTTCTTTTATTAAAACGGGCCAACCAAAAAGTCACAGCAATGAAAAAGAATAACAAAAAAGGCTGAGAAAAAGAAAACTTCAGTCCAGTCAGTAGCTGTAGTATAATCTCGGTAGCATCTAGAGTAGCTGCTGGCTATCCGATTTTCTCTTAGATAGTCGAGTTCTTAGACAGTGCAGACAAGGGATGTTTGTCAATTATGTTCAGCTGCTGCTGAAAGCGAGTTTAACCAACAATAACCTGAGTCTAATTCATCTACCCGGATACCGAATCAAACTGTCATACACATTTTAAATTTTATTTCTCATTAATTTTTGTCACAGCAGTAAATGGCCTCAAACCTTTGTCGATGTATTTCTCTGTGGAAAAGAACACGATCGCGTGTTCTTTGGTTTCTGCAGCAAGTGGTCTGGTTCGCTAGAGCTCCGTCCCTTTTGTGCGCTACACTCATTGTGATTACGCTCATTTTCAAAAGTGTTAGCGGAGAAAAATTGCGCGGAAGCTGCAAGTGAGTTCGCTGCTTGCTCCTTAAACGACCCCAACGCGTTTTGAAAATCTGTTTTAAAGAAAGTGTACAGTAAAGGATTCACAAGAGCTGTGCTAAACTTCAAAAACAGTAAGACGATATTAAGCCATTGCGGGAAGTTGTTAACGCTGTCCGGTTGAATATCGTCCATTATTCCTGCGAAGAAATAACCGGACCAAGCAAAAAGAAACATGATTGCCATTGCTATGTAGATGCATGTTGCTCTTATTTCGTTTCTTGACTTTTTCCTTTTAATACGTCGTGCGGGTACAGTTTCCGTGCTTTCTAAAAGTAGGCTTGGTCTTCGTTGACCCCAGATAACACAGAAAATACGAAGATAAGCGTAAACCATTATTACAAAGGGGATAAAAACAAAAACAATTGCACATACAACTAAATAAAATGCATCTATTTGGTGAGAATGACCGGGCATTGCGCTGCTTTTTATATCGATCCAAGTTAGTTGTATGAACGATGAGAAAAGAGCCGTAGACCATATAACAAGGAGGACTATAGCCACTTTACGGCTAGTTAATACGGATAAATATCGAAGTGGTAAAAGGATCTTGAGATATCGTTCCAGTGTTGCTGCTAACAAGTGAAGAATGGTTGATATTGCGAGAAATCTCTGAGATAAATCCATCCCAAGGCAAATAATCCAGCCGTAAAAACTCTCACGGAATACATTGCAGGCTATTACGAGAGGAATACACAAGATTCCTGCTGAAAAATCCGAGGCAGCCAGCGACACTAGAAAGACATTCGATTTCGTTCGAAGATAACTCCGTTTAGCAAATAATGTGAAAACCATCGCATTTGCCACAATTATAAAAACACCAAGAAGCCCCAAAAAAGAAAAGCTGATATATAAGCTAGTCAAATCTTCTTCTTGAACCGAGTTGTTCAACGGAGGATCCATATCAAAAGTTGTGATATTCTCGTAGGAAGCCATAGCTCTGGCCAATTTTACAGTTTGGATTTCAAAAAATCTCACTGCTCAGTCCTGTTGATGTTATTAAAATATTAAAATCTAAAGCTCTGTTTAGTAGTTCAGCTTGCCTTGAGTAATTGCTGCATTGTTTTTAAATTCAAAGAAGAAAATGAACAGCCATTGTGTGGCACGTACCAGGGTTTTTCCATTTCTGTTTCCGTAATTTGCATATTTCATCAGTCACTTAGCGGGAATTGGAATTTGTTAACAAGGTCCTTCTTATGTTTGATTGTCTTTGCACAGTATATCCCGCAAATTCAGGAAGGAAATTAATCAAAAATGCTTGTATCAGTCACGCTACACCCTCATGACACTAGAATATTTTAGCAAAAAGTAATATGTAATGTTCGCTCCATCTGGAAAAAGATTCAGGAATAAAATGTCCACCTTCCCTCTCCTCGCTTGGAACGCTCTTATCAGAAATTTGCCGAATAGCTGATAAGGGGAAATTACCACCGTGAATTAATTCAGGAGTTGACGTTTGAGACGCTTGTCCATTACGGTGGCTGGATTCATTTGTCAAACATGTTCTAAAAGAGAAATTTTCCCCGCTTCACGTCCCCATGGATGCAGCATCACAATGTTTTCAAACAAGAGTAAATCCTGTATTACTTCATTCCTGTTGCGAACAAAACTGGATTTTGAGGTCCTTTATAGTAGTTTGTTTCATAAAGGTATAGTCGTTTTCGTGCTAGCAATTCAGGGAATAAAAGCAGGGCAAATAAAAATGGCAAAAGTTGAAAAAATAAGAAAAAAAAAACTATAATATCATGCATGGCAAAGTTCCACGGTAAAGTCAAAAACAAAAAAGACTAAGAAGAAGAAGAAGAAAAAATCAACTATAAACGCTATGGACCTTTTTCACCTGAAACTGAATTTAATTTGCTTGTGAATGGAAACCGATTTTTTATAAGTAAGAATGAGCACTTCTTTAAAACATGTCCTGTTTTGTTTTCTTCTATTTTTATTTATTTATTTGTTTGTTCATTTTACAAGACAGTAAAAACTGCAAAAATTAATATACTGGCAACTTAACTTGTAAAATGACCTATCTGCCCTTCAAACTTTATTGTTGCTGTTAATGTCATTTTTATCCAAATGCATTATTTGATTATGACGGTACACAAATGTTGTGTACTATATGTTCATGATCTCTTAGTCCTTCTTAAGAGAAATATATTTTCTCCACCCCGTCCTCTCTTCAGGATCTGGCAATTCGTTAGGATTTAACGGTACATCTGGTATTTCCTGTTGGAAAGCAAATGATAAAAAATTGTAGAAGAGTGCTCTGCTGATGATTTAATATCTTTATTTCATTTGTTATAACCACAATTAAATAATAACATGATTGTTTTGATAAACACTAAAGTAAGCCTGAAGTCTGGTATTACAGGGTTTAAGGATTAGTGCATGTGCATGTAAGACTGTGGATTCCAGAATCCAAGACTGTCTTGAACAGCTACCTTACATGGGGTGAGAAAACTTAACGGACCATTAGACATTTCTGGGAAACTGCCCACCTACCCCTCCCCTAAGCCAACATTAACACTTTCTTCTAACTTAGGGCAAAATGTTGGCTTAGTGGAGAGGTAGGTGGGCAGTTTCCCCAAAACATATAATGATCCAACTTAACTGCTTACCAGACTTGGTTTGTAGTACAAATGAACCACCTGACTTCCTGCTAATGCTGATGCTAAACTTGCAGCAAGAAAGGTCAGGTATCTACCCCACGATACGCCAGCTGGCATGATGCTCTTTGTCAATGTTCTTCTTGTTCTTGATTCTGTCTTTCTAGTCTTCTTTCTGACTGTTTTCTAACATAAACGTCATCTGTATTGCAAAAGGGAAAATCAATACGGACTTGATTAAGCTGGCATATAAGTAAAAGTCATCAACCTTCAAAAGTAATAATAATATTAACAACAACCACAACAAAGACTTCCTGAATTATAAAATGGTTCAATTACCAGATTAAAATAATTTAAATTATTTGAATCTGGCAATTTAGCCGTTCCATAAGTCAGGAACTTTTTGCTCTTGTAAGTGGCCTCTCCCGTGTAAGCAACCCCGATGACTTTGTTGATTCACAGATGAATTGGCAATCAACAGGATATGCTTGGAAGCAACTGCCATAAATTATTTTAACACATGGTCACTTACAATAAACCATTCTTGTACAAGACCATCACTAGTAGCCACCACTTTTATAAATTCCCGCCGGTGGTTGAGATTTGACTGCGTTTACTAAGGGCAAAATAAAAAGGGCTAAGGTTGCACTATCAATGTTGACTCCTAAAGTCAATGGACATTCTGAGAGTTAACCCAGCACATCTTATTTTCTGATTGGCTACAAAACTTCAAGGCAGGACCACACCAGAAAATCCCGAGCATACATGTACAAGATAAACCCATCCTGCTGGAAAAAGTCGCTTCCCCATATCAGAAACTGACCATCGGCATGTTCAATTATTAACGTGACTGGATTTAATATTGCTTCGTTCCTTTTGCAATTTTCCTGACCTTCACTTCGTCTCGGTCCCTCAAAACGTAATAAAAAAACGAAGCCGATATCCAGCCTTCTTTACTGTCCAAGTTTGGTCAATAACGCGCGCGAATATCTTTTGATCTATCAGCTCAAGAAAGCCTACAACTTGAGTTTTAGTTCTGGAAGGATACTTACAGAAAGTTTCTCTCCCGACACGGACTTTTATCATAAACAACTCTATACCGGCTCCAAGAAGAAAAAACAATGGCAAGAATTTATAGACACCAAGGCGCCTAGTAAATGCTGCCAGCTTTCCTTGCCGCATTAAACCGTGGTTTCAATAAAAATTGTAAAATACCTTGACCATCGTCGCCATTAGATTCAGTACACAATGTAAAGGCATACGTGAGGTACAAACCGAACGTTACTACCGCTGAATACTAAAGCTGTGTCTGCAGGCACACAGTCGCCGATGTAAACAGTAGTTTCATAACTTCATCCTTTCTGATTCTTTGTCTCAAGGAATACGATGAGTCAGAAGCGGGAAAACAGTGTTCGATACAGTCCATACTTGTAAGTGAATAATTCTTCTGTGAACGACATCCTCTCTGTTAGCGATCTATCAATATACGAGCCGGCAAAAAAAGGTTGAACAGCTGGACTCAGACCCGGCACATTTAATCGAATATTTGGTTACCGAAATGAATCGAAATTAATGGAATTCATTCGAGCGATTGAGTTCGATTGCCGAAAGCGATCGAACAAACTCTATCTGGCAAAAATATTTGGCCCATCGTAAGCAATCGAAACTTTAATATTGCCAATAGCGTTTATGCTAATCCGGCAATGGAGCGGCCAGCGGTCGCTCAAATACATGGTATGAAATTACAATATTTACATGGTATTGAATTACATGGTATGAAAATAAACGATGTATGTTAAAGTAGTGGACACTCTTCGGATAAACTCTGGGTAACATGCCGAACTGACAACATCAGGTGGTAACGCATTCCATGCAGGGATTGATCTCACATAGAAAGAGTGTTTGTAGCAGGGTGAAGTCCAAAAAAAATTATTCATGCAAGCCAAATTTAACTTAAGAAATGAGGGAAATGTAAACGAAAAAATATTCACGCAGCTCGTAAAATCCCCACCCCACCTTACCTTTTTCAATAGTGGGCCTGTTATATGTATTTTTGAATTTCCTTTCATCTTGATTGGCAAATCGACAAAGACATTTTTAACTGGCCAATCATGGCACATACTCAAATCCTGGTAGAGGACACTGTGTTCGCCACTAGCGGAGAACTCATAAATGAAACGACAATGCTAGAGCAGAGTGACTGATGAGGGGAATCCATGTTGTCCCACCTAGGGCTTGACCAAACTAAACTAAACAAACTAACTTATTTTCAAGGAGAAAATAAATTTGGTTCACCCCCTCTGTCTTTCCACTGGTTTCTCTTGTCCACTCAGTCTTGGTCTCTGTATTGTGCAAGCATAGCCAGCCAGACAAAAATGGTGTCTGCTCTGAAAATTGAGAGTATTCTAATCCATGTACCTTCTTTGTTTTCCAGTGCTCTCTCAGCATTAAGTTTGCCACCGTTTGCTTGACCTTTTGACTACCAAATGTGACATAATTTGATAAATTTAAATAATGATTTTGTCTCCAATGTCACAGGATGTGAATTTCTTTCATTATTTTAGCATTAAGAACCTAGTGACAAGTGATGTCACAGATGAAGCTGAACAGGACACCAGTACTTGCAGGCAAGAACCAGGAAAATCACCCAAGAAACAAAGGCGACCAGTTAATAGATTTGGAGATATGACTGAGGAAGAAGTACTCAACTTGAAATTACCTGAGCATTTGGGATACAATCTGGATATATTATTTGTAAGTGTGCTGTGCATGTCAGCACTTCAAATGCTGAAAAATAACTAAATGCCTTAAAACAAAAATGTCAATTATTAAGGCCTGTCAAACAAATCTCCAGAAAAACTCTAAACAATTTTAGGCCCTCATTTCATTTGTCGATGTCCAGCCCATTATATTATCAAAAAGAGGTGGAGAAAAGTACTGTCTATGTAAAAAATATAAATAAATGCTCATAAAAATTGCTATGAGTTAAAATATGAAAAAGAAAATAGCATTTTGCATCAAGCAAAGTTGTAACTTATTGATTATCTTTAAAATTTTAAATCTGATTCTAGACCTCTCTGTTGTGTTGGCAGGTTGGAATAAACCCAGGTTTAATGGCAGCCTACAAAGGACATCACTATCCAGGAGCCAATAACCATTTCTGTGGGTAAATTTGCTTTGAGTCGAATTAATTGCAGATTTTCCTGTAAATGAGTGTGGTTTTTTTTGTTTGCTTGTTTGTTTTTTTCTCATTTTTCTTTCAGTTAAGGCAATGATAAGAAACGCGATTTCTTAAATGAATTCCTATTATAAAATAATAATAATAATAATTATTATTATTATAATTATTATTATTATTATCATCATCATCAGCAGCATCATAATGATCATTATTAGTTATTTAATTGTTCATTTTTAAAATAAACAATTCCTTAATCCTAAACAATTACTGACATTGCTGACTGTCTTTTTTTAATTGCCTGATTAACTCTTTCTTAATAATAATTATTTAGCTACATGTAGTCCCTTATATATATTTTATAATTTATTTACAGATTTGTAATACATGCCTTTTAATTCGCAGGGCCATGTCTGTACCAATCGGGTTTGGTGCCTGACAGATTGACTTATCTAGATGATGTGAGATGTCCATCAGATTATCAGATAGGTTTAACAAACATGGTGGAGCGTACTACAAGAGGAAGTGCTGATCTGTCCAGGTGATTAGCTCAACAGGGATGGGTTGCTTATTTGGGGCGGCCAGTCACACCTGTGTCTACAAAAATAATACTTGGCTATTAAATCCTTGCTAACAACTGGGAGTGCAGGCTATGCGCAAGAGTAAAAGACACCTTCGAGGAGAGAGGAAGGTTCCTCTTTCCTCAGCGTGTCCTCCTCCCTGGCGGCCAGTTCATGGTTACAGGATATGGTCATGGTGACTTATTTCAAGGCACATAATTTTTAATTAGACATTCTATTTCCTGCAATTAACATAAAATACATGAACCTGTATCCACTCCGTGATGTAGAAGCCAATCTCAGTGTACAGCACTGCTGATACAGTCATTTATATTTATGTTGATTGGGGCAAAAAGGATCTATAATTAATAATTATTATTAGCCATGACCTGGCATAAG
Source organism: Porites lobata (assembly GCA_942486035.1). NCBI lineage: Eukaryota > Metazoa > Cnidaria > Anthozoa > Scleractinia > Poritidae > Porites > Porites lobata. Next base: position 275,371 of record CALNXK010000282.1, read on the forward strand.
GGTGGAGGACAGGCATGAGGAAAGAGGAAGCAAGTCCTCTCTTCTCGTAGGTGTCTTTTACTCGCACATAGCCTGCAAGGAAGCTCTTCATCTGAGGAGTCAGAATGATATTTCAAGGTATCTTGATAGTCTAATTAATGAAACCACTGTAACTGTGGAAAGCCTTGATTTATTAAGAACAAAGTCGAACATTTATTTTGTTTTGAACACGATGCTTTGGATTATAAAAGCCCGTGTTCATGGAGTACTCGTATTTCTTGTTTTCACTCTTTGCAGGAAAGAAATGAGAGATGGGAAGGAGGCTCTTGTACAAAAGGTGGAGCAATATAAGCCTCTTATTGTGTGTTTTAATGGAAAAGGTGACTTCACTCTTCTATAAATTGCTCTTGTCACCTGTTTTTTGTCTGGATTGATTTGCTTGTTTTCTTATTAGTCCTAAGGCTAGGCCAATTAATTTATAATCATTGTTTATCTTGCTCCAGTTTAAACCTTAAAATTTCCTCTCATGTTTGGGGCTGAGTAAATGAGCTGGGAGTGGTTCACAGGCTTTGCCAGGATCACGATATTTTAATTAAACCCCACAAGGTAAAAAGCGATCATATGGCAGCCCAGCCAGCCCAGTTTGGAGATAGCGTAATACTGGGATAAAATTCACCAAGGCGAAATGAGCCAGCCCAGCTCACGAAATCAGCACCTTGCCTTCTGCTATTCCATTTAATATCGTTAAATGATTACAATGAACGTAATAGCTAAAATTTAGGTAAAGATAACAAACTAATAAGTCAATAACTGAATTTCTTATTACAGTCTGTAAGCGGTAATCTTTTTCTATTTTTTTTCTGTTTCTGTTTTTAAGTTATCTACGAAACCTTTTCCGGATCTAAATGTAAGGTTGGCAGGCAGAAAGACCCAATCCCAGGAACGACTTCGGTAAGCTAGCTAGCACGATGCCAGCTGTTGATAGTAGTCAAAAAAATATCCTTTATGTATAGTGCCCTTATTTTAATTAAACTGTAGTTTTTGCAATCTAAGGGACCGTGCATTTTGTTGATGGAATGGGCCTGGGGTTTAAGGGGAGGGGGGACCGAAAAAAAATTGCACTAGACTCCTTCTTCCACCTTCCCCTTATCGTCATCATCATTGTCACGGTCGTCGTTATAGTTATCGTTATTATTTTTTTCTCTATCTCTCTCTCCTCACAGGTAGTGTACGTTATGCCATCTACATCTGGTAGAACTCAGACCTACCCCCGTGCAAGCGACAAGTTGCCGTTTTTCTTGGAACTTAAATCTTTGCGTGATGAACTGAAAGCGAATTCTGTGCACCCCTCTTCTCCTGAAGAGGAAGTAAAATCAAGTATAAACGAGACTTAGTTAGCCGCAATTGTATACAAATGTAACCTCAAAATTCTTGCTTCAACGTTAGTTATTTATTGCCTTTATTTATACAGAAATACGAATACGTTACTCTCAGAATAAAGAAAAATTAAGAACATGTTTAGAAGGTAATCAGGGCAGAAGTTAAGGGCGTCTTGTACTGTTTAAAAAACGGGCAGGAGTGTATCATTAGGTTTAAAAACTCGAGACAAAGCCGGGAGTTTTTACGCCTGATAATATACGGCTGAGAGTTTTTTGAACGGCTTTAAATTCTCTGATATAGAACAACTCATTCTTGCACTAATATTTAGATTTGGGGTCATTTTGGTCTAAAAAATTGATAGTAATCAAAAAAATATGCTTTATGTAGTGCCGTTATTTTAATTATAAGCTTTTGCAGTCCAAGGGACCGTGCATTTTGTTGATGGAATTGTTTTTTTGCATATCATAATATATACCTCTCCATTTAGAAAAGAAAACAAATCACCTATAGAAAATAACAGGAAGCATTCGGTAGAAAAGAACACGAATATAGTTGTTTTAAAAGATTTTTATTTGGGTGCGAAAGACGTTTCAGGAGCCTCTGACCAGCCTATACTGAGAACCGTGATATAAAACGGCCTATGTCGCCTTTGGTAATACTTTGAACTAAAACTTTATTCCGCTCCGAATAATGTCAAAGTTTCGACAATAAAATTTTAATTACTCTTAGAAAATACACATATTCGGTTTTGCTAATAAATCTAAACTTGACTGCAGAAATGGATGTGGGGGCATTTATCGAAATTCTATGTGAATAAAATGCAAACAATTTGACCTTCTTATGGCTTAGTAATTGTATTTATAATTATTATTTGTTAAACATAGATGCAAAGGATCGGTCAATAGCGAGCTTAAAAGACGTTTTTGAGCAACGCTAGTCAACCGCAACTGTTCGTTTGCGAACGTATATCAGATTTTTCATGCCAAAACCTATCGTAAACAGGCAATAGAAACAACTGATTGCTACAAAACGAGTTGAGCAGCGATGTTGCGCACCCCTTATAAAGTCACTTGTTGCAAAACAAGTCTGTCGTAGGCCCAGGCAAAACGCGCAACATGTACAGATTTTTTGCAAAAAGAAGAACTATTCACTACTTTCTGCAACTACTTAAACCTGCGACAACCTGATTTGATGCAAGAAGGATTTGATTCGTTGGTAGTAAAACGCGCAACAGCTCTCCGGTTTGCAGCAAATGTTGCCAAACACGTTTCACTATCCACGAAGTTTGAATATTATAAAAAAGTTGTCGCACCGATCAGTCAGCTACCACGAAACCTCCACTGTTTATCCCCACGGACAGCCCCGCCTCCTAAATTTTTTTGGTGGGATTACGTGACGTGCCAGAGAACGTCACGTCCGCAACTGACACAAAGAGTGAGGGCCTGGATACAACGCGTCTGGTGACATTCGCGTGATGTTCGTGCATTTCGTCAATTCGCGGAAATGCTCTGCCGGGAACAGCTACGTTGGAAAAATCTCAAACTTTTTTATCCGACTGGGAAGGTTTTCGCTGTATCACCGGTTAGTGATCTAATTATAACTAGAATGAAGTTAATGAATCAGGGGAAAGATGGAAATTTATAGTGTGCCGCCGTTCTCGACACCCTTACGATATCCCGGCATGTCGCGGGAGACCTTTTTTTTGCGTGCTCCGCCTAGAACACTATGTACTGGAGTGCTATTCGCTCTTTACTGCTGTGGATTATGCAGTTCGCAAGAACCAAGCCAGAAAAGTCGAGCATTAGATTCCCATATTAAAACTCAGCAAGAATTCTGCTTTCGAACCACGTAGAGGCTAATAGGTTATGCGACTGGAGGGTTGAAAAGGAGAGCTTAAATAAAGAGGAACCTACTTCCAAAGCCAATAGGAACAACCTTTCATGGTCAAGCAACTTTAGCTTAAAAATTGAAATCTTATGTCATAGAATCCAAATTAGCCTTGCAAATCAGCTGATATTTTGCAATGTCACCATTGGTTTCCCTGTGAACAAGCACAGAAATTCCATACTGATCAGATCTGGGTGTTGCTTCTGATTGGTTGAGGCAAATTTTCCACATGGCACAGCCAGTCAGAGGCACTACACAATTGTGGGTAGTGACATACCAGTGGTTTGGAATTTCTCTGCTTGTTCCTCAGGTGTCATTTCCCAGGGAAACCAGTGGTGGCATCGTCCGATTACTTTGACTAAATTTTAAAGGGAAACAAAAATCCTCTTCATTCACTTATTAAACATTTTTTTTCTCCAGTGGCTACCTTTGCCAGCTGTGGTAGGATATCGCATTTTGGTTGCCTTATACTGTGTCAGCTGGATAATCTACAGCATAATCTTGGATAATACTTGGAAATGGCTTGTTTTCCTTACAGACTGGACTTTTTTGTGTGTAACGACTTACTTCACTTGCAGTAGTGTGATATCTGTTATATACTGGATTCACATTCGCCACCAACGTGTAAATGATAGTTGTACAAGTAGTGATTGCCTACCAGTGGAGAGGTCAGATATCTCCAACAAGGAACAAATAAGCAACTCCCAATACACAACACCGAGACAATCGGCGAGTGACACTAATGAAAGCAGCTTACTTGAAGAAGAATATTATGATGCGTTTGAGGATACTGAAAATATTTCACCTGCAGAAAGAACAACTGAACGTAATACGGCAAGGCATTCTAGTCATGTGTATGCCTGCTTCCAAGCCTTGAACTACCCTCAAAAATGGTACCATAAGGTATCTTGGGTATTTTACATCATAGCCGCTAATAATGCTGTGCTTGTTACAGTTGTATACTGGAGTCTGTTGTACACAGGGTTTCATATTAGAGAAGCAGATGTTGCTTTTCATTTGCTAAACTCAGTCTTTATGCTAATAGAAACTTGCTTGAGTAGTATCCCTGTGCAACTTCTCCATATCGTATATGCAGTGCTGTATGGAGTTGTGTATTTTCTTTTTTCAGTGGTCTTTTGGTTGCTTGGTGGGACCACTGGTGGTAATAAGTACATTTATCCAATCCTTGACTATGAGAGTAAACCTGCTAAAGCTGCTGTGGTGGTAGTCCTGTATGGGTTGGTTGGGCTACCTGTGGCTCAGCTGTTGATATTTGGCTTGTTTAAACTCAGATGTTACCTGAAAACTCTTCGTAGACAGTGAATTGCAATACCATTTTAGTTCCTTTATTATCATACTGTGACACAATTTATCATTTACTAGTTGGCAACAATGAAAAAATATCCACAGATACTAGTTTTATTAGTCAATTCTTATATTGCAAATTGAATAATAATGCATGCTCATAATCACCCCATGTAAAGAAATACAAGACAGTCTTGGAATCTGGACTTCAGGTACTAGATTCCGGATTCTTTGTCAGTGGAATTTGGATTCCTGATTCCTTGAGCTGTATTCGGGATTCCATAGCCATGCATGGATTCCGGATTCCAGAAGCAACACTTCTGTATTCCATATTCCACGAGCTAAATTTCCTGGGTTCTGGAATCCGGATTCCCTTACATGGGGCAACATGCTTAGTTAGAGGGTATATATTATAGTCAAGGCCGATAGGGAGCGACTCTGGGTAACAGCATGATTAGTAGTGATATTTGGCATAAATACCGCGAGTAATATTTCAAAATCATTATACGTAATTTGTGAAATTTCAGACAATTTTGAAATTCCATGAGTGGTATTTATGCCAAATGTCATGTACAAATCATGCTATTACGTGTTTACACTACTACCCGCAAAAGCTTTGTAATTTTCACAATAGGTATTTCAAATTAAGCTGAAATACCACTGCTCTAAGCCAATCAAATTGCAGAAATTTCTCATTTAGAAGTATAAGCAACTTTACCTATTATGGAGGAGGTGAGCATTAAAAATAGTTTTCATTTACTCCTCTAGTTTGTTTGTTGTTGTTGTTGTTGTTGTTTAATTTTTTTTGCTTCTTCCCATATTTTAAGTAAAATCATGAACCTGTATTTAGCGGATACCTCTGTTATGCGGACACCAGCGAAGGTCCCGTGGGTGTCCAAGAAGTTACAAGCATAAATACCTCGAAAAACCGTGTTCTTTTCCTCATTAGCATAACACTGTAATTTTTATCACGCAATTGTTATGACGTCAAAATCCTAAGTGTTTGGCATTGTTAATTCTGGTTTAATATTTTTCCAACGCATGCAAATGCTGCGAAAGAGTCAACACTACGCCTCCCCTTGTGCATCAACCAAGGTATCATAAACATGTGCCGGGAGGAATTTAGTCTTTCCCAAGTAAAACTGCAGCATCACGACTCCGGAGATTTTATTCGATCACCGGTAAGTTGAAGTTCGGAGTGTTCACGGCTAGCCCACTCATGAATATTTTCAACGCTATCTATGCATGTATTTGTTTGGTTTACACTTTACACTCTGACTGACCTTAGTGTTGCTTCCTTACTTAGGCTTGACCTTAACAGAAAGGTTTATATTGCTGTTGACAGTGTCCATTTTCAGACTAAATTATTGAGACTTCTGCAACAGAGAAGTCCCACTTCACTTTTCAGATTCAGATTGTGAGCGAGTCGTTTGACCATTCAAACGAAACATCCCTTTAATACTTCATCAGATATATCTTGCAAAATCTAGAATTGCAATCCAAGATTTGGTTTCTTTAAGTATATTTTAATTTGTTCCCTCTTGGGAGTTTCCTATTTTAAATCCCGCAATGCGCTACGCTTGTGTCAATGCTGTGTTACATATCGATTTCTTCCGAAAGTTTACCGTCGATCACTGTTTAGGCGACGAACAAACTACGACGATATCAGATGATAAACATGCCGAGACAGAGACTTGCTACTGCTTTGTGCTCTTTGACACTTCGGCTAAAAAAAGTTCAGATAAGTCTTAAAGGAAAAAAAAAACAAGGAAAATCAAAACAGTGCTTGAAACGAACACATTTATTTAGAAATTGACTGAGACTAATTATGCAAGTTGTTTGAATATTCGAAAAACTACCATAAGAGGAAAAGAAACCTAGCAAATGAAAATAGTACTGAAAGAATCCAGTGCGCACAAAATAACATGATGATGTGATGAAATAGCGCTCAAACCAGTTCGGTTACCCTGCAAAAATTTACGTGATCTCCACCGAAGGGGAACAATATAGCAGAAAACAACAGCTGCACCAAACAACAAAACGCTCAGAAGAGGTATTAAGAACTAATCAAAAAGAAAAGATAGAAAACTGCTCAACTTGCCTCGCAGGGAACATTCATATTTAGGAGAATTTATTTCAATTCACCTTAACCTAACGGAGCTGAAGAACGGAAAATTGTAACATAGCTTGGATAGCGGGAGCGTTTATGTTACACCATTGTGAACGCTGATTACGTCAACAACCTAATACCTCGAGTAGTTATCTTGAAAGCTTTGCAATCCTCTCAAGTGTCATCAAGTGCATAATAAACCCAATGTTACACACAACATCTGCGCACGCGCGCTATGGCGTGTCAATCATTCTTTGCAGTCTTTTCGTTCAAAAAACAAAACAACAACAACAATTTCGATGAATTAATAGTTGTCCATCTCAAAATAGGTCGCTGGTACACACTTTTTTTTGAAGTCACGGGCTCATGATCTTAACGGACCACCGTAACCTGACTACGTGCTGCAAAGGGCATTTCCGGCACAATCAACTGTGTAAGGGTGGTTTTCTAAAGAAATTATCCCTGATAAATTCGCCGCGAAAGAGGCATGGAGACCTTCACAGGTTTATTGACTCAGGCGGAGTGTGTAATGATTACTAACTGGTTGCATAACTTGTTTCTGTTGCAGTGGTTCCCGGATGTTGGTGTGACCATATATCGCTGTGTATTCGCTGGTTATTGCCTTGGTTGGATTATTTACAGTGGCTTTCACCGTAGTAATGGAGACGAGAAGTGGTTCATCTATCTCACTAACTGGAGCTTTGCATTCCTTACGTTGTATTTCATCTTGGCATTTGTTGTGTGTGTGTTTAACCACATCAGGGATAAACCGAATGAAACAGCCCCCGTACAAATGACATCAGCAAAGAGCGATGGAAGCAGCGGGGTTAACATTGAAGTCGGAAATGACCAAGGCCCAAACTATGATCAACCAGCCGCGAAAATGGCGTGGTATCACAAAGCATTATGGGTCATCTTCATTATCGCAGCCAATGCCGCCATCTTGGTTACCCTGTTGTACTGGACGCTCATCTTTTCCGGAAAAACCAGTGGGCTGGACATATCAACCCATTTGATAAACAGCGTTTTTATCGTAGTAGACGTGATGCTTAGTGAAACTCCTATGAGATTCCTTCACTTTCTTTACGCTTGGATCTATGGTGCTTGTTATGTTCTGTTGACTGTGATATTTTGGGCATCAAATGGCACTAATGCTCTTGGCAAACCCTATATATATTCGTATATAGATTATGATGAGTCTCCGGCGCTCTCTAGTGGTATTGTCGTTGGGTTTGTTTTGTTGGGACAGCCGCTTGTCCAGGCCATCCTTTTTGGCCTGTTCAAACTGCGAGGGTTTTTGGTTCTAAAATGTGGCAACAAAATGTAAATTCCTTTCAGCCATAAACTACCACTTAAGTCATCCTTATAGCGTACTGTATAATCATTGCAATGATTATTATGTTTTTCTACTCAGATCATTGTTTTACGTTGTCAGATTCTCTAAGTACATATACAAATGTTTTACCGTTTAATTTTTTAAAATTTTCTTCTTGCACGTTGTCTTACGCCTTCAAGCCTTCAAAACTATCCCAAATGAAAAGGTTTTTTAACTTTTTTTATTTACCGCCTACTTGTAATTAGAACTTGTAAATGATGATTTAATTAAATAACTGGGAAATAAATCTGGAGTCGTGTGACTTAATATTTTCAGCGATTTTAACATCTGCCCATGCGTAGTGCGCTCAGCTAAGCAAATCCAAAATAGCGTCCAGTTGAGTTCTCTCGCGTCCATGCACCCACACCTTTTTCGTACAAAGACCAAAGGTTGATTTCCACTGTCTCGTAATTTTTCCGTGCGAACGAACTTAAAATTTACGTGCGTAAATGAAACTGAGGGGGCAATGTATGAAAGGCCACGCGCAAACGTGAAAATTGTGCGAGGTTGAACTTTTACGTATACGTGTTGGCCCTCCATACATCAGAGAAATTAAGATTCACATTTACGTGAATTTGTACCATGCACGTGACCAAGTTTTCCCCTTAATTGTCGTTAACTGTTTATTACAAAAAAAAGTAGTTTCACGCCAGTTATAAGCATGAGAATTGTTCTCGACAGTTTTTATCTCCTTCTTTTCTCAGTATTTTTGAGAAATTCTCAACTTGAATCTGACGTTTGCCGTTTGCCGTAAACGTGACTGCTAATCCCTCTATTGTCTTCATTTTACTTACTCGAGTAAAGTTCGCGCGCGTACAATACTCGACACTGGAAATCCATCCTTAGATAGTAATGATGTTCGCACTACGCTGGGAAATTTGGCCTCGATTTTGATCTAAATTTTCCTAATTCCGTGTGAACAGAACACCAGAAACACACACCTCAACCTCGTCCCCAGGGTCTTCTCGCTTTCCAATATGGCGGCGGCATGGGAAAAGAGGGCCTTCTCTGCTCTCCTGCCGCCGCCACGTTGGAAAGCGAGAAGACCCTGGGGACGAGGTTGCCCTTCCCTTTTATGAGACGATTTGAACAACGAAGAAAATCACCAACAATTGCGATGTAAGTTTTGTTCAGTTGTTTTTGTTGTTTGTTTGTTTTCACTTTAACATCTTTGTTAACTGCCCCGTCCTCGTCGTCTTGGATCCTGGATTCCACGGATTCCAGATGCCTTATCAGAGATACTTGGATTTCGGATAACCAAAATCGTTAATGGGATTCCGAATTCCTTGAGTTGTATTACAGATTCCAAAGCCCAGGATTCCAGATTCCAAGATCTTAGATTTCGGAATCCTGATTACCTTATATTGCCTTAAGTTTGCAGAAGGACCGTGAATCTGCGTTAAACTGAAACGCCCGGTTTCGTCGCGTGTATTGGGATTTTGAATCCGGAATATAAAGTGAATATTAAAGTATCCGAATAAAAAAGTCGGATAATTAGGATAATGAATGTCTGTAAACCGCCAGGTAATCCGAATTTGCTTAGGAATTTGGAAACATTTATTGATCCCCAAAAACCTCTTTAGCAGTAAAACTAAGTAGCCTTTGATGAAGTTTCTTCGCAGTATTTTTTTCCATATGTAAATATTTGTTTAGTTTAAAATTTCAAGTTCATCTTTTTTGTTTTCCTTTGTATCAGAAAACTTTCCCAACAAAAGCATTCAAAAGCTTTAGTACGTTATTTTTTTCTTTTTTTTCACGATCGAATTGATTAAGTACAAGCTAATTTGTTTTGTGTGCTGCTGATATTAGCACGTGGTACATCACAATAAACTCCTCAGGGACTCTAGCCATTGTCAAGCAAATCAACAACCACCTCAATGCCACAGAATACAAATATATGCGCGATTTATGGCTAATGTTTTACTCAGCGGTGAGTCAAGTTTGATCGAAGAATGTGGCGTACAGAACTACAAGAAGTGAAAGAAGAATTTCAGCTGGTTCAGTTTCGCCTATTGTACCCTAATGCAGGGGACTTTGCGGAAACCCCGGTAAGTTGATTTCATATAAAATTAAGCAATCGGTTGAAATGTCGCTGGCATCGGTTTGCTTATTTGCATGTAAGTCTTTCCTCTGTCTCTCATTTCGACGTTTCTTTCAATCGGTTATAAAACAAACGCATTCCTCTTGAGGGAAGAATTAACAAAGAGCGTGAAAGTTGTACCAATACATTAAATTTTTGATTTCCCTTTTTCTATTCAAAGGGGCGGAAATTTCAAGTTTAAGAAATTACGAGTCTTGAACCGTGACAACTTAAAGTACAAATGTTGACCACCCTTCAATGGTAAAGTAAAGAATGATGTATTTGTCATAATAACTTCCCAACTAACGAAATTCGATACGAACGTAATCCAGGTGCTTTTAGAAAGAAACACATTTGAGATAAAACCTTTTTTTTATGAAAACGCCTTGTTCCAGCGTCGAACTTGTGCCCGTCGATTACTTCAACTTTCAATGTATCTTTGTCGTCGAGTGTTGTTCTATGCTCTGGGAAGACAGTCACATTTGTTTAGATACTCGTTGACTTTCAATTTCACTTTAAACAGTGAAATGTTCAAAGCCCATCCTTCACGAACGAAATAATGCCTACTACATATCTCTCCTTGCACCCTTAGTGCATAGTAGTATTTTACTGCATACATGTTGGTGTTCAGTTGAAACTTTACTCTAAGTCAACCTCAGTTAATGCCAATTGTATTAAGGGCAAAATTGATCAAGAACGTATGCATAAAGTAATCCAAAGAATAAATAGAGAAAAGGCAGCCAGCGCATTTATTTATGATATAGCAACTTAAAAGAAACATGGAAAAACAAAGGCGGAAATGCGGTTCAGCGAACAAGTGTGCAATACCGATGCAAAAATGTCACGCGATTAAAATATATGGCTCCCTTTTAAAACTGGAAACATTTCAAATATACTGGACACATGACATTTTATGTTATTGTTCCATTTTTAAATAATTCAGAAACTATTGGATTCGGAAACAACAAATTACTGAGGCTATGTGTAGCGATTTTAACTTATATTTATTCATCAAAAGTACTGTAACAATATAGATTGACGTGATTAATGTTATGAATATTTCACGAAGTCCATTTTCGGATTGTAAAATCAACTTTTTTTCGATTTCACGTTTTCGTATTTGATTTTGTTTTATCACAACTGGAAGTAATTTTCAGTGTTCAATTTACGTTTATTAAGAAATCAACTGACTCCAGATTTTCTTTTGTTATATTTGCATAAGTTTTCATAAAACTGGTCCAGCTCATCGTTTAAAACTTCTTGAATAATTGATTGCCATCTGCTGAGAAAAACGATAATTTGAATCTTATTTTTAAACGTTACTAAACTAACTCGGTCTTTCACTGAGTTATCGAGGAAATTTAAAGTGCTAAAAACAGCATGCCATCCCTGTGACTTGTTCAAAATTGCTATCCTCCTTGTTTCAGTGGTTTGGTGTCCCTGTGATCCTAGTCTACCGCCTTCTGGTCGCCGTGTACTGTAGTGCTTGGTTAATTTACAGCGGTTTCCACCCATCCAACGGACATGAGAAGTGGTTTATTTACTTAACCAACTGGAGTTTTCTCTTTGTGACAGTTTACTTTGTTTTTGCCACCTTAATAACTGCTTTCTATTACAGAGAAGAATGTAGACAAGGAGAGTACGAAATGGGCAGCCCTGAACCGGTTCCTCTAAAGTACCGCACAGCAGGGCTGTCACGTTCATCAGATATAAACTCCCGTGCGGGAAAGTCACGCGAGGAGATGAATGCATCGCGTGACAAAACAGATGCACGTGAAAAGGTCCAAAGCCATGAGGATGTCAAAGTGTCTATCAATCCTTTAGAAGTTATGCAGGAGATACCCATGACAAGATTTCATGAAGCTTTGTGGGTGATATATAACATTGCAGCAAATACTGCGTTACTTATCACAGTAACAAACAGTGATTACAAGGGATATTCATACGATGGCTTAATTATCACCACTCAGATACTGAATACTGTTTTTATTCTAATAGAGACTTTGCTTGGAACTGTCCCAGTGCGATTATTTCACGTTATTTATCCAATGCTTTTCAGTACTGTATACGTTATGGTTACTGTTGTGTATTGGGCGTGTAAAGGGACAAATACCTCAGGCGAACCTTACATTTACTCTGCCATTGATTACAGCGAGAACCCCAGAGGAAGCGTTGGCACTGTCCTAGGATTCGTTTTTGTTGGTCATCCCTTGGCACAGCTTGTTTTATTTATTGTTTTTCGAGTCAGATATTGGCTGCGGAGGAAATTTAGCAAAAAACTCATTTGGTAGATAAATTAATGCCAGGTAAACTACAGATCATAAGTAGAACTCCTTCACTACACCACTTAACCCCATTATCCTTTGTTCTAGACTGTAACTCGACAGACGTCAGGTCTTTCATTCTACAGCCGGTTATTCCAACCAACCCTTTATCAAGACTGAACGACCATTTTTTTTGTTAGTCACCTTAGAAGTTTTTTCCTTCACAATTTTAACTCAAGGGTTCAAAACTTAATTAAAAATAACTTTAACACAGGAGTCTTATAATCTTACTCTCTGATGAAAACAGAGAGCAATTTGAATTGTCTAAAATGTTAAGATAGTGTACTGATTAAAAAAAATTCTTTTGAATCACAAAGTAAATTTCGTGCAATATATTTTCGAGCTATTAACAGGAGCTACGTACGCTTTTAGGAACTGCTGATCCTCTGTTGTACTCACCAGGGGCGGATCTAGGGGAAGGGTGCAGGGGGTGCGCAGCCCCCCCCCCCCCCCCCCGAGATGACCTGCGGTTTTCTAATACAACTGTTATTCTCCAAAAAAAAAAAAAACTATGTTGTTTATTGGTGTTGAAGTAGAGCAAAAGACGAGTGCACCCCCTCCTAAAAAAAATCCCGGATCCGCCCCTGCTCACAATTAAATCATCAATCTCAATAGATTCCTCACTGATTTTATTAGTTCAAGGCAGCTGCTTAAACATAACAAGAGAGTTTTATATTTTAATGTAAAATCCATAACTTGGTTGAGCATTCCGGCGCTTCATAGTCCTTGGAAATCTTTAGAGAACAGCTGCAAAAGAGAACAATAATCAGTTAAAGGCCTTATTGTCTGCCGTTTAGCCAATCGTACTTTGCCTCGTCTAAGCTTCTAAGCATGCTCTCCAGTTGGCTTAATCTGTTCATTTTCATAGAGTGTTCCAAATATATATATGTCAGCGTGAATTATTCACTTTATTTTTCAAGGGCCAAAGGTCAAAGGTCATTCATTTAACTGCTTTCAGTAGTCGTCGTTTTGGCAGTTTGCAAATGTAATCTATTGTCCAACTTCGACGTCACATCCGGGAAACATTGCACAAGTTAACAATCACAGTGAAAGCGCTGATGATTTTATTTTTATTTTCATTTTCAATAATATACATGAAAAAAATTATTGAATATACTGGCTGAGAGTAATGCGGTTTTTAATACTAAACAGTGCAAAAAAGAGGGAACATTCAAATGCCAAATAAAAGAACTGGGGAATATGCAAATGTCTCAGAGAATGTAGCACTGTAATTAGCTAATTAACAATCGAGATTTATAAGAACCAATCAGGTGCCTCAATTTGCTGGCGGATGCCTTGAGCATTTTGCAAGTGAAAAAAATGGCCGGCAAACAAAGCCGATTTTAGTTCAGGAAACACTGTCGTGAGAGGACCACATTTTGAGTTGATTTTTGGAAGAAATGGAAAACAGAGGCGGGAATTTCCGAAGAAATTGAGAGTTACGAGCCTGCCGACCTAAACAAACCGCTTGAGCTTTTCTTTTAAAAACGAACAACGGAATGACTACAAACCTTAATGTTTCACTTTTATGATGACAGCTTTGGACAGGCAATTCAAAAGAGAAACGATATACAGGCTGTTCTATCAAAAATGACGATTCAGTTCCTCGAAGAAAGTTTTGGATGGTAAAGTCAGACAACTACGTCTGGCGGGCCTTGGAAAGCGTCTTACAAAGCCACGCAGATAATTTTTTTCCATGTATATTACTGAAGGGTAATCATGACTCTTCTCGTTCAATTTTGAATTGAAAGTATCAAAATTGAAAGAATCAAGAATCAAAATTTCGAAATGACATGCTTGTGCAAATAAATTCCAAATTGTACACGAAGTGGTATGATCGGATTATACATATTTAACTTAACCTTAATAAGCCTTCTATTTCTTTATCACGTCATTTTAGTTTGTATCCTCTTGAAATGAAAAGTTGAATCAGAGCTCGAAAAAAATGGAATTTTGGTTCGTCCTTTGGGCCGGTGGGGTACTACATTAACCCAAGTACCTCCCCCAGGCCTTTGGGCAAGAAGCTGTTACATTTTGCTTACCGGCGGCCACTTCTTGGTCGTCTTAAGGTGATGTTACACGTCACGATCCGCAACGACGATTTTTAGCGCCACACAGCACTTCAACATTGTTGCGACATTGTCCCAACATTGCTACGCTGTGTTACGCTCAAAATCGTGGTAGCGAATCTTCTCGTGTGACATCACCTTTAGTAACGGATGACTTGCCTAAACCCTTTCCCATTTTCGGCAACTGAAGTAAGCTTTATTAAAAAGTTACTTCCCCATTAACAAATCTTCTAGTCGCGGACTACCAGAAGAGACTTTTTTCGAGCTCTGTGATTTATGTAAAAACCTTTCTGTTCACAAGTTGTTTGACTCCCAGTCCACGACTTGTCCTGCTGACAGACGCGCACCTCAGAGCCTTTCATATAGAACCCATCTCTGCATCGGAAGGAGCAATAAGTTCCGGGTGACATGAGAACACTTGAGCACATAGGTGGGAAGGCGTTTGCTACGAACAGGAAAGGGCATCTAATGGCTAAAAAAATATATTAAGATATTGAGTCTCTGCTGCCATCTCCACAGGCTTCGCAAGGCTAATTGGGGAGCAGCGAGAAACAACAGGCGAGCGACACTGGGAACGAGGCAGGAGTCTCTGTATTTATGATAGCCTCCCACACAGGCGTTTTTAGGGGAGTTCGTCTTTCACCCCTCCCCACGAGCTCCCCCTGAAAACGCCTGCGTGGGAGGCTATATTTATGACGTTTGCAACAAAAAATTGTTTCAAAATACATCAGTTTTTAATTGACATTCGACATCGAAGGTTCATATTTAGCAGTTATTTATTTTAAAAAAAAACATATACCATGCTTCTATCCCGGGGGTAGACACTCTCTTATTTGGCCTATTCGGCTATGCGCCGCTTTTCAGGGTTTACAATTTCCTTATTTCACATCTTGAAAAGGTGTCTTTTGAAGCCGGAATCCTTTAACAGGCTTAAAAGAGTCTGAAGGTTGGAAATGAGCGGTCCTCAGCACCAACATGTTTTTTTTTTTTTTTTTTTAAATCTAATTCCATGAATTTAGTTTAAAAAATTACCTAATTCTGAATGCAAAATGAAACAAGTCAGGGTCATAACATAAGGACAAGGTAGCAAAATGAATACAAATTGATCTCATCTGTTATAATTACCTCCCAAACAAAATCATCCATTGCGATCAATAACAAATAGTTCTTTGTTATTAGAGCGATTTTCGTATGACCTTGAAGAATGGTTCGGTAAGTGTTCGTCATTTGTTTTATCAGCCAATGGATGAAAAGATGAAAACATGGACTCTCCGTTTTCCCGCCAAAGAAAACCCTAATATGGAGAAGGGATTGTTTGATTGGCCAATCGCGTTGCAGTATGACGTCAAAGCGAAATATCGATTGATTTTTCCGCTTGTTTGTTGTTTCTGTTTTGTTCGAGCGTTTTCATTTTGAGGCCATACGAAAATCGCTCTTATTTTAGCCTGTGCTGCGAGAATATATTTAAGGACTATATATACTTGAAAGTGTCAGTACCCTTAAAAAAGTATTGTGATGGTCGCGATGATTATTAAATATGAGTCGCAGTCTAATTTTCTCACCGACGCAATGGGAGGCAATTCCTGACCAGTCCATGAAACCATATTCGCTCAAGATGCACTTCCTCTCTTCGCTGCCCGATAGTTCATAGCCTTCAATGCATTCGATTCGGCATACTGACTCATATACAGAGTTGCAGGTACCAACGAAAGCGCCGTTTTGTGGGGGCACCAACTTTTCACATGACCTAACTATATGGGACAAAAACAGAAGAATGACGTTGTTATTTCACATTGGTCTTCTCTTATAAACTGAACTCTCTCTGGACTTAGCGCCATCTTTTATTGATTTCGCTAACCCAATTAAAAAAATTATCTTTCCACTAGTCAACTCTATAACTAATCCAACTTTCTTCTTGATCAATTCAGAGATTTTGACCTCAAGAAATATAACTGTTTAAAAGAGAGGATATATTAACAACTCAAAATATCTTTCAGAATTTAAGCCTGTAACAAGCAGATGAAAGCAAATTTTTCTTTCTTTATATGTTATGATTCCGTGAATGGGTAGTTTCCAAACAAAACTGTCAGTTATGAAATATATACATTTGGTTAGGCCGCAATGATAAACCTATTTAGAAAGCATCGTCTGAGTGGACAAAAATTCTTAATCAAATATTTTAAGCATTTCAGAATTTTTTATCACTTTTATATGCTGAAAATAGTGGGACAAAAGAATGGTGCGTGTTGACAAAATTCTCACCTGTACATGAGAGACCATGCTGTGGAGACCCAGTATATCCTTTGAAACACTTACAATCAGACAAACTAGTGCTTCCAATAATACCATGTCCTGAATTTGCAGGGCAAGCCTTGCAGTAACTTGAAGAGCCATCGTTGTATTGGTTGAATGGACATGCTACATTTTCACAAATTAAAACGTCACAAAAGTCACAAAGTGACAGAATATTGCATCCCAAACATTTCACGACATAACTTAAAGCCTAATTTGAATTGCTTGAAATACTAACGTTACTTGCATTTATCAGTTGATGAGCAAAAGCTTTAAGCCTATATAAAATTAAAGTTTTTATAGCTATCTATCTAAATGCACCAACCATTTTGTCTCGGGAGAAAAATATAACATCATTTAGTAAAATCCAACTAGTGGTCTATTATCAGTGCTGCGTTCTGATTGGTTGAGCTACTACGAGGCTACATGTTATAGCCCACTAGTAGCGTAAAGCGCCCCCTTTGAAAAACAAAACAATGGCGCAGGGGCGGATCTAGCGGGAGGGTGCTGGGGGTGCGCATCCCCCCCTCCCCGAGATGACTTGCGGTTTTCTAAAACAACTGGTTTTCTGCAAAAAAATTATGTGGTTTATTAGTGTTGAAGTAGAGCAAGAGACGAGTGCACCCCCTCCTAAAAAATAAATCCTTGATCCGCCCCTGATGGCGGCTGAATCGAGTTTTGCTAGCTGAAGTTGTTTTGTCTCGATATTTTTGACCAACTAATTGGATTTTATTAAAAGAATTATTCCTCTCACCCTCATGGCCTCTCAGTGAATAGCCCATGAGGCCGCTATTGACTCAGAGCCCATTCGGGCTCGAGGAATAATTGGTAAACATACATACCAGCCTTTCCTTCCCTTTGATCTCCCTTGAAGATATCAAAGCAATATTTATCTTTCGCTAATCTGATTATTTATCGTGTTACCTAGCTCTAACGCTTATTGTTATATTTTTTTTCGATCGCTGTGCAAATTATATGAAATAAAGTATCTAAAACTATTTACAGTGATAGAAAAAAAAAACGTTTTGTTATCGCGTAGAAATGGATCTAAACAAAGCGAGCTTTGAGAGAAAGATGCTTTCTTCGATACATTTTGGTCATTTGTTCAAACTTGAGGTCAACTGAAGAAATTCTCCTGGAAATCTATTGAAAGTTCTTCCTTCACGTGCAACACTTGATTCATTTTCATAAATTCTTATTCCCAGTCATTAAAGGCGGCGGATTAAACTAAAACGGGACAACACTAGTAGTATATCGGCAATGTTTTCGGTCCTTTTTGTCTCGATTTATTTAACGTTTTTGTGAAATTAAATAAACGTCGTTGGAGTTGAAAATAAGTATTACGTTAACATAGGGCGACGCTCCGTTTTGTAGTGTTCTTGCTTTTGCAAGCTTAATCAGGAACACAGGACATGGTCATCATCTTCTCTTACACAGCTTTTCAATGGGATAATGAACAAATACTTCAAATGGAATGTGATAGTTGGCTATTTTACAAGCATGGCGGAGGATTTGAACTCGGGACTACCGTAAACAAATCCAGCTAGCGGTTAGGTGTGGACTTGAACTCAAGGAATGCGGAATACAAGTCCGATCCAGCGCTCAAACCTCTCAGCCACGCTGCCTCTTTGTTCATATCCCTTGGTTGACTCGTTTTGACGAAGCAAGGAGCGCCCAAATTGTTGGCGCTGGACGCCCAAATTGGGCATAATATGGTCCAAATCAAACTACTTCTGTGATACCGTGGACTCCCTCCTCCCTCCCCCACCGTATGCAAAGTCACTGTCAGAAGTAGTCCTTTTCAGGACCGCAGCTGGAATATCATGCCGTAAACTTCCCCTTTTAAAACATGGGCTTATACAACTTGGTAAGGGGTTTTACCGGGACTTATAAACGAGGGGCTTATATCCGGGTGGAGCTTAACACCGGATTGAAAAAAACGTTTCAGTATAACCTACGTAGCAGTGCTGACCAAAACACTTTTTGAATTAATTCGCTTTTTTAAGCTTCAAAACGTCGTAAAAAATCGAATTCATTTAAGTAAGGACTAGAGGGGGGGATTATACTCGGGGGGATTATACCCGGGCGAATTACAACCGGATATATTTATTTTTAACTAGTAGATAGGCCTATAACTGGGGAATTTATAAGAGGACAGTTGCTTATAAGTGTACATTCCAGTCCACAATGAAAATCTTCATCCCGATCTCGCATGGTCCAACGCTCTTCCATCTCACTTCCATATTTCAGTTTTCTGATGGACAATTTTAAATAGCTTTTACGGTATTGATAGTGACCTCCCTTTGTAGCATATATAGAAATGTTCATGTAATTTGCGTCGCTATGTAAAAGTTTTTGTATTTTATTTTTGTGAGTTTGTACTTTTCTCGACCAAGAACGGGGAAAAAATTCAAAAGCAAGAATGATCCTCCTGGCGTGAGAAAACAGCCGTTATTTCGCCATGCCATCACTGGTTTCCCCGCAAAATGACGTTTGAGAAACGAGCGCTGTAATTCCATACTGATTACGTGTCACTACCAGGGGCACCCAACGAGAATATAGTTCAAAACCACTTCTGACATAATAGCGTTGTTAAACGTATTTTAGTATTTAAACGGTAGATATAGGCATATTTTTATCCCCTAAACATTTTTTATGTGTTCGGATTTCCTAGCTGAAAGTCCTGAGTATCGCCTCATCCGTGTGGAATTTGTGCGCTCGTTTCTCAAACTTTGTTTCGCGGGGAAACCAGCGGTGACGTCGCGAAATGTCGGCTGTTTTGTCAAACTATGATCTTCCTGGCTTCAAAATATTTCATTTTCACACAATTACAGATACACTGTATGCTTGGAAAGTTGAGCCGAATGTCATCCAGCCACCTCTTGGCGGCTTTCCGTTCAACATTTCTTTTACTTACGTTTTGATGGCTCATCTAATAGCCTCCCGATCTCCTGACCAGACTCGCTTTTTACAAATTGAAACCGACAGGTAACCAGAAGAAAGACCACAATTGGAACACCACCTATCATTTTCGAAAAAGTGTGGTAATTGCTCGCAGGTGGATATAGATTGTGACCGTGAGAGACGTTAAAAGTATTAATGGACTCAGAACTGTTTCGCTGATAAACGAAATATTGATGGAATTGTTAAAGCAGCTGAATAAATGGCAAGAAAAATCTTAATGAACAAAAGTGATTGAAAGCCTTATTACTGAGTGTTTATTCAACTATGTACACACTTTTTTACGCCTTTCCTCGTCAACGTTGGGCCCCTAAACGATGAAACGTTTGCCCACTGAAATATTGAATATACTTAATTTAACTTTTTTTGTTAAGTAACGTTAAAAAGTTCAGTTAATTTCTAAACGAACATTTAGTTATTATCTAGATATTTTCTTACATTTAGACAATTTACGGTCGTTGTAGTAACTTTCAGTTTCTACTCTCTACTTTTGTAAAACGTCTTAGAATATTATCGGCGTAATATAGAAATCAATTAACACATTACCATTAACGAGATCTCGTCGAGGGACTTTCAGATTTTAACTTACTGGAAAGAACTTACAACAAAGATAAACATTACAATTACCAGTGTAAAGACATGTTATTATGAAAGGAAAAAAAATAACATAATACAGTCGATTCTCTCTTAACGGACACCATTTTAAGACAGACAGCTCTGTAAAACGGACTCATAGAATTGGTCACTGCCTTTCTTTACTCCCTTTATTTGACTCTCTATAAGACGGATATCTCTCTAAAACAGACACTTATATTGTCGGTTCTAAAGGTGTTCGGCTTAGGGAGTCGAGAGTTGACTGTATTTACCATAGACCAAGTAAACATCTCTTGAGAAAGATTTTCAATAACGTCTGAGACTTTATTCCTTCAAGGCTCTCTGAAAGTCGTCTCATTGAAGTACCACACCAGTGTAAGAAAAAAATCCCCTAGTGTACAAGTCGAGTCAGTCTGCACTTGATGGTTTGAGGAAAAGGCTGCATGAATTGTACTATTGTGACTGTTACATACGTAAAGTACGAGTTTCGATAGTTTGAGTATAAAGGGAAGTGATAAAAAAGTTTGTGATTCGAAACCCAAGAAGAGTAGTCCCCTTTTACTTTTCATTTAATGTTGTCTATGATAAGCACTAATAAACACGGTGTATCTAAAAGAAAGGAAAAAGAGGAATAATCTCCAGTATATCAGGTGTGCAAATATAGGAAAAAGTTGAAAAAAGCCATAGATAAATTTGCATGTTAATGTCCGTGAAGATTATGATGCACACTGTAGTTATAGAAACAAACCTGAAACTAAAATGTGTTTTGACAATGGAAATAACGACGGCAAACACGATTGTTCATGCACCTTTTAAAACAATTAAATGAATGTTAAGACTTCTGCTAGCCAAGAAAGAATTTATTAACCGTCAGTTGTTCAGCGAGTCATGAGCAGTACACGATCAACAGCTTTTCACATGTGTATGACAACTCGTTCATACACTTGTTTCTTGACCTGTGCAACTAACGTGTCATATACAATTGTGCAAATGATCTCATTTACAAGAGCAAATACAATTGTCACATGTAAAAATCGTCACATAAAACGTGCTTGTGTGCACGTTTTATTCCTGATTAAACACATAAGTATAATTTTAAGTAGAAAATTTATCTCTTATAGGCTTTATTAGTCTTTGTGCTCTTGGAAAAAAATCGCTGAAGTGCCTGTTTTTACACACCAGAGACGGATTCTTGTCGTCAAAATCAAAGACACATGAGCAGACGGATAAAATCAGACGCATTGTTCGTACAAAATGGGCACTGTCCCGTTTTCACAATACCACAGTGGCCATTTTGAATTTTGGAGTCATCTGATAGGAGAAATATTTGAAACCTAAGACAATGGAAAAACTGTCAAAAGTTCCAATGTTTGCTGCGCAATGTAAAGTGATAAATAAAGTATCATATTATGAGAGACACAAGCAATCCCTTATGTGTCTTATTGAGGTCGAAATTCTGTTGAATGAAATACTTGCCACGCTTAAATAAGCGCTCTCTCCTCAGTTAAGGTCGCCGGCCCTACCCTCCTTCGTCGCTCCTCCTCTCCCTCCTTCAATTTAGGCCATTTGTACGATGGCATCATTTTACTTCTACTACCAAAATCCTTCATCAGGGTTTTGCATGCTTGCTTTAAGCCTCACTGGGATAAACAAATTTATATATGGAAGAAAAAATGAATTGAATTCTGGTCTTAGTAGTAAGAAGACATCATCGCACAAATAGCCTATTCTAGAATTTTTGATCACCGAAGCACTTTAAGAGATCCACGCGCGATCCATGTTCGACGTATGTATAGAATTCCCTCCACTAGGAATAAATGACTAAGTATTGTAATTAAGTAGATAGATAAATAAATGACACTTGGCGCTTTAATTCATAGAGTTACAGGCTCTCGGAAAGTTGGGACGTCACGAAGCAACAGCTTTCTCTCACCCCAGCCCCCTCGCGTTTTCCGCATCAGTTTCACAGTTTATTGACACTTCTTGTCTTGGAGCCTGGAACAAGCTAAATTAGAGGAAAAAGATGTTCTTATCAAAGAGATTGATGTCTGCGCAATTATACTAATAATTATCTAATTAATTGCTCCTTCAAGTAGCCACGAAATATTCCTAAGGGTCGGTGTCGACCTACCTGTCTACGGCTTTTTTAAATGCACTCGTTTCCGTTTATTCACAGTTGACTGCTTCGTGTAAGCTTACTTATATATGATTTTTAACCTGGATCAAATACATTTTAGCAAGCAATCTAGAATTCTTGAGCTTGTTATTTAGAAGGAAGAACATTAAAGTAAGGGGCAAAAAGACCTGGTTGTTTAGAGGTGCCGACGTAAAAGAGACGTCATTATCAAATCACGTCATTAAAAGCAAATCGATTCGAGGAAAATTAGAATGCCAGTCTAGAGGAAGGAGTACTCTATTCAAGCTCGGTAAGAAAATCTTAATACCAGCTGCTAGTATATCGTACAGGGTGTTTTCTTATATAACTAGTTCTGATCTTCGCCTATAGAATAAATTAATGCATTACTACTACCACTTACTGGCAAGATAAAGTAGCGATAGAGTACTTTTTGAAGTCAACTCAATCCAGCGAGTCTTTTGACATCAGAAAAAACACCGTGAGTCTCTTCAGTTTTGGCTTTCTTAGTCTTCAACTCTTTTTCCTTATTATGTAGTAGACGAAAACGTTTGATTTCTTGATTCTGAATCTGTTTTCAAAACTAAGTACTGAATTTCATTGCATGGCCCGTTCAAACTCAATCCTTAAATATCTGTCAACTTATCTTGAGAGTTTTACCAACAAACACACATCACTAGAGGCATCTTCAAATTTTGTTTGTTAAAGGAGAAAAATTTTTTAAGAAAGTTAACATTAGATTTCAAAAGGACTGCTAAAGTTGCGCCAATGTTGCAGTCAAAAATTGAGAGGTATCTATCGAACCTACAGTTAGTCTCCTCTTCACCACACAAGAAGCAAGGCTAGCTGGCCATATTTTTGTTAGCATTTGATGCCCATTTTATTCTCACTTTGCTAGCAAAATATTTAATTTTCGTTTAAAAAACAAATAAACATTCAAAGACAAAACGAATAGAAATAGGGAAAAGTGGATATGACGCAACAAAGACGATCTAGATTATTCTAAACTTCGATCGCGCGTGCTCAGATTGTGTTTCATCCAAATGGCATATTAGTGTTTAAGGAAAAAGGAAAAAAAGACAAAAATAAAACAATATCTAAGTAATTAAAATAATATAGTATATTAATAATAATAGTCATATAATAATAGTAATAATGATGATGATGATAATTGCTGGCGACAAGAGGAGCCCGCAATCGTAATCTCCAGGTTGACTAGCCAGCATTTGTTTGGACTTCCACTAGGAATAAATGGAATGCAGCAAACACAATTTGATCACGCGTGTTTCGAACTTCTACCGCGCTTAATTTGATCATTCCTGTTTTAACCATCTGTCAAGGGAAACTTGCGCAAGAGCACAGCGTTCAGCAAAAGCGTTTGACTGCGTTTGGACCTCCGATCGATGTCGCCCGCACTCCCTAACCTTTGGTTATTACTGGTTACAATGATAAAAAAATTTCGTTTCCTTTGCGTACAGCTTCCGCGAGTTGTGAAAATGGAAGCAGATCAAGAAGGAGTGGACGATTTGGTTGAGCTGGCGGAAATCTCAGAAAAAGCCATTGCAGCCAACTTGTATGTTCGACTCAAGAAGGAAACAATTTATGTAAGTGCCGTGACCTTATTTAACGCCTAGCTAGTCGTGATTCAACGTCAATGAATGTGATTAAGCCATTATCCGGTCAATATTAGGGACTTTTTACATGAAGAGAGAAAGATCCTAGCTTCAGGAACATCCTAGAAGGCAGATCATCCTAGCGTCACATGTTTTCTGTATTCAATTTACATGCAAAAAGTTGTACTTGTCCCTGGCGCTAAGATCTTTCTAGCTGAGAGGATGGAAGATCCAAATACTTGGAAGATCTTAGCACCATGTAAATTGCTTTCGCTAGGAAGATCCTAGCACTAGAGACAAACCGCATTCACATGGAGGGCAGATCGTTAAGTGGGTAATCATTAATCTTTAATTCCCTCTCACTGTTAACCACTCGGAACAAAAGTTCTGCATGTAAATCCAACACAAAGTTGTTTCGCCTAGGGCTGCGATCTTCCCCCTCTATGTAAACAGCCCCATTAATACGGACACTCAATCGGATGTGCTCTTTTGACAGACTTACATAGGCCGCGTGTTAATAGCAGTGAATCCCTTTAAAGTACTTCACATTTATGGCCCGGATGCGGTAGATTTCTACCGTGGTGGTGGGGAGACAGAACAAGGAGACGAGATAGATGTCCCAGATCATGATGACCGTGCCACCCGCTGTACAACAGCACAGTTGCCTCAAGATATACTGGAGAACAGAAGAAGAAGCCTTCATGTTTCTAGTGATACCATGGGTCAAAGCGGACAGAGCATGTTTAAGAATTGCAAGGTGAATACGTTAAAATCCACTCTCTGTAAGGCATGGGTCTTTTTCATATACAGTTTGGACAATATTGGACAATATAGATTTAGCATATTTCGTATGTTTCATGTGGTGAATATTAGGCGCTGTGATTGGTCGTTGCCCATGATCTGCTAGAGTACACACGAATAGGACGTCACATGAAACTTGTTCTTAGTTCTTTTGTCCAACACGGCGCGTGGTTTTGAGTGAAAGTGTTGCAATATAATTTAAGTTAAGTTTAATGATAGTTTACCATCCGTACGAAATTAAGGTGAAAGATGGCGGGAAAGCAGCAGGGGAAATTGAATTCTCATTCTAGGGCTACTCTCCTTTCGGATTAAGCCAGTGAAAGCCTTGAAAAAAAGTTTAAAGGAACAGTTTACAAGTAACAAAAACCGAGAAACTGAGACAAAAAGAGTTCTCGGCGACTTGAAAGTTGTGAAAGTGACCAATTATTCTTTTATGTTTCTAAAAAAACTGATTGATTTGTAGGGCCCAAAGCCTCCTCACCTGTACGCGCTAACTAACACTATGTACCATAATATGATGATGGAACATGAAAACCAATGCGTTATCATCAGGTTAGTACCAAATAAATTAATTATGGTCCAAGTAGTGTTCAATTACAAGAGAGAAACTCGAAAGACGCATGGTGGGTGTCGGAATCACAGACCTGATTTAATAAGGAACCCAAATAGCGATTGGAAACGAGTAGCATGCAATATTAAAATTCAGTTTAAATTAAATTTTTTGCCCATTTAGGGTCTGTTTACATGGAGTTGAGGGATACCAGGTCTGGTGGCAAATTGTGTGAAAAGGCGGGTTACCCCACCTAAACGGGTTACCTCACCTACCTGGGGTCCCCCACCTCCATGTAAACAGGCCCTTAGTTCAAAGATGTCATGACAACGTCTCTTTTAACGTAGGGTATTTTAAAAGACCTGCACTGGACGTATTTCTCAACTTGATTAACTGGAGAATTTTTATCTTACAATGATATCCCACTTTCAATCTATTTTTATTTGTTTATTGTTTCGTTTCGTTTTGTTTTGTTGTTGTACAGTTGTTGTTTTTTCTATCGTCTTTAGCGGGGAGAGTGGGGCCGGTAAGACGGTTTCCGCCAAGCATATTATGAACTTTATAGCTAAAGCATCAGGAAAGGGGTCGGAAAAAGTCGAGGTAAGAGAAATTAGTTGAATACTGTGGTAAATACCACAAAAAACAGTTTATGTCAATTCTTAGACAACGTTATGCAATTCAGTTAAATTGTATGGGATCAGGAATATTTCTTTTAATAGCCCTTCTGTATTCTCTCCTTTGTCAATTTTTTTTGGAAACTTCTCAGAATGGGATTTTAGAGCCAAGTTCCGTTAAACTAATAGGAACTACTGACAAACTTTTTAGACAGAAAGTTGTTTACTCTTTTTATATAGTTTAACTAATGTTTCGAAAGTCCACCCTTTACTATACACGCTTGCTGCTTGTAAAATCACGTTGTTTAATGTTATTCCAGCATATCAAGGATATCATTATTCAGTCTAATCCATTATTGGAAGCCTTTGGTAACGCCAAGACTATGAGAAACAACAATTCCAGCCGATTTGTAAGTAACGATCGACTGCTTTTCCCTATAGAGCTGATTTTAATCGGTTGTTGAAACCAACAAAGTCGTTTTCTTTAGTTTTACGGCTTGCAACGAATGTTTTAAGTACGCTACTTTGGGGGTCGTATAGCTCATGCCAATTTGGAGCTCACCATAGAAATTTATTTGCTGTGTATTTTTTGTAATTTACTCAATGGGCTGTCTTTTTGTGTTAATCAGTGCGTACGGCTTGTTTCCAATTTTGGCAGAGGTTCTAAAAAGCCACCCTGAGGGGCGAGCAAGCCTTGGGACAAGACACACACATCGGCAATGTGTCTTCGATAACTTCCAGAACACATTATAGGTTACCTATTGATTGAAACAAAAGACTGAAACAAGCTGTATCGGACAAAACCAAACATTTGTCAAATTGAGGTTTAATGTTCAATAAATTGGAATCTACTGGGAATCCTAATGTAAACAAAAATGGGATCATTATGCGTTTCTGGGTAACTGATCACCCACCCATCCCCTAAATCAACATTTTGCCCTAAGCGAGAAGTAAGTGTTAATGTTGGTTTAGGAGAGGGGTTGGTAGTCAGTTACCCAGATACGGAAAATGATCCCGAAAATGTGCAAGTTATCTGTATTATCTGCTTACTTGCCTCCATCTCTTTTCCTGAAAGGGCAAATTTATGGAGATTCAGTTTAACTTTTCTGGCCACCCCGATGGAGGAAAAATTTCTAATTTTCTCCTTGAAAAGGTAAGCTAGACAAACTAAAGACAGTTTTCCTTGAGAAGGTAAATGTTCATCGAGATAACTCCTCCTTGGGCGTAGAATGTTCCTGGGACGTAAATTTAGCAGTCCTACTCTTTCAAATCGACGTCAAATGTGCTCATTCACTTCCCAGTTTTACTTATATGATTATTTATTAATCAGATCGTAAATGACAAAGACTTCATTAACTGGTCTTTGATTTTTACGTTTTTTTCTAGTCACGTGTAGTGCACCTGAATAAGAATGAACGTAATTACCACGTGTTTTATCAGCTGCTTTCTGGCTGCCCCAAAGAACAACACAGTAAGTAAACGTACCATCAATGTACCATACCTTCAATGTCTTTTACCCATCACTTTATACTTTTGGACTGCCTAAGTTTAAAGTAGAAGAAAATAAACTCTGAGGATAAATTCAAATTTTCAAGATCAATCGGAACAATTTCCATGTGAAAGAAAAAATTCTTCTGGTGAGCTTTGTCGTCTAATTTTTTTATTCCTTGAGGGGATTACCGCGACAGGATAAGGTCAGTCGGCAGAGTGCTTGGCTGTAGAGCAAGAGTTCCTGGGTTCTATCCCTGAGGCTGGACCAGTAATCGGGGTCTTAAAATAACTGAGAAATGAAGGTGCTACTTTTGCCCTGTGAGTGCATAAGGAGACATAGAAATAGCGTCCTCAGTTATATTTTTAATGCTTAATACATTGGCATTCAAATAAAGTGCATTTTTTTTCTTATTTTTCTTTGATGTCAGACGATTTTGGGTTTGAATTTGCCAGACCTGAATTTTATTTCTATCTAAATCAAACTGGTGTCTACACAGTGGATGGCACAAACGATGCTGAGGACTACAATTGTTTAAGGGTAAAAATTATTGTTATTCGCATATTTAAAATATTACTTTGATATAAAACGCTTTTGCAAATAAATCAATACAAGGCGATTTCGTTGAGGCAAATACACTGTTTACATTCGAAACCACCCAACCGGGTCAGTCCACCGGGACCGGTCTTTTATCCTCCCCGGAAAGAGACGAGAGGATGAGTGCACGCTAATTTTCTCGAGCAGCGGCTGAAATCGAGCCTACGTTTAACCTTCCATGCCAAATAAATATGGTGCTTAATGAATGTAAGTTGCAACATATCTAGTACCACCCTGTCCGCACTCCTTCAGTAACCCTCACCGTCGTTCTGTAAGCTTGCCAACTCACCGGGTGTCTTGAAATAAATAACGTAAACACGAGGTTGACAGGTACCTTAAAAATGCCTACTATTAATAGTAGTATAGTAGGGACCAAATTAACGTTTTTTGCGCTCGAACTTTGCGCGCTTTTATTTTGAAAACATATTAGATTCTACATTAACCGATCAGGGTTTAGAAGATACTGGGCAAGCCCAAGCAGCTCATTTGATGAGATACCGCAGCAATTAAAGAATGAGTTAAAGGTAAAAGGGTATAACCTCATTCATCTAAAACCTGTCAAACCGGTTAAGCCACCTAAAATAGCACATGTCATTGACCTTATCTTAATGAGATTCCAGCGCATTTCATTTACGAGACGGAGACATAATGGTGTGACGTCATCGGTGTTAATGTATTCCTCTGCATGTTTATGAGATTATTCTACCAAAAAGGTGAATTCGGTCCCTTCTATACTACTTACTATCTACTTACAGCAAGCGATGAGCGTGGTTGGGTTTAACTCCACTACTCAGTCAACGATCCTAAAGTTGGTGTCGGCCATTCTACATCTTGGTAACATAAATTTTAAAGAGGAGAACAACGTGGCTGTACCTGTCAGTGACAACAGTAAGTACAAATCATTAACTAAAAGTTACAGAAGTCTCGGGATGATGTCTAGCCTGAGAAAAGAGCCGACATTTTGCGTGACCATCACTAATTTCCCTCGAAATGTCGTCTATCCATGTCACTATCCAAGTCTGGGTAGTGCTTTAGATGGTTAAAGCAAATTTCTCTCTCGACACAAACAATCAGGGCCGAGTTGTTCAAAGCTGGGTTAAGATTACCCAAGGTTAGTGCGAGATTTGAATTCAGATTTGAAAGCTTAAAAAGCATTTCAGTTTTAATTCTTTTTGTCTACAAGTTGATGATTGGAAGCTCTAAAAATAACAGAGAAAATTACCCGAAAAAGAAACCCGGGTTAAGCGCTAATCGGCCTTCGAACAACTGGGCCCAGAAGTACAGAGTAGTGACAAGTCATCAGTTTCCCAGGCGTCATTTCGAGGTGAAAACCAGTGGTGGCATGTCGCGAAATGTCAGCTGTTTTACCAGGCTACTTGATGTCACCAATTAACAATATTGTACACTTTCAGTGCTAACTGTTCCAGCGAGGCTTCTTAGTGTCGATAAAGACCTTCTCAAGGAGAAATTAGTCAGGTAATGATTGCTCAAGCTTTTCATTTTACTAAGCGAGTTAATCAAGAAAGTCCACTTGTTGGCACAACTGAGAATTACACAAATGCTTATAACTGGAATGGGTACTTAGCAAAAGACACCCTCCTTAAAACTGTCAGACTATCTTTTAAGGGACCCCTTATTTGGCACAGGTTATTTCTGTCTTTATGATAACGATCAAATGAAAGAAACAGTGATTTTCTTTTTTTAAGCTCGATAATGGAAGCTCGCTGGGGAGGCAAAGTAGAAGTAACAAAGAAAACTAACAACGCTGACCAGGTTCGTGGATTTACTAGGGGCGCTTTTCATTCAGCCCAACATTTTAGAAATTTCCGCTAGAAATCAAATGGAACGGACCATTTCGGTTCGGTCAGAGAGGAATATTTGACCAGGGACAAAATTGTTGTCCCTAGTACCGCTCTTTTGTATCCTGCTTACAAGAACAATAACCAAACGCGCAGTGGCTTGGGTCAGGTCTGTACCATTCCATTGGACACGTGAAATGTCCGAAATTTCAGACCGTAAGTTTTGTTGAAAAGAAAGAACCCCAGTATTGTTCATAAAAAAGGACTATCTTTGTGTTTGATTAGCAATCATGTTGTAACAAAATATAAAGAAAATTAAGATGATATGTACGTAAAACGACAGGCACACAAACGGCAACAGCATTGTCGAGACTGCCGCCAAATGGGCTATATTTGGGGAAGTAACCAATCCTGCTCCTCCCCCCTCCCTTCTGCCTCCGATCCAACAAAAGTCACCGACATAAGCTTATTGTTACACTATTAGTTTTTATTTCATTAGCCGTTACAGCAAAGTTAAAAAATTAATCCATATCTCATCTAATACACGGCTTTATTTCCTTTTTAAAAGGCTCTTCAGGCCCGTGATGCGTTGGCAAAGGCTCTATACTCACAGGTGTTTGATTATCTTGTACAGGTAGGGTATGACGGCAATCACCGTAACAGTTTTTCTTCTTTACCTGTTTAAAAAATTCACCAAGTCAAACTTCGCGTTTTTCTTTGCTTAATTTAGTGAGTAATAGATACAAATACTTCGGAGTCATGAGTGATATTTTCCTAATATTTTCTTCTTGTTTTGTCTTTGCCTCCTCTTTATTTATGCTTATTTCAGTGAGACTTTAAATTATCCTTGTCAACAACACAAATGTTTATTCTACAGGGCATCAATGAGGCTATGCAGAAGGATAAAGACGAAATGTCTATAGGAGTTCTTGATATCTATGGCTTTGAGATTTTTGAGGTGCTTTTTTATCGAAAACTTATTTTAATTTCTTAACAACAACATAGGTTATACATTATACACTTAATGTCAGACCCCAAGGGAAACAGTTAGTTTTGTTTTCCCGAGAGTCCTGATGTTTCCCTAGACGAAGTCGAGGGAAACATCAGGACTCGAGGGAAAACAAAACTAACTGGTTTCCCGAGGGACCTGACATTAAGTGTTTTGTTATATTTCTAGACTTTCACTTCAACAGCAACAAAAGAATTACCGGAGCGAACCAAAACAGTCGACTCGGTACTTATAACAACACAAATTTAATTCTCAAAACCACTGAATGAATGATTTACAAACAAAAGCCACTTTCCTCATATTATGTGCATCTTTTTCCTCCACTAGCTGCTGTTTTTCTTCTGGGAACTTCTGCGATAACTTTAAAAATCGTTGCTTTTTAGCTTAAGGCTTCGTTTTTGTGTTGTTGTGTTCATTCACGAAAAAGAGAACTGGCTGGACCTGGCGGTGTTTTTCCCGCCTTCTGTCACGCCACTTTCCACCATGCTTTGATCACGTGCTGCAATGTATCCCGAGCGGGATACATTGTTTAATGTATCACGATCGGGATACATTTGATTTTAGTCAAGGCCACGTGACCAAGAATCAACCAATGGCAGTCCCTGTTTAGTTGAGTGAAAGTCTAGGAATATAACAATGTAAAATGTTAACTGAACAGTCTTGATTAGAACGAAAACTTAAAAAATCCCAAGTGTTCCCTCCTCTCGCCCCCTCCAACCATCGATAAATAGAAACAAGGCGCAGATAAAAGTTCATGCACCACTTGGTATCACATGTGGTTTCGTCTTTTCCAGTGGTTATTAGCGCACCCAGCAATGTGCCACACGCAGGTTCGTTTCTGAGCTTAAAGTTGTTGTCACATCGATATATTTTGAATATCCTACTTACCTATCGGCATTCTAGTTTCAAAACAATGATCACGTCCATTTCTTGAGCTAAGTGTACAGTGTTAAGCTGCTATAAGTCTTCTGTAGCTCAGTGGTAAAGCATCTGAAATAGAGAGGACGCCTTTGACAAGATGACGTCACTTTACTTCTTCCACCAGAATCCTTCAGACTTTCTGAGAAGACCAAAATTCATGTTGGAATGTCTGACGCACGCGCACTAACACTCTTAATGCACGTTCTCTTTGTTTCAGCACAATCAGTTTGAACAATTTGCCATTAACTTTGTCAATGAAAAGTTGCAGCAAATTTTTATTGAACTCACGTTGAAAATGGAGCAGGTGAGTTAACAATAAAGAACTTTTTATGGGTTTTAAGTCTAACCTAGAAAGTAGAATTATAGACTACAATACTGAAAAGAAGTTTATCGAATTCGATTAAATCAAGCTAATTAGTAACAAAAAAGTATTAAACAAGCAAAAAAATTTTGATTAATCGTGAAATAGAGTCTGTGTCTGGTAAATTAACCAGTGAAATCGAGAAAAAATGAAACAGCAGAAATGGCGGGACATATCAATTTGTTATGGCAAAATCACTGTGTATAATACTTTTGCAGTTTCTTGTAGTTGCAGATTGATACAATCACCGAATCACGTGATATAAAACATTAAGAGGACACCTAACAATACCCACACCACAAACAATGGCTAATCAATAATGGTCAATGGCTAATCAATAATGGCCAATGGCTAATCAATAATGATTTCAACAACACCAAGAATCACCGAGTCACCTAATATAAAGCATTAAAAGGACACCTAACAATACTCACACCACAAACAATGGCTAATCAATAATGGTCAATGGCTAATCAATAATGGTAAACTGGGCTAATCAATAATGATTTCAGCAACACAAAGAAACAGGCCCCTTTTTTAAGTGACCAACTTCCATTGAAATATCTCGTAGGAAGAGTATGTACAGGAAGGAATCACGTGGCAAGAAGTCAAATATTTTAACAACAAGACGGTTTGCGAGCTTATTGAGAGTAAGGTATCAGTATTTTTTTAGCTAATACATTCAAACCTGGGTTTTTCAATAACACCAAGGTCTCCTCTCCGACGATGAAGAGGAAGTTTAAGTCAAACCATTTGAAATAACAATAATAATAGTAATAATAATAATAGTAATGATAATAATAATAATGATAATAATAATAAAAGCAACAAAAATTCGTTCTAACGTAGCTCATTTGTGTTCTTTATGAAATATTCCTTGATTCTCTACATTTTTATAACTTGGACACAAAGAAAGTTTCTATCTACGCCCTACGATAAGTTAAACGAACAATTTTTGATGATAATGATTGGCGGAACTGTTAACGTGACATAAAGCGTTTCGTTTCTTATTGAACCTAATCTTATCAAGTGATTGAGTTAAACGTTTTGTGACGTCATTTAAACTGTAATCACTCGGTCTTCAGAGACGTTTTGGCACTTGATTCACAGTATAAATCTCATGACAAAACGTCTTACTCCTTCACTTGATAAAGTATATAGTTTTAGGTTTTAGGTAAAATTATGAATTTAAAAATCATGTGATAGATTAGTGTCAGTACCTAGGAAAGTGTCCCCAATTAGCTAACTTTTAAGCTAAATACATTGACACTAAAATGAAGTTATTATTATTATTATTATTATTATCATTATTTTTATTATTCTAACGGAATCGAACGTTTTTGTATGCCAACACGTTTCTATGCTGGGAATATGAAACCTCGTTCACTCTAAATAGTAGTGGGTTACATATTTATTTTGATATTTTTTCATCTCTTTGTTAGCGTCCCCCTGGTATTATGTGCACTCTTGATGATGTCTGCAGCACCATGCACGCAGTGTCTGAAGGCTCAGAAAAAACTCTCATGGAGGTATATAATAAATTCTTATAGATTAACTTCCTTGTGAAAAAATAATTTTAGGATGTTATATATTATATGCGAGTATTTGAATAGCTCTGTCACCTCTCCGCAGAAGAAAATTTTTGGAGTGTCCCATCTTTGTCAGTTGCTCAAAGGATGACAGAAGCGTCGTTTTTCAACGCTTAATATATTCTTGATAAAAAAAAAACAACAAACAAAAAAAAAGTCATACTTACTGTTTAAAATGCATACATCGAGTCTGTAACCGTACAAAAAACAACAGCAATAGCAAACAAACCTGCAACTGCCGTCCAATACTCTGCGCTCAATTGAATCACTGAATACTATAGCTATAAGATCGTTTGAATCTTCAAATGAGGTATTTATGCATCCACGCCATACTTTTTCGCCTGTTAATGGCTGTCACATTTCATTATGGATGTTTTTCTGATTGAGTTGATTGTTTTTACTTTATCAGAAACTCCGAGCGATTGTGGCTTCCAATAAAGATTTCTCTCGTTACTTTAGGGCGCAGTCAAACTACTTTACCATCACACACTACGCAGGAAATGTAAGTGACGCGTAACTCGTGAATTTCTCATACTAGGAAGCAAATAGTCTGCTACACAGCCGTTTTTAGAGTCGTCACGCAACGCTCCTCGCCTTTGAGGGGAGGAGCGTTGTGTGACGACACTAAAAACGGCAGTGTAGCAGACTAGGAAGCAAACGAATAAACCAAAAAAGGCTCAACATACTTATTAAACACTGCTGCAAACAATTCCTTAGAGACTTATTTGCAAAGTTCGCTTCATGCTAGTTTGTTAATTTTTTTCAGGTGGA
This sequence comes from Porites lobata, assembly GCA_942486035.1. NCBI lineage: Eukaryota > Metazoa > Cnidaria > Anthozoa > Scleractinia > Poritidae > Porites > Porites lobata. The sequence continues at coordinate 309,975 of CALNXK010000282.1, forward strand.
TTACGAGGCCAAAGGCTTCTGCGAGAAGAACAAAGACGTGCTATCAAATGATATGATTGCTTTAATGCAGTCTAGTGAAGAGTAAGGCCTTTTACTTTACTTCACTGAATATTTCTCAAAGCTTACTTTGCTTATTCATCTGGTATGGAAACACGTAATGTTGATTTTACGTACCTCGTTTTAAGTACGTACCAGTGCAGTGTTCATTTTTCTCTCCATGAACTTTTAAATCTCATTCTCCCATGGAACACTACATGCTGCATTTTGATCCTTTTTGATCAAGTCAATTAGCGACGGCTTAACACAGATTACATGGAAACACGACAAGTTTATCTCTAAAAACTTATTCTTCTTTGCCCAAGGTCACGTGTCCTATTACTCCATGCTGAAGTCCCTTGATGTGACGCTTAGATCTTCACATGTCAGTTCAAAATTAATCCTAGTACTCTAAATACACGAAACCGTTTCTTTGCTGTCTGTTTGTTTTTAACTGTAGCGCTTTCGTTCGTGATCTTTTTCCTGCTGCTCCGAGCAATGAGAGTACAGGGCGCCGTGCCAAGTCCAATACAGCTGGAGCCAAAATTAAGGTATTTCCTGTTAAGCACAGTTCCTTATCAATAGTTCAAGACTTGAGTTTCTAATACATTAGTACTTAGTGCTTAAGAAGTAGACGTATAGTGTCTTCTTTCTCACCAATAGACCTTTTTCACATGACGTCACATCTGTCATGTTTGTGTCCTAGAAGAACGAAACGGCGGCCATGTTGGCGTCCCAAACTAATCCTGTGGGAGTGGAACTCCTTTCTTATGCAAAGGCCTTTCTTTTATCTCAATGAATTTGCATAACTACTGACTGCGTGAGTGGCCTTTCACATGACGTTTAACGTCCGCCGTATCAGTTGTTGTCCCAAAACAATAAGTCGACGGCCGTGTTGATGTTCCAAACCAGTCCTGTGAGAGAAATCTTTTTCTTATGTTTAACTCCTTCATTTATCCCAATAATTTGCACATTTTAATTTCTACCCACGTGAGTGAAGACGCTTCATACTTTCCATAGTTTCCAAGTTGTCTTACAGTTTTTTTTGTTAACACTGTTGAGCCATGGCCTTGAACTACTCATTGAGCACATTATTTGTTAATCGACGTCAACACTTTTTTGTGTCATTAAGTCGCAAGCCGCCGCCCTGATTGACAAGATAATGACCTGCACTCCTCATTATGTCCGTTGCATCAAACCAAGTGAATCCAAGCAGCCACTAGACTGGGACGACCAGAGGTAAGTATGGAGTGGAGAAGTGTAACGTCACGTTACCATGGTAGCAAAATTTCTAGATCTCCACAATCTTTCTTGAAAGAGAAGGGCATTTGCCTAGGCGAAAGATGGAAGAATAGTATGGAATACCGTTTTGTTCTTGAGTGCATTCAAGCACCAGAAAATCATACATTTCAAAGCTTCTGTTTTCCGCCATATTTGCAGCACCACAGTTTGTTGAGATCCAGAAATTTTGCTACTATGACAACGTGACGTAACGACTTCTCCTCTGTACTATTAGAGCTTATGCAAAGGCGTTTTTGAACAACTCACGTCAACCGGAAGTCTATTCTTTTTCATCTGAAATTACCTTGATGCTACCAAATTTGTATTCCTAAGTGTCTTTACTATTACACAGACAATTTGTTCAAAAATTGAGGAAAACCGCCGTCCAAAAATGCCCAAAAAAAGACCACTAACGGTTGACGTGCGTCGCTCAAAAAACGTCTTTGCTTAAGCTTCATTTTAGTTGAACAAAAAATTCAGGGAACATAATGTCCTCAAGAATTGTCTTCCCTCAACTTCTTTAACTTTAATGCTGACTGAGCATCAGGAAAATAAATGATGGAAATAATTTAACACCTTGGAATAGTCACAAAAATAATCCATTTGCCGGTAGGAAAAATAAGGAAGAAAAAAATATTTTTTAAAGTTTTTTCCTGTGACGAAGTATCCACGTTGCACCCTGTAAATATAATTTAGTGCATAGCTATTAAGGTATCTAATTTTTGCTGTTATGTTTTGAGCAGATTTTCACTCGTCTTTTTTTTATGCGGGTACTTTAAATTCAATAAGATTAGATTGCTTTCACATGACGTCACTTCCTCCATGTTGTTGTCCCAAAACAATGAAAAGGCGGCCATGTTGGTTATTTAAACCAATCCGTTGGGAATTAAATTCTTTTCTTATGTAAAAACTTTCCTTTTATTCCAAGAGATTTGCATTGCTGCTGGCCACGTGAGTGAGTGTCGTGATACAACTCACTTCGACTCTGAAGATGACTACCGCACAGGTTGTCGAAACGTCCGAAACTGTCAACAACAAGAGTCCCCTTCAGGACTACGTTCACCCGGACGATCATACTGAACATACTTTAAAGGCTCTATTTATTATGTTTTTCTCAACTACTTGCAGAGTGTTGCATCAAATTAATTACCTGGGTTTAAAGGAGAACATCCGTGTCAGGCGAGCTGGGTTTGCATTTCGTCGACAGTTCCAGCAAATCATTTTTAGGTTAGTAGTGCTTTGTCAAATACCGCCCCCCTACTCCTTGAAAAAATGCTAACTCCACCCTGGCCACAGAACGGTAGCACAGAAAACATTCTACTCTCCCTGCGTTTGAAATTGCGTATTTACATGTTAGGTATTTTATACTAGTGTTGCGTCTTAATTACTATTCGGGTAGCTGAGATTTTCAAGGCTTATAGCGAGCTTCAAGTATTTTTTCTTTCTTTTATGGTATATTTTGCAGGTATGGGATAATCTCTCCTCAAGTTCACAAGGGCTGGGATGGTGACCCGGCTGAAGGATGTCGCGTTATAATGAATGATGCGGGAATCGATCCTTCAAAATGGCAGGCAGGAAAGACAAAGTTGTTTCTTAAAGAACCAAGCACGGTAATGTAATCATTGATATTTAGAGAAAACGTGATAATTAGAATTACCAGTCTCTCTGAGGAACCCAAACGCCTAAATCACAATTTTATGGCAATGGAAGGTGTCGAGTAATTTATGCTAATAGAAAGTCCTCTAAACGTCCACAGCCTTTATAAGAAAACCAAAGTCTGGTTTAAGCCTGTCCATTATCGCTCTACTGCTTATGGATTGGCGTTCATGGTTACTCTTCTTGGCAAATCTCGATTCTCCGACATGCATAAAGAGCCTAGTAGGCTTCTGAAAGCCACTCACTCTTATTTAAGAGTATCGATAAGTCAGGAACTGGATTTAAGACGCAATTATAGCTAACTTTTGAGATGCCCCCCCCCCCCCCCCCCCCGTTTTTAGAGAATTTATTGCAAGGAAGGTCTAGGTGTGTTTGTTTGTTCTCCTTTTTAAGGCCATATGGAATGCTATATATATAACTGTCAAGCTGAATTAACTTTCTATTGTTTTCTAACTGGCTATTACTTTTGACAGCTAAACGAGCTTGAAGACGTCAAAAACAGGATTTTGGAAAAGTATTGCATTACAATTCAGGGAACTTACCGAACGTACAGATTACGGAAAAGATTTCAGAATATACGGAAAGGTCTGTATATGTTTTATCTCTGAGGTTAAGTTGCACACAAGATCACGCACACAAGATCACGCTTTTTAAGATAAACACTTGGGTGTGAGTGTGGGGGGGGAAGGCCGGGGAAGGAGGGGACTCTTGTTTGACATTGACAAGGATGCTCTTCGTTTCGCTGAGAGGGATAAAAATCACCTTGGGGTGTTCAGAATGGAAAGCAAATGTTTTTACCCTAGGTTTGTTTGGAAAGAGGAAAGAGCTGTATTGCTGTGTGTGAGGATGATCCACTGAGCAACGCCCAAGAAAAGTCTCCCGCGATCCTTTGGTCATGTTTGTTTGCTTACCTTTTGCTACAAGATCGTCTTCTCCAAGAGTTCATGTTTTGGCTCAAAATTAATTATCCATGGTTTCAATTTTATCTTCCTGTTGCTCTTGGGTATAGAAATAACGAGATCGATACGATAGAAGGTACAAAGTAAACCAACGAGGAAATTTGAGTTACACTGCTTAGACGTATAAATGACAATTTTGTTTATCATTTTGTTTATCTTTTTTCTAACTTTTAAGGTGTAGCTGTGATCCAGAGAGCATATCGACGACATAGAGAGCGAAGTGCTCTTGATAAGCTCATAACAATTAAAAAATTGCTTCAAGGTGTGTAATGACGTACTCCGTCTTCTTAGACTTTCATTAAACTTGAAGAGGTTAATGATCTGTTCTTAGTTATGGACATGAAAACACTGCGATGTTGTATTTTAGCACTTAAAGATACTAGAGATAAGGTCATTGGCCTATGGAATCTGAATGGCGTGATGATTTAAAGGGTGTGTGCAGATTCATAATATATAGATTTAGCTAATGCCAAAAGCGAAGCTCTCGTGGGACATTTTCTGAAAAATCTTACTCCAGTAGTTCAACGTTTGCCATAACCAAGAAGAAAACTAAATTCCACCTTTAAAAAATGGACCTGAGCTTGAAAACCAGAAGTCCCTTGTTGAAAACCAATAAGTGGTCAGCGGAGAGCTTTAAAAAACGTAACCTCAATAAGTTATACACCTCAGCCCGCGATACAGCCATGTGACACTGGTTAGCGGATACACCTTTTTGGCAGCTTTCAATTGACTATAACATGGATGTCCTGAATATCAAGTTTAAAAAGGATTGTTTATACCTCGGCCTCCAAGCTAGTAAGTGTGACATCTCACATCTGCAAACATAAAGGGTGGATGTACTTACGTGCGATTTGTCACAATCACAACTTTCTAGGATGCATATATAACCAAATTTTATTAGCATGGTTCTGCGCTACTGCGCCCGCGAAAGCTCCGCTATACGTACGCAATCTGTAAATATATGGGAAAAACACTGATCTATCGAATTGAATGTGCTCTTATTAAATCTTTTAGGAGTCGATGTCCTAGGGGACAGAAAAAGAAGACGAGCTTCGTGGGACATGGGTTTCAAAGGAGATTACATGGACTTCCAGAACAATAAGCCCTTACAGAACGTAATAAGTAAGGCTTACGTTTATGTTATTCAAACTAAACATTAAAAAAAAATTAAATTATGCACAACAAAACCCCAATTCTTTCATTATAGATTTAATGAAAGTCGGAATAATGAAACTTTTGGGAGGGAGAGATTCCATCCTTTGAGCGCAGACGTCCAAAAAACAAAAGTAAATTACGTGGTGAGCAGAGTGAGGTAAGCCCTTCCAGAGAAGAGTGGATAGAATCAAACGGGTATCGGGATAATGCTCTATTCATTAACGATCAAAGTTTCTCGTCAAAGTTTCTCGTATCGTCCCCAGTACAAACAATGAACATAATAGGCGATGCCAGTTTAATTACCTAGTTAATCTCCACTGCTATCATGAGTTACTTAACAGTGCCTTTCTTTTTCACGTAGCGGATAAAAGGGTGGAGTTTGCGGCTGAAGTAAGGAAATACTCTCGCGATGGAAAGGTATTATATTGACACTTGTAGAGTCTTGGCGGGGAAAAAAACAAGATCAGTGGTTTAACCCTTTATTTTTCTGTCATAGGAGCAATTTCGGATTTTAGTGTTGACGGGGGTGTGGCTGTACATTATTGGTGAAGTAAGTTGAACTTACCCCAGAGAATATTTACTAACATCACTACTACAATCACCATTGCCATTATCGTTATTATCGATAACTTTTGTTTTACTCCTTCTCAGTTGTCATTATTATTATTAATATTATATTTATTTTTTACAAGCAGTCAAAGGCGTATAATAAGCTCATTTTTTCGTTTGTCTTTTCACAGCTGAAAAGTACTCAGAAATTAGGAGACGTGGCTTACAAGGTTAAGCGAAAGCTGCACATGGCCGATATAAACTCTGTCACAGTGAGGTAAGGAAAAACGCAGTGCTTAACATGATAAATGTAATTAATGAAAGAACAGTGATAATCAGTAAATCAATGAATTAATTAACCATAACAGTGAATTAAGAAAATTTTAATTGATTGGATATATCTTTTGAATTGATCAACAAAATTACAGACGACTTAGGCGCAAGATAAACCTTTTAAAGTGCTCCTTCAAGGCCTGCGAGAATGATTAATTTACTTGTATTTTCAATATTTCAGTCCTCACGACGACTCCTTCTTTGTGCTTCATGCGAAGGACTATGACAATCTATTTGATTGTCCAATGTTGCCCGAGGCTCTAAACAGATTAGCTGTGGTATATAAGCTGGAAAACGACTGTGAGCTACATCTGAGTGTAGCTGAAAGGTAAGGTCTTCTTTTTCTGAAGAAAAATTTATGTATCTTTGATAAAAAGTTTAAAAGCCTAGTACGTAATAAGATTTCAACCTTTCGAGGCTCTCAGCACTTCTCTCGAACAGAGAAAAAAACAAGGATTCACTTATTCATGATTTTGTTAAAAAAATATCCAACCTTCTGCGGTCATCCACTATTTTGTTAAAGACAAGGCGAACATTTGTTTTCTAACACGCTACTTTAAGAAATTTCAGATAAATCGCTGCATTATTTGATAAAGTAACTCAAACTATAAACAAAATCCTTCAAGAAGTTTCAGTTTGATTTTTAAGGAAATCTTGCAGTTTCATAAAGGTTAATTGTAGGAAGTGGAAAGGATAGGATATCAGTTAATATTCATCAAAGAGTTGAGATTCTAAAGCTAACCCTACACAGCTGACTAGAAATCGTATTTCATTCTTTGGTTTTAGTGTGGACTGTCAAATTAAAGGAGGAGGTGTCCGGCATATTCATTTTTTAGCAAAAGGGACCTCTAGATTAAAAACCTCACCTTCAAAGAAGACATTTACTATTGCAGCATCTATAGGTAAGTTAGAAACAAAGTATACGTGAAATAATCTGGACTGTACCTGTCGTTATCTGATTAGCCTCCTCTGTCATCTTTTGACAGGGTTTAAAATGTGAACTTGGGAAAAAATTTTAAAAGGCTATGAAAGCACAAAGTAATAAACCTATTCACCTAGAATTAGTGTGGAGGGACAATTTGTCACTCTGTAAGACGAAATCTTGTGATCTTACTATCCAGATGAAACCTTTCTGGCAGAGCGGTTGCATGGCATTATAAATTCTTAGGATTTTACAAAAAAGAAAATGTAATTTGGAACTTTTTTATTTAGTGGATCACCCGCCCGAAGAAGATATCCATGTCCCAGGTATAACTGAGGAAAGGCGGGTGAGTATTGAACTATTTGTAGATAAAGTGGCACGGAAATTAAGCCGCTCCTATAGCGTCCAAGTCCCAGACCCAAGAAGCTTTACTGCCGTAGCCAAAGCCATATTTGGGCCGTCTGGTGGTGGTATTCAATGTAAAGGAGTGTTTGTAGACCTTCCAGAGGGATCTCTAACCTCCCATACCAAGGAGGTCTGTATTCAGCTATGCAAGAACAAGTCAGAAGCGGTGCCGCTCAGTGAACACGAAACTGTCATCAGTCGGGTTGTGGAACTCAGCCCTCGTGACAAACCTCTGCAGCATCACGTAGCTCTTTACTTGCCACTGGATGATGTATCATGGGATGGCTTTGAGAGATTTCTCCGTTGGACTCCAACTCAGTCTGGAGAGAAAGCCAACTGGAGAGATGTGCGTGTCTCGGACACAATACACGGCAAGGATGAAGACCAAACGTTTGTTGAATTGAGACAAAAGAAAGCCAAGGTAAACACCAAAGTGTTTGGTATATTCTGTATTGTCTCAAGTGACCTGAATCAGAACCTTGAACATCCGCGGAAAGAATCAAACACCAGCGATGCTATTAAAGCTTACAAGGAAAGCAACAATACAAGTTTACTCCAACGATTTCAAAGTTCACACACTGGCCAAAGCTGATGTCCATGGATCAACGGTTCAAAATAACTTAACTTCTTCAAGTTCTCATCACAAGTCTGGATTGTCCTTTTTAAAGCGAATGAACATCATGAAAAGCACATCCAAAACATCAAGCAGCAGGAGCAAGGATAACAACAGAAAGCAATCAATTTTTAAAGCAAAATCCCGTTACTATGATGCTGAAGATAATTTTAAACCATCCCAGGCCACCGAGTTACCATCGCCTCCTACTGCCCCAACAACAGAATGTCCATCGTCACTTCCCCCTGTCCAATCAACAATATGTCCACCACTGCCTTCCGCTGCTCCAGCAACTTCTTCTTCATTGCCCCCTCCTCATGTCCCTACATCAAGCCCTACGTCTGAAGGACCTCCACCTCCTCCACCTCCCCCTCCTCCATCCTCACAGCCGCCTGAATCATCAGCTGCTGCTTCTTCTGGTACAGACAACTCTTTTGCCGCCATGCTGCAAGCACGCAAGGCAAACATTCTCGGCTGAAATAAAAAAATTAAGATAGAACAAAGAGGCAGTAAAACATTGTTTCGTGAAATAGCAAACGTCCTGGCAACTGTAATCATGATGATCCGTTTTTATCTTTCTAAGAAAAAACAACAACAACTACAACTTCCGCATGTTAGCGAAAGGAACATTTTGTTGTTTCTTCCTCGTAGAGGAAACTCATTAACACTAATTTGAGCATGAATAGACAAATGGTAGCTAGACTAAATTTGAGGATAACTGTTTTTTTTTTTCTTTCTCCCTGTTAATTTCTTTACTGCTGAATAACTGTGAAATTATAATTATAATAATAAAAGCTAAACTAGAAACATGTGTAAGCAGAGAACGAACAGTTCTGCTGGTCTGTTTTCTATTGTGATTAGCTACGTATACGAATACTTTGCGCTCAAAAACTTGAAAGGGATCATTTCTACGAACGTTACTTGGGGAGGGAGGGGAAGAGGTCGCCTCCTTTACTAATATCACTGGAAGGGTTCCATCAATTTTGACCTCCACTGTTGAATCATTGAGTTTCGTAGCCAAAATCACTTATTAAAGAGTAATTCAGGGTTCAGGGCTGTTCAGTTTTCTCCGACATACTGTTTAATCTACTCTTCTGACTTGTAATCGTGGTGCGAGGGATTGATGTAGTAAGCTGATCCCGATGACTTTTTACTTTATGTTCTGTTGGTATGGCGAGCGTTGCCTAGCCTGCGTTTCGGTCTTTTCCCTGTTTTTCTCTGTTTTTGTCTGTTTTCCCTGGTCTCTCCTGTTTTCCTATCTTTCACCTGTTTTCCCCTGATTTTTGCTATGTTTTCCCATGTTTTTTCCTGCTTTCTCCTGTTTTCTCGATTTGTAATGTTTTCCTTTATAAAATAACTAAGATCTGATTGACCGAGAGGGGTGTTTGCATGAGAGTATGCAAACATGGTTGTGGCGTCAAAATGTTTTGCTTTTCGCACGCTGATCACGCAAGCACAAATTTGAAAAAGTTTTTGAGTTGAAAACTCGACACATTTACTTTATTTACCCACTCCCTCGTCGGCTAAAACTTGGAAAATCGTCGGAAACATGCTGTGTTAATTTTTTTTTTCGTTTAAATAAAGCCGACATTTTAAGCGAGAAAAACTCGTATTTTTGGAAAGCATCTTTGTTTCAAAACAAGAACTGATTACGCGTACAAGCTTTGTGTACAAGACTTTGCAACAGGTAAGAATTTCTCTTTTAATCACTGCCCTAAACAAAGAGTTTTACATTTTTTCTCGGGAAAGTTATTTTATAAAAGCAATAGAAAAGATTTTTCCTGTATTTGCATAGTCTGATATAAACACTCGAGGGGTTGGGAGAATTCTCGACAGTTATGTGTAACCATAGTTAATTGAGTGGAATGGTTATGAAACCCGTCTGACTCCTTTGTTATATGTTTTTGTGGACCTGAAAGTGCACAACGTTCAGAAGAATTCCTATCATTTTGATTGTATTGACCAATAAAAACGTTGCATTGATTTATTCCGTAACAATTTGCCAACAGAAAACAAAGGATTGTGCACTTTCACGGTGCTTTGAACATAAACTGCAGCACTGTTGTTTTTATCATTGATGTTTGCCGCTTTTCATAACCAGTCTCCTCTAATAACTATGGTGTAACTGTCTCGAATTCTCCCAACACTTCTCGTGTTTATATCAGGCCATGCAAACGCGGAAAACGTTTTCTATTACTCAAGTGTTTTCTCCTGCTTCATCCTGTTTACTTATGTTTCCACTTGTTTTCCTCTGTTTAACACTTAAGAATAAAAATAAGCGAAAAAAGAGTTTAACACAACGTTTCGAAGTCGCCATGACATTAGTATCAAGTGACAAAGATAAAACTAAAAACTGACTTAATACATACGGTTTACAGTGACAAAATAAAGAACAAAGGAAACGTTGTGTTAAACTTTTTTTGCTTATTTTCATTCATAAGTGTTTAACAAAATTTCCCTTGTTTGCTCTGGTTTAAAGTTCTTCGCTATTGTTCCCTGTTTTCCGCTGTTTTCTACTTGTTTTCTATGTTTTCCCCTGTTTTCCTACGTTTCTCGATCCACTGTTTTTGGGGGCTAACCATGAAAACAGAGAAAAACACAGTAAAACAGGAAAAGAAAGGAGAATCCAGAGAAACAGGGTAAAACAAGAGAAAACTGAAAAACAAAGTACCGGGAAACAGTAGAAAACAGATAATAACAGTGGAACAAGGGAAAACAGACTGCGAGGAAAACAGGAAAAACATGGGATAACAAGAGAAAACAGATAAGAACAGTGAAAACAGTGGAAAACAAGGGGAAAACACCGGAAACAGGGACAAACAAAAGAAAAACAGTGGACAAATGGGGAAACAGACAAAAACAGGGCAACCAGGAAAAACAAGGGGGGAAAGAGGAAAACATAAATAGTCAAGAAAATAAAGGTATGGAAATAATTTTTTATTCGGGACAAATTATGGAGTCTTACATGACATACTGAACGAAATTCAATATGCATAATAGTGGACATGTTGTTGGAATATAGCGACCATTTTTTCTAGCTTTCATTGAAAAAAATAGCAAACTTAAATCACAGCAATGACAATAAACGTGCTCAATCTCATGTACATGAATTGGGTGACAAAATCCGGCCATCGTTTTCTATCCAGCAAGATTAATGGAAGAAATAAACCATTGGTAGGCTGTAAGAAAAAAAGAAAAAGAAAAGATTTCTGGGTAATCGTTCAGTTTGATGGCGACCAGCGGAAGGCAGAAGTGGGAAAAAGATTTCTGAAGAACTGTTTAATCCTATTGCGAGAAAAAGAGGGAAGAATACCTCTGCAGAACTCTATACTATTTAATACTGACTCGATACTGACCTAGTTTATCGCCAGTTTTGATCTGAAAGGCTTAGCTAAAACTCTTCTTGGTAACTCCAACGGATTATCACGTGAACATCACGCCTCGAAGAAATACATACAGTCGACGCTCTCCTTGCGACCACTCTCGAAAGTGACCAGCTCTTGTTACGTCACGACCACCTTTGTGAAACCCCATTTGAACTGTGACTTATACTTTGTAATGAAAAGCTCTCGTAAGCAACCGTTCCTGCAAGCGACCGCAACGACTTCTGGGATTACTCAACTGGACTTTACCTTTGTTTTTAAGCTCTCGTAAGCGACCACCCAGAGTCTTAATCAATACTAACATTTAGATTTGGGATTATTGTGGTCTTAAAACCTGGACATAAAGTTTAGCCGTGTCTAAATCAGATAAAATCTAAGACACTCATTAAACATTGATTTAAACATTCATTTAAACATTGATTTAACACTGATTTATTTTCCTTTCTTTTTTCTTTATGAATTATTAATCAGCTTCTGAAGCTCTCGTAAGCGACCACCCTCTATTGTTTTACCGATGAAGTCGCTTACGAGAATTGCTTACGATTGGGAGCTTCTTCTAGTAAGCGACCAGCCCTGGTGACGACCACTTTTCGAATCTCTGAGGTGGTCGCTTACGAGATCGAGAGCTTCGACTGTAACTCGTAAACCCTTGTGTAATTCGGTGTAGCACTCAAGTTAAGCTCTCAAGCACTCCAGTACTCAAGTTCCGAGCGCCAAGACTGATTGGGTGATCAGCCGTGAATATATCATGAGCCCGGGGGGGGGGGAGTACTTCCTTATAAGAGGCTAATAGGGATGTGCGGCTGGATGGGGTCGCATTTTCACGACTGGGTTGACTATGATGGGGTCACATTTTCAACAGAGTGACCGTATTTATTTGAATAAGCCCCCAACCTCGAATTAGCGCCCACTTCGAATAAGCGCCCATCCTAAAGGCAGAAAAAGTTAATAAGCGCCCACCCCCTCCTCCTCCCAATCAAACTCAAATAAGCCCTCACCCCCATCCCACTAGCCTGCGAAAACATCCGTTTCTCCTCGCTCTTCGCCGCTGGGGACGTTTCGCGCGGAGGAACGTCTGCGACTCAGTGACAGAAATTCCATACTGATGACGTAAAATATGTCCAGAATCCGGTCAGAAGCACTGATTGGTCGACGCAGTAGTCACATTGTTTTAGCTATTGTTTACGAATGAAAGACAAAAGACAAAAGGCCACAAAGGTCAAATGTAAACACGATGAATCTCTCACAAAACAGTCAATATTTGTGGAATATAGTCTTCTCTAAAACAAGCATTTAAGTTTTGCTGGAGCTCGTTGGCAGATGAACACAACACTTTACCAAAATCGATCAGGAGAAACCTAAATTGAATAAATTTACATTTGGAAGCCCATGACTACCGGCTTTATTAAGTAAACATTGATTTTCGTCATCAGTATGGAATTTCTGTTGCTGAGTCGCAGACGTTCCGCCGCGCGAAACGTCCCCAGCGGCGAAGAGCGAGGAGAAACGGATGTTTTCGCAGGCTACCATCCCACCTACTTGAGTGAATAAATTCTAATAAGAGACTTCCCCGAGGACGGAGTTTTCTTCAGAGTATTTTATAGAAACCTTGCTTTGTTACTTCTTCGCGTTTTTTTACTAGCATTTATTGTTTTGTTGCAAAATAAACAAACTTCACTTGCTGAAAAAGGTGAAAATTTCAAGCGCCCAGCCTCGAATAAGCGGCCACTCCCGAGGTCCAAAAATTTAATAAGCGCCCAGGGCGTTTAATCGAATAAATACGGTACTAGAATGGGGTCGCACATTTTCGGATTTTTTGGGGTAAGACAGTTCTTCATATTTACGGTAAGCAAACGTACGAGAATGTTTATGCTGCAGATGAAAAGTAAGGTGTTCTTCATTCAGTCTAAAAAATGGGACAATTCATAAAAAATAGAAAGTAACTAAGTTGGGATTGCAAATATAAAATAACGTATTTGCCCAAAAAGTGACTAAGATAGGATCTATAATTGGCCACAGAATAGACTATAATGAGGCAGGTGCTCTAAGAGGCCAGCGGCACATACCTAGCAAAAATTAACCAAAGTACCCCCCACCTCCGGATCGTTCGATATAACTAGGCTTATGTCGGCCATAAAATGAAGCTAAAGCAAAGACGCTTTCCAGCAACACACCTCAACCGGAGGTGGGACCCTCTCTTATTAAACTTGCAATAACACTTCCAAATTTGTAATGCTGAGTGCCTTTAGTCTCACAAGGACGATTTGACCAAAATTTGGGCAAAATCATTTCCCCAAGAATGAAAACATTCCACTTCCGCTTGACAGAAGGCGACCGATTGGTTGATATCAATCAATCAATCAATCAATCAACTTTATTTAAACACGGTAAATGGCTGAGCAATCTGGTTTTCAGACATGTCGTCTGATAATTATAAGTCATAAAAATTAAGACTAGTGATTACCTAACAATAATTAACACAAGAATTGACAATTTTGTCTGTTCCTATCGACTCTCATAAACGTGGCTATCTAGTTTGTATGGTAAGCACGACTAATAATACTAGTAAAAAATAGTAATAATTTGAAATACAATATGACAACAAGAAATGAGTCATTAAAGAAATGAGATACAAAAAAAACTATGATGATTATCTCTACCCCCAACAAAAAGTCAATAATTTCCTTGTTTGACGACCAACTTAAGGGATTCCACAGGTGTTAAATAAGACACCACATTGCTAAGACGCAGCTGGTATGCTCATAACACGTGTCTTATTTTTCCTCACATTTGTTTACAGGTTTAGCCAAGCTTAAAAGCGGAGCTTCCGTTAACAACAGTATTCATTGCTTTAAACAATAAACTTGGAACCACTGAAAAGACATTCCGAAATCTATACTTTGCTGGGGAAGGACAATATGACTTTTGAAGGATTAGCTTGGTTATATTGGAGATACAAAATAATAATCTGCAAACTGTCCTGGAATGAAAATAGGCTCGGAAAACAAATTCTTACCTAAACAAAACTGTCTCTAAACTGTTCACCGCGCATAGTTAATTGGCCATTCGCGAAACATGGTTTCGATTTCCATGTTTACACGTTACGATTTATCAGTTTGATATCTCTACCTTAAGGGAGGTCTATTTTCATTCAGAATTACCCAGCGATCAGAACAACAAGAATGGCTTTGCAGCTGAGCGATATGTGGTTTCTTGGGCACAGAGTAAGGTCGACGACCTTTAAAAACTTAAAAATGAGTCACCTGCACGTTTTTACACAGGCTAAAAAAATCGGCAGTCTGAAAGTCAGCTGGAAAGTTAGAAAGCCTTCCCTTCAAATGGCTGTGACACGGCTGTCTAGGTCATTTTGTCAATAACGTAGTGCCGCCAACTGTTCTTCCTGACTTCCGGGCATTTAGTTTTTTAACACCCTTCCCGGCTGTTGGGAGGGCATTTAGCCAGAGCGTTACTTTTTAAATCACATCTGGAAGTAACCAAAGCTATCAGGCACTTTTTTATGCATACAGGCGTACGACAGAAAACAAATTATCTATAATTCCTATATATACCGCTATAGTTCTGCAGTCTTTGCCAACATAAATTGACAACAAAAGTTAGACGTTGTTATGCATTCACGGCGAAGCACGCGCTCCCGGGGTGCTTCCCTTCCACCACAAAAATAAACATGACAATTTCACTATTTTTCAAGGACTATGGATGTAATTAGTTATCTGTAATAACATCAAAGAAAATTGCCCATGAGAGCCCTAGAAAATATATGTCAAATTTCACTAAATGACGTGAAACATGAAATTTTCAGAATTTTACCTGTGTTTTCACAATTCTTGTGAAATTTAACATTTGTTTTCTCGGGCTCCAGTGAGAAATAGTCTTTGGTGTTATTGCAGATAACTAATTTTGTCTATAGCCCTTGAAAAATGTAAAAAAGAATGCGATATTGTTTAAATTATTCTGGTATAAGGTTCGTGTCCACTGACAATTGAAATTACTTAACTTCCTGATGGATTCTGTCTTAATATTTATAGTGCATATGTTAACATTTGTAGTGAATATGTTTCGCGCCTTGCGCTGAGTCTGCGCGGTCTCAGGAGTAGACCGACCCTTTATAATAATTACGATAAAAAATACGTTATGAACCAGGTGATTTCAAACTTACAAAGCTATTGGCTATTTCATTAGATAAATAAACTTGCATTAATATTAATCATCACTCTTGGTTGTTCATCTTACCGAGCAGCTCTTAGTTTGCTAGTTGCAGAAATTTTTCTCGTCTCCGTCTTCCAAAACATTTAAGGAAACTGCAATATAATCAGGAAAACTGATCAAAAGGCTGACTTCATCGATATGAAGAAAGCAGTTATTTCTGTATTGATGGTTACTTGTTTGGTACATGCAGTAACGTGGGTTTCGGCCAAAAAGGTAAGGAAAACTTTTTCGTCTTCCAATGAGCTTTCGCTTGACATACGAATAACTCAACCTTTGAAAAGATTATCTAGCTCATGAGTTTTTTAAAATATATCACAGGACTTTGGATTTACCAGATGCAAAAGTGCAAAAGACTGCAATAGAGACGAGTGCTGTGCGTTGACCAGGAGGGGAAATTATATTCGGAGAGTCTGCAAAAAGATGCTCTTGTCCAAAGAGAGATGCTATCCTAATTTGTTTGTATGTATGAATAAGTGGCGTCATCTACCGTATGTGTCTAAGGACCAAAACCGAGTCATTAGTCATTTTTGTTCTGAGTCCTAGTCCGGCTGAACAAATTTATATGCCGTAAAAGTTTCAATTTATATTACATAATTCTGAATGTCACTTAGCAATTGTTGCCAACCCAGGTGTCAATCGTTGTGATTTTTTTCTTTTTTTTACGTGAATCTTTTTCTGGATTTGACTGAAAAAATATACTTGTTTTGTCCAAATCATTTCCAGGAAATTACAGAAAAACCCGCGAGTAAGAACCCGGTTTTCAAGAACCTGTTAGGTTAAAATTTGCACGATAGGTCCTCTCAAAACAAGAACCTGTTAAGCCTGAAACTTGAAACAGTTTCTTACTTTTCTTAAATCCATTGAAAAAAAAAAAAGCTGTGCACTTTAGTGGCGGGGCCAGGGGAGGAGCCCGGGGGAGCCCGGGGGACCTGGGCCCTTCCTTATTTTTAGACAAAAAATTGGAGACCGCCCTCCCCCCTTATCTCAGGGTCTGGATGACCCCCCCTCCCCCCCCCCCTTATCTGAAGGTCTGGATCCGCCACTGCAATTGACCACTCCAGAAAATACCATGACATACCATAATGCTCTTTGTTTGTCACCCCAAAATTTTGCATAAGCATTGTCTTCAGTTTCTCTTGGGGACATTTTAACTCCCAAGAGAAACTGAAGACAATGCTTATGCAAAATTTTGGGGTGACAAACAAAGAGCATTATGGTATGTCATGGTATTTTCTGGAGTGGTCAATTGAAAAAAATAAAATAAGTCAATTTTCGGGATACTCTTTGAAGACACTGAGATGCCTTATCACTCCAACACCGCCATGTGATGGTATGCAACAACAACAAACAACAACGACGAGCTGTATTTCCATGACCAAACAAGCACATACAGTATTGCAAAAGCTATTTGTAGAAATCAAAATTACAACACAGGGCAATTACGTTACTTTCAATTGACAATAATTTGTCACGAACACCAAAACAAGCTGAAATATATTTTATGAATTGTGTATTGATAAAGTAATTAGAAGAGTTTATCAGTTCATTGATCAAACCGTTTATAGGTGACAGCTAGGTAATATTTGGAATCCGAGTCTTGACTTTATAGTAAAATTTATTCCTAATCATAGAGTATGTAGGACATTGAAAAAGAAAAGAAAAGTGGTTATGCAGATTTCATATAAGAATAGCTGAATACCGGTAAATACTCTTAGCTTTAGTGTATTTTTTCTTCAGAAAAT
Organism: Porites lobata; assembly: GCA_942486035.1. Classification (NCBI taxonomy): domain Eukaryota; kingdom Metazoa; phylum Cnidaria; class Anthozoa; order Scleractinia; family Poritidae; genus Porites; species Porites lobata. The sequence goes on from CALNXK010000282.1 coordinate 327,236, forward strand.
AAGAACCTATTTAAGGAGATAAATAGCCTAAATTTGTGCTAATTTACATGTAAGAACCTGTGTAGCCTAAGTTGGGAAAATACAGGTTGTTACTCATTTGCGGGTTTTTGCTGTTCCTCCTTCCCCAATAAACCATTTTCGATATATATTGAGTCTTAGAGGACACAAACAACGAAAATGAAAAAAACTATGTTTATATATATCGAATTCAAAGAGGCCTATTCCCTTACCTCTTATCTACTGTCAGCTGTGTACTGTTATCTTATGTACTGTTTCTTCTTTTCTAAATTTCAGCCTGGATTATCAACGACTTGTCCATGCAGCCCAGGTCTCACTTGCGCTGTAACTCGGAACTATCGCGGCAAGAAAAAGCGCATTTTTCAGTGCATTAGTATAGGTACTTATCAATTCGAGCAAGAAAATGAAGAAAGGCCGAAAGTGCTTTTGGAAAAGATCGAAAACGCAAAGCCATGAGCATCTTTGTCTGTACGTCGGTTTTCCTTTTCCTTTTTTATGTCTCTTTAAGATCAGAGTTTTAATTTTTTTTTTAAAGTGTTAAGGATACTGAAAAGCTAAAAATGAAACAAATCGTTATTCAAATTGGAAATGAGAGAAATGCAAATCACAATGTTTGATTCAACGTTTTCAAAACTAATGATTCGTATTTGAAGAAGACTAAGGGGCGTAGCTGCCTTTAAGACCTAAGGCCCGGGCTTAACAAAAAATTGGGTTAAATTAAGCTCACGTATGTAGAAGGCCTAAATGTAGTAAACGACCCTACTGATGTAATAAAGTCCTAAATGTAATAACAGTTTACCCTAAATGTAATAAACTGTGAAGTTGCCAATTACAGTGATTACTCGAATAAGCGCCGCATTTGGGGGGTTTAATTAGTGCCGCGGCGGTCATTCGTGTAAATACAGTATTAAGCGGTATTACTATGGTGTTAAGCTCAGCTCTCAAATAAGCGCCGCATTTTTGGAGAAAAAAGTTAATAAGCACCGCGGCGCTAATTCGCGCAAATTCGGTACATTTCCGAGACAGTTATGGAAACGCTCGACGTCGTCTCGGGTTTGCATGACTGTAAAGAATTGTCCCAACCCGTCGAGTGTTTATATCAGGCTATGCAAATACAGGAAAAAAGTCTTCTTTTGCTTTTATAAAATAACTTTCCCGAGAAAAAAGAAAAACTCTTTGTTTAGGTTACTGATTAAAAGAGAAATTCTTACCAGTCGCGAAGTCTTGTACACGAAGCTTAAGGTTTTTCGATATAGTTTTTCGGAAGCCATACCGATATTTTTCAATCCCTTTAAAAGTGATTTTATCCTTGTCTGATCGCCATAAAATTATCAGCAATGATTGACTATAGATTGAAATTTGTCAAAAGATAGGTTTTCGTAAAATCAAGATTACTATGACAACAATAAACAAAAACTTTGAAACTGATAAACGCCTAATTTTGCGCGATCTAGACCAGCTACTGAAAATCCAACACGAGGAACTTAAAGTTTGGTGTATCGAAACACCTTAATGTAGAAACGCTCACATATGTCCTGGTGACTCTGTAGGATATTAGAACGAGCTGTTGTGCATCAGTTCGCAGACGGACTATACAAATGGTTTAGACGAGTGCATGGGCCGGCTGCAACGCAGGCTATTAAGACGGGTGAAAACATAAGTGTCATCTACGATACTGGAGAACGGCAGATCGATAGCTCTAGTGCATACAAGGTAACAGTCATGCAGAGAGTTGCTCACGTTTCTATTGACCGTGAGAGATATTCATGAGTTTAATAGCGTTCTACTCTTGGTTTGAAGCCAAGTGACTAGGCAGCCATGTTGGGAGTTAGCACAATAGAATTTTTTCTCGAAGAATTAACATAAAAATAGAGTTTATTTCCCAGAGGAGAGAAATGCTTTTGTTCTTGACCGCCAACATGGCCGCCGTGACGTCACGTGCAAACCAGCGATAGAGCGTTTTCACTCACGTGACCAGCGGCTCTGGAAATTTATAAGAACAAAAGAAAGATTTTACGTAAGAAAAAGGTTCAACTCCCATAGGATTGATGGATCATTTTACGTTTCTGTGAAACTGCCCACCTACCCCTCCCCTTAACCAACATTTTGCCCTAAGTAAGAATTAAGTGTTAATGTTTAATAGGGGAGGGGTAGGTGGGCAGTTTCCCAGAAACGTAAAATGATCCGGATTGACTTGGAACACCAACATGGCCGCCGTTTCATTGTTTTGGAACATCAATATGGCGGACATGACGTCACGTGAAAACGTTCTATATAAAGAATTCAAAAAGGCTTTTTATGATCAGCTGGTCAGATATTCCTCCCAGATGCCAACTAAAACAGTATTTTCTTAACTTAAAGAACCTGTTCGTTGATTTTTATGGAAAGAGGAACGGCTGTACTTTAATTATTTTTATATCAGCATTAACTTGGCTATTATGACTATGTTCTCGACTCTTTCCCAGCCCCTTTACGACTCCACAGTACAACTCAGGCTTAACAGGGAAAAATGGCTGGCGGCGCCCCTTGAAAGTCTGTGAACTAAAAACACTGATTTCCTAAAGTTCTGACGGAATAAAAGTCCGTGCCCAGTTTTAGTTCGTTAGTTTGTATTATTTGCGCAATAAAAAGCAGCAACATTCACTTACGCCACGATCTTCGTATACGGCGCTACAGGAAACATGTTTTCACATGACGTCACTAAAATTTAAACTAAAAAACTATCGATCCTACCGAGATTTTGCTTTCAGGATGCATTAGAGCAGCTGAAAACTAATTTTCATACAAATTTTTGCTTGGAAAGGGTTCGTAATGTGAGGTAAAGAAAAAAATTGTCGCGTGGTTGAACGTGACGCTAGGTTTCGTCAACATTCCACCATGGGGAAAGAGTAAATAAGAGCTCCCGCTTTTCATTTGTCTTCTAAAATAGCTAAATGAACAGAGAACTTTAAAAAGTGTTTTAGCAATCCCTCTTCAGCTGCTCTTTAATTGCTCATTCTCTTCTGGTATGGTGCCAGATCAATTTAAAGTAGCCAGAGTAGTTCCAATTCACAAAAAAGGGTCCAGCTGTTTAGTCTCCAACTATAGACCTATTTCCCTGCTTTCTATATTCAATAAATTAATTGAAAAAATAATGTATAATAGAATTATTAGCTATCTTGAGAAATTTTCTATTTTATACAATAATCAGTTTGGTTTTAGATCAAAGCATTCAACCATCCATGCTCTTCTCCTCTTGACCGATAAGATACAGAGATCAATCAATAATGGCACCTATTCTTGTGGCATTTTTTAGACTTATGTAAAGCATTTGATACTGTCGATCATATAGAGAATATTACACGGTGGCGAGAAGATATGAATTTTATGTTCGAGTGGCAAGAACAATATCTCACGAGTGAGCGCAGCGAACGAGCGAGATATTGCTCTTGCCACGAGAACATAAAATTCATATCTTCGAGCTAACGTGTAATATTCTTTTTATTATATAAACATACTGATGACGGCGTTTTTGATGATTTTCCGAAGTTCGGAAATTCTCGGAAAATGTTCGGGAACGTTCGTCTGGTTTTCGGGACAATTTGAAAAATCTTCGGAAATCTTCGGAAGGTGGTCGGAAGTCTTCGGAAAATCATCAAAAACGCCGTCATCAGTATGTTTATATAATAAAATAATATTACACGTTAGCTCGAAGATATGAATTTTATGTTCTCGTGGCAAGAGAAGATGTCCGAAGATTTCCGAAGATTGCCGAGCACTTTCGAGAAAGACCCGAAGATGTTTCGATGATACACCAACGAATTTAAGTACAATTAAAGAGACAAACCTGATGTCAGTGAAATTATCGATATCTTCACGTGTAAAAATATCGTATTTTTACGTGTGTTCAGATACCACATTTCTCGGTGGTAGAAATCCTTGTAAAACACTGCAGTTTATATAATAAAAAATTTTATTAACCAAGTTGGAGTATTATGGTATACGAGGTGTTGTAAATGATTGGTTTGCATCATATCTAAGTAACAGAAGACAGTTTGGTACTGATTCTGATTACCAAACTGTTTCATGTGGAGTACCACAGGGATCAGTGCTTGGCCCACTTCTTTTTCTTTTATATATAAATGATCTGCCTAAATGTTCCAACATTTTGGATTTTCACCTTTTTGCAGATGATACAAACCTGTTTCTTGACAATACTAACATTCTAAATTTAGAAACCAACCTAAATGTAGAACTAGATAAGGTGAGCCAGTGGTTATTTGCTAACAAATTATCTCTGAACATTGAAAAAAACTAGCTTTGTGGTATTCCATTCTCCGCAAAGACGAATAGCTCATAAGTTGAATCTTAATATCTCCTAGGACTAATTTTTGATTCTAATTTGAACTGGAAACCGTACTTGCACGAATTGAGCAAGAAGATTTCAAAAGGTATTGGGGGTACTATCTAAAATTAGACATTATGTAAACGGAAACATATTACTTCAGTTATATTATTCACTTATTTACCCCTTCCTCACCTACGGTTTATCAATTTGGGGCAACACTTATAGTTCTACTCTCAGACCTTTGATAATTCTTCAAAAGAAAGCAACACGCGCGTATTATAACTTTTTCGGAACCAGGTGATCACTCTGAACCTCTTTTTAAGAAATTAAACATTCTTAAATTAACTGATCTTGTTACCCTTCATAATGCACTCCTCATGTATAACTATCACCATAATCTTCTTCCATCTTCCTTTGAAAAAACGGTAAACGGTAGCATCCATACACTCATACAATACCAGGCTTACTTCTAAATCAACCTATTACCTCAATACTATCAAAGCAAACTATGGTAAATTCAACTTTCGCTTTGCGGCTGTAAAAGTTTGGAAAAACGTTGATGAAAACATTAAACACCTCCCCCTTAATTCCTTTAAAAACAAAGTCATGTCAAACATCTTACAGTCTTACTGTTCGTGAGTCTTTTTTCTTTCCTTTTTCATTTTTTCCTTTTATCTATTTACTAATTCCTAGTTTGTTCTAGCTTTAGTGCCAACCTACCTCCTCTGCCTGAACATTATTTAGCTTTACTCAGCTCGATTAGCTTGTTAGTTATTCTGAGTAAATGTTACCTTTTTTTGTCTTAATATATTATATTGTAAATTAAGCTAACTTTTATTTGGTAATAAAGCTTATGTTGTTGTTGTTAGAATTATTTTTTTAAAGAATTAATGTGAAAAACAAATGCTTGATCTGAAATGAAATTATACTATAATTCTTTCGTCATGGGTTCGGAAGAGATGACTTGGAACATGTCAAAATCAACAGAAAAGCGATTCGATTAACAGAAGCAATGCAACTGACTCGAGGCGAAGATTTTTATAGGAAACAGTGCTTTCATTATTTTACCTTTTTTTCCTCTCTATAGTAGCTTTAAAGTCTTGATCAATAACGATTTCTTAAAACATAAGCAAGCGAATATTAACGTTAAAAGCCGACGTTTCGGTATCATCATTATTTAACGCGACCAATTCACAGGCGGCCCAAGCTCAACCTGTTGGTCATCACTGAGGTAATTTTGTGAAATAGCGTTCAAGGCAAAAATATGAGAGTTTGTAAGAGGATATTTACGATATGCCTTTTTTCCCTTATTTTAATCACTTCCTTCGTATGGTGCGGAACACAACAGAGTGGGGCTCCAATTAAAGTGTCCTTTCAAATAACCCACCCAGCCCAAGAGAGATAAGACATACAACCGGGTTCTACGTCCCCTACTCTTTTCGAACAGTGGTGTGGGTTCTTTTACTTCCCACAAAAACCAGATAAGTGTAAGTGCTGTGAGACGGGACCTACGGTTTTTCGTCGTTATCCGAGAAGACTAGAAAGTCTAACCGTTTGCAAATGTCATTACAAGATGACACTTTAATTCTCATCAGTTACTTAAAGACCCTGAGTGTTTCGCCGGCCGTGATTTGAACCCGCGACCTCTCGCTCAGCAGACCGGCGCTCTTCCAACTGAGCTAATCAGGTGGCGGTTATAGGAAACATAAACACAAAAATTGTCACTTAAAATACCTTATCTTTCTCCCATGGTGCATCACTAGCCAAAATCACCTTGAATCGGGAAAGTAAGGGCACAGACAGCAAGCAATACATGAAAGTAAGGTATAGGAATTTTTATTTGAGAATTTTATTGTAATTATGTTTTCTAAAGCATATAGTAAATATCCCATACAAACTCTTATACTTTCGCCATGAACGCTATTTCGCAATATTATCTCTAATAAATCACAGCTTGAGTTAGGGCCGCCTGTGATCCATTCAACAAATTGAAGGCACTTCTTTACCTGCCTGTTCTCTTATCGATGATGAAATTACCCCACAGAATTGTCAAAAAGATTTCAATCCACAGGAGAACCGCAGGTGAGTGGATTCACAGGAGGACGTTAGAGTGCGTTGATACGCGCTTGCACAAACAAGCTCTCTGTCACAGACTTGATGCGGAGTGAAATCTGGAGCTAGCTCGATCTGCTGTTTGGCTTGCGCCATCTAAGCTTGAGGTAGATTTAACCCACTGACGCCCGAGACTTTTTACGTTTTTGAGTAATTTTCTACATACAAATAATCCATAGGATTTTGTGACTCCATATTTCGGGTTACCATGGAAAGTGGTGCTATTCAAACCCACTGAATACTCGAGTTTTCTGGTAACGTCATTCTGACGTAGTCATTTAACTTCGTTGAGCTGTAATAACAGCTGAAGTTTGGTTTGTATGCGATTTTTAAGTAAGTTTACAGCCACTTTTCATCTTTAGTGGCTGCCTTATGAGCATCATTAAGCGTGACGGTAGCTAAGAGCCCACTTTCTCAAAGAAGTGAGTAAGGTGATGTACTTTGTTTGCCTTGGCTTGTTGCTCGTGGAACTGGAAAAAATGACCCCTCCGAAACGAAGTACCTCTGGGACTCGGCTACTCAGGGGGGATGAATTTCTTGACCTACCAGAGCATATTTTGGCATTTGCGACCACTGAATATCCATACTCGCGAAAATTTTCGGTGTAGGTCGGAGTGGCCCTGAACAAAAAAGTGGAGGAAGAAACGAACGCTGTCAGAAAATCTGGGTATTTCCCAGCATGCAATGCAGTCGTAATGTTGAAAATCGAGGCAAGGCCAGGATTTACTAGAACAAAAGGCTGTAGCTCAGCCCGGGAAACGATTAAGAACACGGACTGGATTTTACTGTGAAATTTGTCTTGTAAACTTGCTGTGAAAAGGGAGGTTCTGGTAGGCTTGTACGACCCATTAAAATTCCCGGGCTTCTATCCGGTCGGTTGTTAATTACTTTGGTTGCTTGTTTTACAATTGGAAGTCATGTAGCTGGTCTGTCTCCTGTATACTGATTTCATTCCTGTGTTTTTCTGTTCTGATAAAGGTTGAATAACCGCTGGTCCAAGAGTAAAGAAGTGTGACGTCACAAAAATCCTAATTTGTGACATGATTGGGATTGTTTGGTATATTCATAAAGAGTAAGATAAAAAACGCCACCCAATTTCCATTAATAGGTTCATTTTTGGCAAAACGATCACATATAATTTGCTCCACCAAAGATACAAGCTCCCTTAAGCGATTTCCGAAAAAAACCCTCTTGATTTCGAGAAATACAAAAGTAAGATAAAACCGTAATGGCGTCGTTACGTTTGCATGTTTAAGTATCATATAGTATTGTATATTTTCACCATGCGATTGGTTAGTTTGCGGTCCGTAACTTGGTATACGGACCAAAATTTCAAAAGCAAATGTTAATTCATTGCAGCTCGAAATCTCTTTATCTCTCGAAAAAGAGGTCTAAAGAAAGTTATAAGACGTCTGTCAACCTTGAGGACTTGGATGTTGACTTCGTTCTTCAACAAGTTTTAAGCTGTGTTATGTGTTAACAAAGCCGATGAAGAAACTGAATCGTAATCATATCGAAGAAGAGGATTCCGGTGAGTTACTTGAAATTTTATCGCAGTACACTGACAGTTTAAAGAAGAAAAAGAGCGATTCCTTCGACAAATACGATAAGAAACATACCTGCACCTAATCACCTTGACAAGCTTCTTCGCCATTTGCAGTGTTAACGAATGAAAGATGGAAGCGAACTTGAGCCAGACACATTGTCCACTTTTCAAAAGACTCCAGCGACACATTTGGCGAGCGAATACTTACAGTGCTCTTAGTTTTGACCAAATCAACTTTTTCAATGAATTTCGAAAATGTGTTATTGTTTCCGTGAGCCAATTAAATCTTTCATATTCTGACACCTGTCAAATGACTTTCAAAGCGCTTGTCCTGCACTTGTTTCCGGTCCCCCAAACTGGAAGCCATATAATAAACATCTTATTTGCCTCGTTGTTTTTCGGTCCGTACTGTAAATTACGGATCCTGGGTTTTTTCGATCGATATATGGCCCTCTCGAGCATAAATCGATGGAAAAAAACTTGGTACGTAATTTGCAGCAAGGATCGAAAACTCGGCTAATAAGAAAACAAATTTAACATTGTTATTTGTTCATAAGAAATTTATATCTTTCCTTTCGATATCTTTGTTAATGGTGACGTAGTTAATGCTCAACTTTCAGAAGTACCCGCCTCTAAAACATGCGGTTGAGCCATCCTAAACAAGCCAACTACGCGGATATCAGGGACGCAAACGATTTCACAAATACTAAAACCACGTTGCAAAGAAACCTCTGCTTTCCATGCCGAAAAGGGTAACATTTTTGATTTACGGAAAGTGACATTACCCCTTGCCAATAGTCTATAATTATGAGTGGAAGCTATTTCGTTACCAAACATCAATTTGAGGAATAGGAGAATATTAGGGCGTATTCAAGGCTTTATTTGACCCCGTAAGGTTCGAGACAGTGCAGAAACAAACAGCTAAATAAGAGCTATATAAATTATTAACAGATAGACAGTAAATTTGCATGGTCTGTCCATCGCGTAGAATGCCTATTGTTCTCGTGCCATTCACTTACAGTTCCATAAAGTTCGAAGGTCTCAAGTCACAAGCGGTATTTCAATCTGTGTTTCCCCTTGTTTTTCTTTGTTTTTCACTTATACACAGCTTCTCGTCGACGTTACGCAAGGCCTTGAGTTGATAAAGGCAGTTTAATAGTGCAAACAAGCAACAACAACTGTTATGAAGATTTGTTTTAGTGTAGTCTTCCGGATTACTATCAGTTTTATTCTTTGTTTTTTGTTTTGTTTTTTTCATTCGTAATCAGCTCCTGTTCAACTGTTTCAGAGGCCTTTGAAAGAATGAAACCTTAAAGTGTGAATTTTAAGAGATCCTGATGTTAAAGGAGTCTTGATAAATTCTGGCTAAGGTACCGGTTGCCTGACGGAGGTAGTTGTTGGTGCATTTATTGTAGTTGTTGGTGCATTTACTGAGCACAATATTATTGAGTAAGTTTCCATTCGATACAGGTGCGATGACCTTGTGCATGACTGCCAAACTGATAAAGTCATTTTTGGAAAATATTTGCAATTTCACAGCTTTTGTAAAACTATTTCTGATCCATTTAAGTTAAACGAGAGCTCTTGGGGTGTGAAAATAATAAGCTAGTGCTTCCATTCTTTTGAAGTTTAACTCATTTCTTAGGCAGTGCAATTTCCTAGTAGTCTCAGGCCGTAACCTATTAATGACCACTTCCTGCAGCAAAGTAGTTTTGGCCTATCAAATGTGTTGTTATTTCCTAAGACACTCGTGAATAGTACAAATGATTTACACTGACGCCGCAAAAGGCTTTTAGTATCTAAGATACGGGCTACAGAAATATAACAGTTCTGAGCTAAGCAGTATGCTCTAGCACATTGTGATCTGCATTTCACAATTGTTCCAGTTAACTACTGTCGTTAAAGTGTATGTTTTCTCCTCGGCTAAAAACATTTACTGGCACCGAAATGAACTTAATTAGTCTTAGTTGTTGTTTTCATTTTGGCATTCCTATGATCTACGATCTTAACTTTTTCCGGTTTTTCTTTATCTCTCATGATCAGCTGTGGTACCGGAGCCGAATGCATTCCTTCATAGGACATTGAGAATGTTTAGATACAGCGATAGTACAGGTAACCCAGGGAAGAAATGGAACAACGGTTAATGATCTAATAAAAGTGCTCCTTTCTAAAATTTAAAACGTGTCTTTCAAGATAGGACGTCTTAACAAAATCGGCTGTCTTTCAGAGCCAAAATTTGGAAATTCTATACTTTATTTTCTTTATCAAATAAAAGACATGTCAGAACAGCCTAGGTACCAAAAACATGTCAAATAACAAATTAAATCAGATGCCTCAGAAAAAATCCATAGACAGCTTTCCTTTAAACTCATGAAAGACAGCAGCTGGTAACGTCTCCGGTGCCATTTACTATTTGGCTACGTTACCTAGTATAAAAACGCCCGTTTTCTTTGGACAACGGATTCCTTGTTATTGCACCAAAACTTCATTAATCTTGGAAATGCAGCAGTTACTGAAACTCGTTTTTGTTCTCTTGTTGTGCGTGTCTGGGTCGCGGCCCTTCCAGGTAATTTGAAATAATTTTCATTGCATGGGAACTAGACAGTGCAAAATGTGTTGATCTGGATCGTGGCAAATCTACTGCTTGTTGAGGCAGTGACAGTCATTTTGAAATGTTTCTTATTATTTTAGTTTTCGTGTTATCTGAAGTCTGCATATCAAGCTTAAAACTAAAAACTCTGAGTGATGTTCAAGGCCTTGCGGCGTAATCATGTTCAAATTCAGTATTTGTCCATCCATAAAACCTGTGAAAGAAATTATCTTTTCCTTTTGTTTTTGTTTTTGCAGCCCACGGGAGAGCTAAAGTACTGTTCCCGGCCGGGCGATTGCGCTGCTCAAGTTGAGTGCTGTGTTAAATCACGTGAAAGACCTGGTGTACGTTATTGCTCAACTATGCTCGAACTCGATGATGTTTGCACCCCGGTGTTAATAGTGAGTATAATAACTTCAGTGTTTCATGAAACTGTTTGAAGAAGGTAGGAAAATGCGTTGGTCTTATTTTGGTCACAACTTCAGCTGCTGTACGGCGTAGCTAGCCGGATTTTTGACCTCTTCCACGTGTCATACAGTGTTTTGGGGCCATAAACTGTCGCCAAAGCAGCCAACATAAAAACTAAGACTGCAACCATTGCTTTTTTGATTCTTTTTTGATTCTTCCTTTTCCAACTCGCTCTTTTTTCTCCTTTCCTTGTCCCTTTGAAGGTGAGATTTTCGAGCGAGACCGCGAGCAGTCTTTTTCTGCGAGTTACGTGGCTCTCACGAAAGAAAGGCCACCGCTCGCGGTCAATATTACCACTTATCGCTGAGTTCGTTTTCGAAAAAACTGAGTAAAACTAAAAGGAATATCTGCAAGCAAACAACAACAACAAGAAACAGGATACCACAAAACAGAACACGCACCGGGAAACAGGAAAATACTAGTTGGAGCCGGGAAATACCGTAAAATTCCGAAAATAAGCCCCTCCATGTATAAGCCCCTCCAAATATAAGTCCCCCAAACTCGTAAAGCAAAAAACCCTCCGTTTGGAGCCTTGGAAAATTGCCGTCAAATGCAAAGTAAAACAAAGCAAAAACGGAAATAGCCCAATCGATGTCGAAACGCAAATTTCCCTCCATGCCCCTCCGTATATAAGCCCCTCCAAAAACAAGCCCCTCAAAAGGGCCTTTGAAAAGATAAGCCCTGTATTATGAGCATGTCAGGCGCTGTAAAATTGTCACGTGATGATTTACTGTGAAACTCACAAAAGCGTGAACACCAAATTATTTGTGGAATGTTATTGTGTTGCGAGAAATTAGCCAATAAGGCGTGAGATATCTAAACCGCAGACAGCAACAGTAATTAGTTTGTGGTTTTGAGGTTTGCTTGCGTATCCTGAACTTTATTGCAATTGGCCAGTACACAATCAACTTTCCTGAAATTTTTCAAGGGTTCACAGTTCTCTGAGTTTGACAGTAAAATCTTCAGTCGTGTCCAGCTAATGAAGATGTTTGAGATGAAAATATCTCTGTTAAAACTATTCTAAAATTGGCTTTCCACCTTTTTAGCCTGGCCTGGACTTTTCCTGTCCTTGCACCCCAGGACTGACATGCGCAAAGATGGACGATGACGAAAAAGAAAATTCTCAATACAAATGTATTCCTGTTCCTATAATCGAGGATGAAAGAGACTGACGACAAAGTGTTGCATTTTTTTTTCTTTCTGTAAGGGGGCAAATAAAAATGTAATAAAGTCACTGAAATGTGAATTTGCAGTTGATTTAAAGTGGAATCCTTGCTTAATGTTTTGATAAAGAATTTTAAACATAGTGAATTTAAGTCTGATGTTTAAGAATAAATAGGGTATTAAAAGAAATTAGCATATAATAATATTTTTTTTGCTTTTTGTTGTTGCATGCTTTTAAACAAAATTTGGGATTTTAATCCTCATTATCTCATTATTCATTTCAAAATACTTTTGATATTTAAATGATCAGAGTAGTCATTTTTGGGTGGTTTTGGAGTCGAGATTTAGAAAGCTTCAAGTATGAAGCGCACACAATGCAGTAGGTGACGTAAGACTCGCGGAGGGGGATACTCCCATAAATTTGGATTGCTGTATAACGCCAACGGTCTTAAACCCTGATCCCATTCAAAGGGGCTGTGTCACGACATTCCAGTTCATTTTGTTTAATTTTGCCAATTACTCGCCCTCAATCGCTATGGA
>CALNXK010000282.1:345000-417500 GCA_942486035.1 Porites lobata
CAAATTTCTATGAATGATCTTAAATGAATAGATAAAAATTAATTAAAACGAATGTTAAAAAATTAAAATGCATTTATAGAGCGAATTCAATTTTTGAAGCAAGGACCATCTTACAAAAAAGAAGTACCGGATCCTAATAAAAGATTCTAATCAGCAATAAGTGAAAGTATATGACAAAAAATGCAAAGCTGATTTGACAGTCGGGAATATATATATATTTTTACCAATATTTCGGAAGGCATGGCCTTCCTTCTTCAGGGTCTTACATATAATGAATAGCGCCATATTCCAGGGTCTCAGTAATACCAGACCACTGAGAGCCTTGTAAGCCAGTAGCAATATTTTAAAAATCGATCTGAAGCGCACAGCGAGCCAATGTAAACGCCTTGGTATCGGTGATCGGTGTAATGTTCCCCCCTCCAACTATCCCACAGGAGCAGGAGAAGGCGGCAATGAAGGGGTGACAAGGCGAACTGCAGAATTCTCTTCTAGTTGAACTCTATTTATCAGATTTATCAGATATATAAGGAGACCATCGCAGTAAGACATTAAAATACTCTAAATGCGAGGTTATGTAGGCGTGAACGGTAGTCTTGGCAGGGTTCTGAGATAAATATCGCCTAATTTTAGCTATAATGTAAAGGCACGAAAACATGTTCTGGCACGTCATCTTAACGTGCTTACTAAGATTAAAATACTCATGGAATCCAAACTCTAGATTCCTGGCAAGTTGACTTGGAATGGTAACATCGTTTCCGATTTAGATGTGATTGGGGGGAGGTCGTGAACCGATATCTTGAACTGGTTGCCAATATCCTGACCACGTTGCTCAACTAGTGGCTTTTTGGAGCTAATTATATGATTAGGACAGTTAAAAGTAAACGGAAGATACAGCTATGTATCATCTGCATAAAGATGAAATGGTATGTAATGCTGTCCAGGCTCTATCTCCAGGTCCGAATACAATAAAGGACCCAATACGGATCCCTATGGTGCTCCGTTTTGCAGACACTTCAGTGACGATTCAGTACCATTAACAAAAAAAACTGAAGATATGAACGAAACCAATAACGAACACTGTCCCTTGCGCCAAAATGATTTACCAATCTAGGCGATAAAAAAGAGTAAAATCGACAGTGTCTAATGCAGCCAATAAATCAAGCAATAGTCTAATAACAGATTTTATGACAACGCCAGTTTTCAACATGTCATTATGGACCCTAAGTGCAGTTTTAGTGCTATTATGACATTTATAGGCTGATTAAAATTCCTCGAGTAAACCCTCGTTCGCATTTCGCTCATGCCCCCTGGGCATCCCATATTACTCCTTTAACTCTAATTAATTCAATATGGCCGCCGTATCGGTAAAAAGGTCTACTGGATAAAGTGCGAAGGACCTTTTTGCACAGGTTGTTCATATACCTAGTGGTTAAATCATCCTTAACACGTCAATTTACTAAGCAGCTGACGATTATACATCAGTAGTAATAATGATAATGGCTAAATGCAAAAGAGGCAGGGTAGATGCTATAGGGATTTTTTTCTGGCGTTCCGTTAACGTACTATTCTAAAATTAACCCCCCCCAATTCCAATTTCTCTCCGTTCCTAGGCCAATTTTACACTTTTCTTCCTTCCGTTTCAATTGATTTTCTTGAAGTTTACACATTTTTTATCTTTCACATTTCATATGCAACGGCCGTTACGGTTTTTCAATGTTTCCTCTTCTTTCACTCTTTTAACTCACCCTTGGGCTAATTGTTTGGGTTTTAAGCTTCCTTCTCTCTTTGCTGTCTTTCAGCAAATTTTCCTCGCCGAACGACAGGAGGGGAAACCAGTGGTGGTGTCGTGAAATGGATAAATTGGGACTTTAAATTACGACGACGACGACAGTCAAAGCGTCGCTAAAAAAAATGAATTTGCGTTCTTTCAAACTTAATCGCGTCTATTGGACCCGCTCAATATGTCAAACGCAGACGATTTTTACTGGAGTTGAATTCGTAAGGATTTTATTCAAGTTCAAAAAGAGGAAGGAAAATTCGTCGTCGTGTCCACGTCCTCCATAAAACGGCAAATTAGCAGGTTTCACGTCGTAGTCGTGCAGTCGACGTCAAAGAAATTTACTCACGTGCAGAGTTGTTGTTTTGAAGCTGTCGTCGTCGTTGTCGTATTTGTTTAAGCTCCCTTTTGATAAAGAAATTCTTTAAATGGATCGGAGTTTATTTTCCTTTGTCGTCAGAATCAAAACAACTCCTGTGCACAGGAAGTTGGTGAATTGAAAGAAGCAAACAGTGTTCGGCATTTCCTCACAGGTGCTCTCCTTTAGGGGAAAAATAAGGCCTGAACCAAGCCCAGATACTCCCTTATATATATGGCCTATACAGGGATGTACCGATATCCAGGGTATTGATTTTGACCTCTTTGTCCTAAACAGAGTATATAATTTCGTCTCGGTCTGCCAGCCTGCACGATTGATCAACTGACTTCGCTAGAAGAGTTTTGTTTGTACTCCAAGTATACAAAAGCAATGACTATTAAAGAAAGTGAATTAGCTCTATTCCAATTCCAACAAAGACGGCGTGCATTTTGTCTTTTGTCCTAAACAGGGTAATAAAATTGAGGGTGTTGTACTAAACGGGGTACGCATTTTAGGAATTTTTTGTCCTAAGAAGGGTCAGGGTTTCAAACCCTCCGCGGCTCACCTATACCCAAATATTGGTCGAGTACTCCCCACGAAGGGGGGGGCGTAGGGCTACTGAAGAAACTGTCAAATTAAAAATGATCCGCGCAGTTTTGAAGTTGTGAACGCAATTTATGCAATTGCGTAAGAAGCCTGAAAAAAATTCAGGACTTCAACGGGATTTGAACCCGTGAGCTCTCGATGAACTGGGAGCTGGTCAATGATGATGTCAGGGGAACGGCAATTTTCGGGAAAATATCTGTTCGGAAGACCATTTGTTGTAAAATTTGCTTGCCTGCCTCTCCTAGGAGAACATCTACAAAATGGTACAATTATTTTGACCCTAAAAAAGGCCACTGAAATTTTCGAGAAGGGGATCACCAGACTTTGGTCCGAACAGATGATATGCCTATATCTACTGTTTGAATCTTACATTCAACATGTTGCCCCTGACATGTTCCCGCAAAAGAAACTGTGTCACGAAATTCATCAGAGAGAACTACAAAGAAAAGATGAATATCCCCGCACATACAAAAGAAAGCACCGATGGACACACTCTGATTGGAATTGTGGCTTTTGAAAACTTGTTAGGCCTAACAGTAATTCAAAGTTCATTTTTGTCGTTTGAAACGTTTGATATAATGATATATTGCTTGAAGCTGTTGTTCAGGTCTTGCTGTTGTGATATAAGCCCCCGAGGATGGTTTGGCTTACGAACCGAAGTATTGGGCAAATTTGTTTGAAAGAATTCAAGCGTTATGTATAATAATAGCAATTATTACAGACATAACTTTGTTTATTATTTCATCTTTTTGCCGCCGGGATTAAGTATAGTCTGTTATACTCGTACCTCGGACTTCCTATGTCCGTTGAAATTTAATTAGAAAAGCTACAGAAGCACGGTAAGTGAAAGGTTATTCATTTCTTTGACACAATCCATTCCCATAACGCTGCACAACGGCCCGGCCTGTAAGGTCTGCAACAGTTACATAACGACACTAACCTTCTTCGAACATTTGCATTTTCTCGATACATCATCTCAATACCTTCCTTGGTGGCGGTATTTGCAGACAGTTTAATCTCCTCTACCGAGGTCTCAAGCAAGTCTGAATGCAACGCAAAAAAAACTAATCATAATTGGCGACGTCTTTCTGCGTGAACGCTTTAGGACGACAAAATGTCACACCAGCAATGGCCGAAACGCTCACCTTGACTTCCGACACCATAATATTTGACTCGAACTAAGAAATGACGTCAACTTATAGCCCTTTGTTACGTGGCGACCATTTTGTCTCAAGAGATTTATGCCCGGCTAGCCTCGTAGAGAGAACGAGGCTAGCCGGGCATAAACAAAGCTTTTTAAATCTCTTGAGACAAAATGGCCGCCACGTGACAAAGGTCTGTTGAATATGAAATGAAACAGACTTGCTCTCTGTTTTAATCAACCCGTATAGACTTGTGGAAGACCCCATAAACTTCCTTATGTAATGCCAGTCACACAATTCAAGTTAATTAAATGAAAGAAGATAAACGCAGTCTTATTGGCGCTATTTTGTAGGAGTTGCGAAAAGAAAGCCTGAAAAAAAATTCAGACGTCTACGAGATTCAAACCCTTGATTCTGAGAGGCTGATGGTATCCAAGGGAACCATAAACCAGTCAGAAGAAACGCTTCTTCACCAGAATGAATCGTTTCGTCAAAAGCTCGTACCCATTCCCCTTTTAGTCTCTGGAACGGAAAATTAGAACCAGGTCGTTTCGATAATCATTCATGTTGTTTGTTTATTTATTCATTCATGCCTTCATTTATTATTTACTTATATCCCATTTTTAAGTACTTCCAGTACGAGAAAAAGATTTAGAACGACACTGATACACCTTAATACAACTACAGTTTATTAGCAACAACAACAACAACTTTATTGACTTTATCTTCGACATGAAGATTTCAGTACCAAACAGTAGAACCCAATACTACAGTAGAACCCGGCTTAACAGACACGTGGTTATTACGAACAGTTTTCTTTGTTCCTGGGAAAGCCCTTTGTTACATTTTCTCTAAATTCAACCCTCTTAATATGGACACTTTCTGTGCCCTCCTCAACGCAGTATTCAAAAGGGTTTCACTGTACCTCTTCTTTGGTCAGTAATACGTCAAATTAGATCGGTGATAGGTCAAACACTCCACCCAAAATTGAAAAGAACAAAATGCACGAGATTTAAGCTATTCCCACGGTACTTCACATTTTATAAATTTGACCGGAATCTCCAATAGAGAACCTTTTCAACGGTCTCTTCTAAATTTGTCGGGCAAAGTCCCTGAATCATGATCAAAGCCTTGTTTGATATGCATGATAAATGTTGAGTATGAGCTTTGGGAATTAAATAATGAGTTTAAATGTAGCCTTAATTAACTGTCGACAGACAGAGATTAGCTTTGAGGCTTGGTTCAGCACAATTAAGATACACGAAATTCAGTGAAATCCGCTTTAAGGATCTCAGAAGGCAAGCTGCACTGCACAATAATCGTACATCGACACCATAACATCTCACAACGAAATCCTTTCAGTATCGAGAATTCTTCATACACCAGTTAGGGCATCTGCATTTCGTACTGGTTGAGTGGTAAGTTCATGTCAGGTCGTTAACTACGGATACATATGTATCATACTATAAAAAAAAACAACAAGAACAACTGCTAAGCTACAACATTAATTATGAAAAATTAGATCATTTCGTAATATGAGTTGGTTCTTGCAAGGCGTTTTAATCAGATGACAAAGGACCACTGATGACCATTTAAACTTGTACTTTTTCTACATTATTTCTCTTCTCCCATTCAATTGCCCCGTATCCTTTTTCTTCCTTCTATTGAGGTTAAGAAGCCTTGCCTTAAAATGGTAAAATTATAATAATAATTAATTGTCTTGCCCAATAGATCGTTCAAAGGAACTTCCCTATAAAACAAAGATAAATGTGCTGTTGTAGTGATTAATGATAGTTCTTTACTTTTGAGTTGGTTGGGCGATGAATAACGAAATAGTTTCATCTGAGTAGTTAAGAAAATAGTGACGGTGACTTTTCCTAAGGCTTCTAAAGCCAGTGAAATAATAAATAACGTAAGAACAGTGTGATTATTATACAAAACGAAGACCAAATCGGGACAAACTTTTGTTACTTTAAGTGTTGCGGTAAAACAAGACGCCAGTAAACAACACTTTTTAACTTTTTTCTACCAATGTTTACTTTTAACTAAAAAAACATGACCACTCTAGTTACAACTTTGGTAATTTTCTTTTCTAATGATCTCTACTGCTGAACTGCGTAGCCCCATTATGAAAGACACTGTAATCAGTGTTTTTGCAGAAGTTATTCTTATAAGATTACGTAAGCCTTAAGGTACGTATCAGGGAAATAAGGGGACGTGATTTGGGCATTTAGCCACAGCTGAAGTCATGCGATGTCTGCTGATTTAGTATAAATAGCGCTTCTGCTCGATCGAGCGAGGTAATATGGCAGGTAATCGGATTTGGAAGCGACATTCGGTTAACTCAGTGCTTTGTTCTGGAAACTGTTAACGGATAGATATTGAATTTTGAACGGATAACAATTGTCAGCTACGAAAAATAAATCATTTGTTTTTTTTGACCACCAAGGTTAAATGGTTTTTCCGTCAGAATGCGTTTGAAGTTTAGCCGTGCCATTACCCACGCCCACGTCAGGGTACTGCGTCATCCCGCCCTGTTCATTTGAATGGAAAGGCTGGGTCTTTAAACAGAGCAGGACACCACACTAAGGACTCAGACCTCCGGCATCGAAGCTCTTTCGAGGCAGCGCACTGTTATTCAAGCGAGATCAAGAATGCTGAATGAACTTTCATTAACCGACGTCTCTTAGAAACTATTTTTTTATACAATGACGAGAGATAGTGGAATGCAGAATATGGCGAGGTCACTATTTCGTTTCCTTTTTTAACCAGTTCGGTTATGTAAACTTCTTACCAAGTTTGGACGTGTCTTTACTCGGTGTAAGACTACAGCCCTCAAGAGGGATTACACAGCGAACTTAAAATATAAGTATAACGAACGTGTTTATTTGCCATTCGATACACTCTCTTCTCAAGTTCTGACTCACAGTCAATTTAGGCAACCTTACTCCACAAGTGGTTGAAATACTAAAATGAAAACTGCTCAAAAGTTTGTCGCTTGTCAGTCCTACCTTTGAAAACGAATAAGAGTAAACAAGCCAGGGGCTTATTGCCTTGGCACGCATGCGCCGGCTCAGAGAGGCTGTGCCACGACTGTCTTAAAGTAGTTCATTTCGTTGACACGCGAAATACGTGTCCTTATTCGCTATGGAACGTGATAAATTTCGATCAATTTAGGTTTCTGGAAAACTGCCCACCTACCCCTCCCCTAACCCAGCATTTTGCCCCAAGTTAGATGCCGGAATGATGACGTTGACTGTGATTTTGTCCTTTACAAGAAATTTCGGAACCCAGCATTTTGCCCCAAGTTAGATGCCGGAATGATGACGTTGACTGTGATTTTGTCCTTTACAAGAAATTTCGGGTCAATTTAGGTTTCTGGGAAACTGCCCACCTACCCCTCCCCTAACCCAGCATTTTGCCCCAAGTTAGATGCCGGAATGATGACGTTGACTGTGATTTTGTCCTTTACAAGAAATTTCGGATCAATTTAGGTTTCTGGGAAACTGCCCACCTACCCCTCCACTAACCCAGCATTTTGGTTCCATAGCGAATAAGGACACGTAATTGGCATGATCAATGACAGTTTCCCAGAAACCTAAATTAATCCGAAATTTCTTGTAAAGGACAAAATCACAGCTTCGTGCCGAACAAAAATGTCTCCCAAGCATTATATTCTATGTTACAGGCAACAAAAGTCAACTTTGAAAAACTGTTAGCTTTGTAAGTTTTCAAAAACTACATTTACAGCTCGCTTCAATTTTCTGCATGTTTGCTCATCCGTGCTTCTTCTTGCATTTGCTGTGTTATTTATACATTCTTCTAACCCTTTAAACCCTAAGATCAACATTTGAATTCTCATTTGTTGCCCTTATCCATTTTCCACAGAAGTAGTGGGGAGAAGTTGATAAAACATCAAGCAAATTCATATTGTGTGATCATGTCGGTAATTCTCATGACCACTCTCTTTTACAAAGCATTGATATTACAAGGAGAAATTTGATGCTGATCACTCGTAGGGCTTAAAGGGTTAACGTTCTGATGGGTTATTTTTCAATTTTGTGGCATTTCAGACTGTTTAAATTTTGAAGTTCGTGACACAGCTCCTTTAAAAAGCCACTTGCCTACTTCCCAAACACAACAACATATTTGCATTCTTACGAGGTAAAAGGTAAGAGCGTACTTCTTTATAAGGACTTCCACATGGTAAGGGCTTATCCCGGTAGTTTAGCATAAAATTAAAGCACGTAAGAGTTTTATCATTCACCTTATTCGCCCTTACTCGAATGCTATTCCTACGCAAACCGTAATACCGCCAGAAACACGTCACAGACGAATACGTTTACCTTTCATTCACTGTGGGTGAATTAAGATAGACAACATGGTGTTTTCATGAAAAATGTTATTGTCTAAGAAACAACAGACTATCGCACAACAATTATTATTTGCCAAAAAAAAGTGTTTGGTAAGAATGATTATGTCTTGAGTTTAGTTCGATAGTTATTTTACTTGTATTACTTTTTTATGTTCTTCAGGTTTTGTTTGGTAAAAAGCATGAGAGTGTGGGTTTAAGCCACCAACAGACCTGATAAATTGTTTTTTATGCACTAACCCCGGTGCAAACGGACGCAATATTGTCGCAATATATTGACGCAATATTGCGTCCGTTTACACGTAACTAAAAGTTTGACCGGTTTCAAACTCTGCACAAAAGCTCCCAACAACAAGCAACAACTTGCCACAAGAGGTGGCGGACACAACATGTAACCTGACAATGTAGGGACTTGTTCGCCAACAATGTTGAGTTCGCTTGCATGGGGCTTTATTGACGCCCCTGCCTTTTTTACTGAGCTGTTTTTCTGAGCCTGATACTTACAGTAAAATTCCTTTTTTTTTTTTTCAAGCTAAATTAGGGGGAAATAAAGTCTGCTCCAAGAAAACCATGCACATTACGTCCATTTCTGCTCATGAGCACGTTTAATAGACATCCATCCTAGGGTGGAATGCTCATTTCCTAAACCACTTAGGAAATCAGAAAAACAGAGTCCCCGTGAAATCGATCACAAACAGAAACTGACAAGAGGACGATTAAATAGTAATCCGGAAACAATGAACACGCTTAAATAAACTATTCTTTATCCTTTATCACCAGCGTAAAGAAGATGAAGCTATAACATCCCGTCTACCTTCGTTTTTTTGTTACGTATGGATAACTTAAGGTTGTTTACATAGTTTGAAATAGACTTTAGCCAAACAATACTGAGTTGTAGCAACAATAGCAATCCGACCTGTTTGACAGTCTCACTAACGAGACCCATATCGGGGCTATACTCAAGCTAATTTTCTGTTAATGATATTATTTTCCTGTTCATGTGAGGTAGTTATCGTATTCGGATATCACACCCTTATACCGCATTTTTCAGATGTTGGACGAAACCCATACTGCTTTGATGGCTGGATAAAGATTCAAACTGATTAAAGAATAATACGATATAAGGAGTAGAAGGGAAGGAAAACAAACGTAAGAACAGACCTCCTGCAAAGTACCAACTTGTCTGTCTAGCCTTCCCTAAATCATGGCACAACTTCCGAAAGTCAAAACGAAATGACACGTTGTAAAAACGACTGACATGTGAATGCATGTTATAGGCAGACAAAGTTTTGAAGAGGACTAGTTAAGGAAGATGTATATTGCACATATATCTAATGACTGTGTTTTGGTTTTATTGAAAGCCGAAATCTAGATCACAAGAATCCGTCTTTTGTTAAACGTGTTAACTTTGGTGGTTTGGCTGATAACCTTCCTAGTTTTTGACAGTAACGGTCAGTTTCGAAGCGTTTAACCGCATGCGGTGAGCGATAAACAATAACTTTCACCGGATGATTTAATACTCAACAGTTTAATTTGTCGTTTGTTTGTCCGCCACGTTTTTGGCTCGTTCATCTTCGTCAAATACTTCAATGGATCATGAAAAGGCCAGGTACTTGTTTTCTGACCTCCTATACGGAAGAAGTCAGCTACGACCAATCGACACCAAGTGCAATCGAAAAAAAAGCAAATATTAAATCGTCGGCTCATCGCTCTGTTTGCCAATCTTTTGCTATCCAATTTGGATGTAATTCTTTGAAAACCATCAACTAAGGTAAACAAACAAATGTTCACGTGATGTTTACAATAAACCCTTTTCATGTTCATATACCCCGCAGCTGTTAGCCGTTCGCTATGTAAATACTGTTAATCAGCTGTATGCGATAAGTGACTGTTTACATGGCAGGAATTCAAGATCATCGTTTACGGAAATTCCCCAGGGTATTCGGGATCTATTATCGATTTTAAAATCAATTCTATTACCCACCTTAGGGCAGACTTCGTTCAGCTGGCGTCCAAGGAGATCGAACATAAGGTTAAAGACGCGTTGATGTAAGGTAAGAACAGCGTAGATTAGAGCTCTCATTTATTTTTCGAAGGAGCCTTGAAACTGTCATTGCGTGCTCCTAGTCTTAATAAGCTAGAAATGTCCTTTTTGAGGACGTAGAAATTCAGTTTTGGTCGTTCAAGGAAATCAGTCCATTAATTATTATTTCCGGAGCTAAGGAGTTAGCTTAATTGAGTAAAAATTCTCTAGTAAACGAAAAATTTTTTTGTGATGCATGCAATCATGGAAAAACTATATCATAGCTCTCATCTTAGATTACTTGCAGTTTTCAAAGTTTAAAGGTCGGAAAAGTAGTTTCAAAGGGTCCAAAATAAAGTAGGACTGTCGCATCGGCCGGCTGCCTAGTAAAATGTTGAGAGGTGGAAAAGGAAATTGATATCGTTTATTTCTGTTATAAAAAAGATCTTCATTGTCGACATCCTCAGTTGTTTTGCTCGGTTTAATTCCTCTTCGTCTTAAATAAACTCGGACCCAACCTGTTGCTTTTGAGGTTTCGGTGGCTTGTCACAAGAGAAGGATTTTATACGGCGAGGCACTGATAAGAGTCATCTTAAGTCAGAGACGGGAACTTCAGAAGCAGTGTATATAAATGGCCGACAAATGTTTCCACGCAACTCTGCTCAGAGGAACCAGATACACTCATATAAATGGCGCAGTTAGTACCTTATTTCCCCATGATGACTCCACGCGCGATTCTCTTTTTCGTCTTTGAATTCGATGCTGAGAGTGCGATTATTTTGGGGCAAGCTTGACCTTGATAGACCAGACAGTTATCGTGTCTATTCTTGTTTCATTCATAAATCGAATGTGTTCTTCTTTTCCTGTGGCCTACTACAAGATATTTGGTGAGTTGAAACCCATTCTGTTAGTTTTTAAAAAGGAAAACGGTTAAGTTTAAGGCAGCGGTCAATGGTCAGTATTTTCTACTAGCAAACTGATGCGATCCGCACAGGAGGAAGCAGGTATGTAGAAAGCAGTTGTTACATTCACGAATACTCTCAAACCGCAAGAAACGATGGTAGTCAAATTTGTTCTTAACTCACGCTTTTTCTTGTTTAAAAGAACTGTAATTGGTAACGTGCTATAGAAACTCAATCACCTTTTCCTATTTACGGCAACGTAACGATATGGAAATGAATCATGTCCGGAATGACGTCACGCAGTCATGTTCAAAAGAAAACCGAAATGTTGCATCCGTTTATTCATATCTAGTCTCCTTGTCTCGAAATTTCGCCGGCTTACGGTACACGTGTGGCGATGACATAACTTCGTGATCGCAACCGATCAGACCAAGGGGCTACCTGAATAGATTTTTCACTAGACTGTTTATAGCTTTATAAGTTCGTGTGTCAGTCTTGGAAGTCACAGCCCGCAGTTTCTGTTTAATGAATGCTGCCGGATTCTGCCGGCATAGCTATTTCTGTCTCTACTTGGCAATTAAGAAACGCATTTTGCGGCTCAAAGGGAAAAAGAATAATTGAATCGTAAACTAAAATAGTAACTTGTATAAACCTGTTACGTTAACTGCCTTAAAGCTTCCGTTTTACTATTGAGGAGGAGACAGGATTAACAACCTTAGATCGTCTGGAAACGCTGACAACCCAATCGCTTTTCTGAGAGCACAGTTTTAAAATCCTGATAATGTATTTGTTTAATTGGCTAGACAGAACTAGCCCAGTAAATTTCCTGCCATCTGAGTAGAATATTCAATTATCGGATCTTGTAACTGGATGCATCCTTACTTTTGCGTTTTACTTAAAAGTTTAGCAATTCAAACAACAAAATATATTTACTTAGTGTCGAATTTTACCATTGCTAAGCCCTGAATATATGCCATTTGGAGCCTAGAGGTGACAATCTTTATTAACTTGATACATTTAAACTGCATTTAAAGTATAGTCAGCATGCACACCTCCAAGATTTGACTAAGTTAATCTTTTTCATCAAAGAACCACTCGTTCATTAGTAGAAGAAGTTAAGGTGTTGCCAGGATAAACTCAAACTGACTTCCCTCGTTTTCGCCAGGTATGTTCAAACGTATGATGTAACAACTGCAGTTTTAGCTGCTGCCAAAGATAAACCAGGCGGGCTTGTGCAAATCGTGATAGTGAATGCTATCAGTGTGTGTTCCAGTAATTCCCACTTCAGTATAAATTCCCCTGAATTCAGGGAAGCAACCACTGTACTGGCTTACATTTTGATATTACTGAATGAAAATATCACCAAAGACTTCCTTTATTTATTTATTTATTTATTGAGAGTTTGAACTGTCATAGTTCAGCAAAAAAGCATTTTTAGGAAGTTAACCTTTAACATTTGACTAATGCTGGTTGACCACTGCTAAATTTCTAACACGCAAATCTTTGGTGGTAAGTCTGGCAATAGTTTTTGATCAACTGGTTATTATTATTCGACTTAAGTATTAGTTGTTGCGTTACTGTTGAATCATGATCACATACCAACCTCAGGGGCAAATCCAGCAGCCCGCTGCCAAGATTACTTTAGACTGAAATTTCAACATATACCGTTATTTACATTTGTGTAAACTTATCCACGAGGAAAGGTAAACCGATTACTTTTTCTCAACAATGTGACTAGACAGGTCAACCATTGACTCTACGAAAAGTGGTGTAAAATCTAAAAGCACCAACAAATAGCATCGGAATTAATTTACAGCAGCTTTACTAGGTCTTGTCGAGTTAAGTGAATAGAATGACAAAAGCAAAACATGTCAGCCGGGGATGATCGGCTAGAAACAGGATGATCCGCTCCCATGTAAACAGCTCAATAATCTGTTCCATATTTGCGGACATATAAAGTGTAGAATGAATCAAGAAAAGAAACATTTTGTGCTTGACATAATGGCAAGATTCCAATTTAATCGTCGCCCGGTTTAGCTTTTTTGGGGGGATAACCGGAGAAATAGGTCACCATATGGGCGTGGCTAGAGATCTTATAAACTCCACTACCACCCTGATAAAAGGCATAAAAAATTGTTGCCTGTTAGCTTTCTCTAAGGCTATTGCCTATTGTTTCCTGAAATTGACTCAAAACATGAGTTCACGACGCTAAGACTTCAGTACATTGCATTTAATAACAGTTAAATGATCTTTGTCCTTTTCTCTCTGTGGTTGAGTGTCTGACGGAGAGGGGGGGCGGGGAGACTGCCATATAAAAGTGATGGGGACGCTCGTCGGAAAATTCAAATGAAATCCCTACGGGAGATCAAGGTGGGTGTGGCATTTTTTGTAATTATCTTTACGCAGAGTCCCAAGCGATACTTGAATCGGGCAAATATAGTGTCTTTCCATCCCAAACACCCTAAGTGAGACCAAAATATGTAATTTACACCCCAAAGCGAGACGATGCGCATCCCCGTCACTCCCTCCTCCCCCTCTCTCCCCGG
Source organism: Porites lobata (assembly GCA_942486035.1). Classification (NCBI taxonomy): domain Eukaryota; kingdom Metazoa; phylum Cnidaria; class Anthozoa; order Scleractinia; family Poritidae; genus Porites; species Porites lobata. The sequence goes on from CALNXK010000282.1 coordinate 358,727, forward strand.
GAGTGTCTGCTTTTGGTCTGAGGCCCTTTAAACAACAGAAAAGTACACGCGGCAATTAAATCGCGTCTTACGAGCATTTCACCTCGGATTATAGAGTAAAAACAACAGCTAACAAAAAGAAAATATACCTAAACCTTTTGTACACGTCTTGTAAAAATTCTAACTGCTTTTTCCCATGTGTTATCTCGGAGATATTCCTTTTTAGTAAAAATCCGGTTGGAATACACGTTCCGGTAGCGGAAGCCGAGGTTAATTGGACACAAAACTGGTAATGCTTTTTTAAAAAGGCGGTGATTTTCACCTCCTATGAGGAGACATAGCCATGCTCATTGTCTGTGGAAGCTAATCAACCTCCCACTAAAACGGAAAGTGAAGCAAATTAAAACTAAATGCTATTACAAAAAAATGCTTATATGGCGTTTTTGATAACGAGCGAATGGCAAAGCTAGTCTAATTACCACGGGTGTAATTCTTTATTGTAAAGCTGTAGTGCTTGGCCTCTTATCCAACTTTCGAATAATTAAGTGGACAGCTAAGTTTGGCGGACTGCGGTACTTTTATGCAACTACAAAGGTGAATCATGAGCTCATTACTAATTCGGCTATGATGGAAAAGCAGTGATTTAAAGTATTGCATAACTTACAGGAGGCAGGGCAAACATGGATTATCTCAAACCTAAACTTAATAACTTTACCTTGCAATACTTACAGAAGCAAACTGCGGAGTGATTGGAACAAAAATGTTAATGCTATATTCTATGTAAATTGAGAGGTACCTTAAAAGTATTCTACAACGAAAATGTAGTTTATGACAAATTGTTCCTTACTGTCCAACGCCCTTAAAAAGACTGATCGAAAAGTGATTAGCACTTGCTAAGAAGGCAAAAGCTGAGGCTAAGGCAAAAGATTATCTTAAACAGTTTAAAGTATCACCTCACCAAAGAAATTCAAAGAATCTACCTCAGTGCCTCTGCCATAATTATCTGCATTAATGTTATAAAATCCCCGAAATGTGCGGAATTTTCCCGGCTAAGAAAACCTCGTCTTTATACTATGAATTTCTAAAACAACAACATGAACGACACTGACTAGAACAACAACAACAATGGCGGTTGATTACGTATTTCTTGAATTTATACACATTTTTCGTCCACTCTTCAAAAACAAAAAAAAAAAACAAATAAATAACCTGATTAGACTATTTCACTCAGGGGGACATTAGGGTTTGTGAGGTGTTGCGGTGTTGGCTTTGACTTTCTTTTATGCGGTCTCGAGTTAATTGGTTCCTCAACGACCGCAACATTACGTATTTTCAAACGTCCAGAATGCAATATATCGATTTCTTTTTGCTTTTCGGTCGAAATTTCGCCATTACACTGTGGTACCAGTTTGCGGCGATTTTGCGGTAATTGTGGTGTTCGTCTCCGATTCCCCTGTCCCCCAAAACCCTAACCCAGATGATGTCCCATTCTTCCTTCTTCTCAGGTTTTTAATGTCAAATGCCCAACCTATTCTCTAAGGACTGCAGATCCCTAGGAAGGCACAACTCAAACCCATAAGAAATCCTTTATTTATGCTTATGGCATTACTGGCTTGGATACTTCGAGGATTAGTTCAGTTAATCAGGGGAGATTTTGGGAATCACGGGAAAGCTTTTAAGAAGTGAAAAAGGTGACTAAGACAATAGAATTTTGATAACTAGTTTCTTACGTTTATTTGGCTTTCCCGACTGTTGCGCGTCGACTTTTAATTCAGAGTCAATTGCGGGAAAAATGTCTGATTGGTCATGTTCAATTATTCGTGGCTTTATCTCCTTTGTGAATTACAAGGCAACTAACTGGCTGTCCCCGCTCTTTCTGAGCAGTGAAGAAATTCTGAGATATATAGTAAAAGTTTATTACTGAATAATTTCAAGATATCAGTGAATGTCTCAATTGCCTTTCATGTTTTAATTCTATAGTATTCACATATTTTCAGAACTAACGAGTTGGTTGAATTCCATGATAGTTCTAAACTTTCACCGACCTTGACGAAAAAGTTCGAAACTACATTTATAATGCTTCGATATCATTCTCTCGGGCAGACGAACTGATACAACTAGGAACTTATAGGCTCGTAATACGCTGATATACACTTCAAGAAATTGAGTCTCCATAATTCTCCAAAATAACTGAACAACTGAAGGCCTTGTTACTGTATTTGATTTGCAGAACTGTTACTCAATTTTGACGCACTATAACTGTGTATTTTTCATGGTTAAATGACACTAGCTCACCTCTCTCCTCTTTCATTCTACTTTACTACGTGTTTATTTTTTCCGTCGTCAAAAGGCAAATCTTTGAATCAACTGCAAAGCTGTTCGGTTTGGCTGTGAATGGGCATAAACGTTTTAGCCCGTAGCACTACTCGTATCGATTTCTCTTTGCTGTGGAGAATACCGCGGAATAGACGATGAAAATCTGCGATGAAAGAAATTTGCAATTACACAATACCTTAAACCTCGCGAGTATAAGAACCTGCGTTTTCCCAACTTGTATTCAGCCCAAACAGATTCTTACATAAATAGTAATTAGCGCATAAGGTTATATAGCTTCTTATATAGGTTCTTATTTTCTGGTGAAGAAAAAACATAAGTATTTAAAGAGTGGTATTCAGCTTTCCTTATATAAAATCTGCATACCACTGCATTGCAGTTGGCGCGATAAGGCAACGTTCATAGAGGATCCTGAGTGTCGACCTATCTTATTTGCCCAAGAGTACACATTAAAAAAAAAATGGAAAATAAGAACCTGTTTCAAATTTTAGCTAAACTGACACGTTCTTTTATAGAGGGGGCCTATCTGGCACATTCTAGCCCCAACAGGTTCTTACGGGTGTTTACTGTATTCACTCATTTGACACTAATTCTCTACGCCCACACAAATTCATAACAAGAGGCTCTGACTGAGAGCCTGGTTGAGGATTACTTTCTTTAGAAATAACCAGCTGCAAGTTGGCAAACTCTATTATGTTCTTAGAGTTACGTTCGGTCCAGTCTTTGATGTGGGGCCAATCGCCAATCGTTATTATTATGATGTTTGTGAAAAGGGCGGAGGCATGAGTATATTAAAGATTAATAAGCGCCTCGTGATTGCTGCGCGTGTTAAAAGAGTAGATTATTTATTATTCAGTATTATTATTATTATTATTATCATTATTATCATCATCATCATTTGATTGGTGGTCGTCACTCGCCGACAATTGGTATTATCAGTCATTCGAGGGTAAATGCCGTACCAACGGTTGTCAAAGCCGGCGTGAATTTCCTGATATGCGAGACCTTTTCTCACAAGTATATAGTCGGAAAAAATGCTTATTGCCTTGAATACAGCAGAAATGTTTACCATAAAACATACTCTGAGTATTTTGGGGCAGTCATTCGCCTCTTTCTACTCAGTCAGTTGCAAGATCTGCAATACTGTTCAGACAGGGAACCCCGGCACAGCCCGTCAGTCCGTCTGTGTACCCATTCCATTTGCTCATTGTCTTGTCTTATAAGCAAAAGCTTAAGAAAGGGTTTAATTATAGAATAAGAAGATGCAAATTTTATCCCTGTTGAAGTTAGTCAGTGTCAGCTGTTCATTTTTTTTCTTTTCAATGAGCAAGTCAAGCATTCCATGGATTATGCCACTGGAATTTTATCATTCTTTCTGCATTGTTTGAATTCCTTTACAGCACAAGCATCTCGTTTTAACTTTATTTGTATATCTACCCTATTTCCGTTGATAATCAACGAATCGAGCACACTGTACAAGTTGGTGCAGTACTCGAACTTATTACAGTATAGCATTTTAGTTCCTTATGGTGAACTGAGTACCCCAAGTGTTTTATGATTCCGGGCTTTAGAAATAGAGAACGTTTAAATTCCACACAAATAACAAAGAAGGACCATATTTCCTGTTCCTTATTTTTCTAAACATGAACAGTTTACAATTGACTTAGCCAAGCACTAGTTAATGCGGATGCTCCTTCAGAAATAGTGTCGAAGTGATCGTATCGTTCTCACTCACATTGTCGTGTTCCCCAGTTTATGGAGATATAAACAGCACCGTTTGCAAACAAAGGTCGCACGCAAGCAAAAAACAATATCGATGTTCTCCACAAAACCGCATTGAAAGCTAATTCTGTATGGTCATTGGGTTGCTAAGTGGGCATGTAGAGGACACGTGACTAAGACTTATCGACTGTGACGGATTTTTCTTAATAAAAGCGCGTTACTTTCATGTTTGTTGCAGATTAGCCAACGCAGTTTTGACTAGAGTTCTTTCACAAAGTTTCAGGTCATCACATCACCAATGGAAATAACCAGGCATATTTTATTTTTTCTCATCTTACACATCTGGGCATTCTACTGTTACGCTAATGTGACTTCATTTAAGGTAAGAGAGTCTGAGCTTAACTAATGGTTTTAAATTTTATTCAGTTTTGTTGACCGGTTACTTGGGGCACGAGCGAAACTGGCTCGACACGTGGCCTCATAGCTCAGCGCACTTTGTTGCTCAGTTTGCACTTGTTCTTCGGTGGCTGGATGTTTTAATCTTACGTTGACCTTTTTTAAAAGTGCACAGACATTCGAGTAGATAAATCAGGACAAACTACCGATGGAAAAGTTATAGAATGCGCTCACTTCCCCATCAAAAAGTCGTCTTGGCACTCCGAATGCCAGTTGTGATTATAGGATTAGGGCTGAGAAATTATTTGGGCCCAACTCCATTTGTCAGCGACTTAGTTTTACTAATCAGTCAACAAATCACTCTCAGACTGTCACCGACTAACGTTATAGCTGAGTTAACTCATTTACTTGATGCGAAGCTTGCATAAGTCATGCTAAACGAAACAGCGTTTAATTGCAAGGAAACTCAATCGGCTTAACGTTTTCTTATGCAAATCAGCGCCATGAAAACAATGAAGTAAAATGTTCTTGTATTTCTGTTTGTAAGGTTTTGAAAACAATGTCATGCAAATGTTGTCGGTGGGTTCTGAGTTTGGTTTGTTTTAATATGCTTAAAAGGTCCACATTTTAAGGTAAAAACCGAGGTGGCTTTAGAATTTAATGGCAATTAAGTAACCATTAAGCTTCTGCCAGCAGAAGAAGAAGGCGTCCACGAAGCCTCATGGACGGCACGTGGCGAACAAGGGTGGGAGGTCTATTTTATTTGACCCACACGGCTGGAACAAGACTGAATCAAAAGTTTCGCCCGTGGCTGTTGTCAGCATCAAAGGCAGTCCACACGAACAAGAAACAAGAGTGGTGTCTGTGCATTCCATGGAAAAATTACGAAGAAGAGAAGAGAAGAGGAGGAGACGGAAAAAAAAGCATAAGCTTATGAGAAAGCTTAAGAGATGGCGAGAGCAAATATACCCAGCAAGTGCGTTGGGGGTAAGTAATTATTCAGAAAACTTAATGATGTGTTTACTCATGTTGGCCTGAAGCTCTTGGTTGCGCAAATGTTTTGTTGGGTGATGTCGATGGCGGGTGTGTTTCTACTTGAACTAAAATGCTCGCAAAGTAAATTCAGAAACGCTAAGAGATCTATCTAAATGTGCACGAGCGTTCCATTAGTGTTTTCCCGTTGAGCCATTTAAAAACTAATTGGGAAAAAATGACATCTAATTGTCCCGGAATCTCCCGCTTAGCTTGCGTTTCAATAGGCGGTTATCCATTTGCCTTATCTATTTCGTTATATTCTTTGAACTAATACGTCAAAATTAGAAAATATTATTTTCACCATTTGACCTTAGCATACCTCAACTGCCAAAGAAGATAGAGAACCTCTTTTTGTTTGTATGAAGACATATCTTTGCACGGGTCATTACACAGCATGAATGAGTGGGGTCGAAGCAGCTTATCAAATCCTTCTAATGATAGCCACGATTGAACATCTTTCTCAACACCCACTCTCGAAAAAGCGAACTCAACTTTTTACACAGATAAAACTCAAAACTTGTACACAGGCAGAAACACGCATGCATAATGTTGAAGCCAGTTTTAACGTTGTAAGCAGAAAAGTTTCGCTTGGTTTCAGCTGAATTCAATGAGTTTTATGGATTTCCGACAAAACATATTTGAAAGACTAAAACTCGGCTGGTGGCGAACTAAAATACTAATGTAAGATATTAATAGAATATCAATGTGAAATATTGATAGTATCCGTGATGTTTTTCAAATCATCACAGACGTGAGAGAGCGGTAAACGGTTTACTGATCAGAGGGTCAAGACAGGGGAGCCATGACGAAGCATAAATTCGAAAAAAAAAAAAACAGTAAAGGCACACGGCAGAATTATTTATTTTGCACACGCGACTGGAAAGCTAGGAAATGACCTCTACTAATCACCTATTCCACTTCTTTGACTGCTTGGTTAATCTACATGATACACAGAGAGTATAGTCTTGGCCTCCCATGTTCCTTAAGTTCCAGTTCAAAGTCCTATTTTGCTGAAACAGAGCTGTGATATGGTGACTGAACTCGTGTAAAATCTGTCCTTCATTCGTGTTTTTGGCTGCTTTCTGTTTTTTTGTAAGTAAATTAGTTCACCCTATGGCCAAATATCTCCTGGTAATTAACAAAAAATAATAAAATAAAATAATTAATTTCTAAAGACTCTATTCTGTCCTTCATTCGTGTTTTTGGCTGCTTTCTGTTTTTTTGTTAGTAAATTAGTTCGCCAAATATCTCCTGGTAATTAACAAAAAAATAATAAAATAAAATAATTAATTTCTAAAGACTTTATTGATAAGACTAAGTAATATTTCCACTTTTAAGCCCGCTGTCAAGTGCTACACCTGCGAATTGATCACTTAAGGTAACAACTACCTTGAGAGAATATCACGGTATCAGATATATCATAAACTATATCCGGTCATCGCCGTAGGCAACAACTTTATGACAATGTAAATTGCGGAGGCGTGGGTCAAAGAACAATAAGCTCGCATGGCAAAATGACTGAAGGGTGACTGCTAACAAACTTTAATGAAATTTTTGTTTGAGGTTCAGTGACTTAAAACACCCGCAAGTCAATATATGCAAACATTATTGACAGAGGGAAGCAATATCCCTGTTAGCATTAGAGCGCTTCAACACAAAGCCACTGACGCCCAATGCATTAATTCGAACTAGACGACACCTGCTAAGTTTCCTCTGCCCTGTAGACCATACATAAGCAGCGTGAAACTCAGCAAATTTGAAACTTTGGCAGGAAGCAAGAATTTATTTGACAATATTTATTAGTATGTCTTTTCACATTTTATAGAAAATTGTATTGTTTTCATTTAACACAACTATTACGTGATGTTTATACCGACTCCGATCATAACCACAACTTTTAGATCTCTCTCATTAAAACAAATGCCCATAAAATTGCGTGAATCGCTCTAAATTAAGCACAAATTTTGTAATCACTTGTTGGGTGTATGTTAGCATGGCGGCCAAGATACGACTTCGTTGTGCTATGACTTTGGGCCAAAAAAGAAAAACACACATTATGGTTATTATGATTTTTTGGTAAAACCGTACGAGGAATAAGAATCAAACAAAACCCCCCAAAATAATTGTTTCGTTCAAATGGAAATTGCAGTGATTACTATACGGTCCCTCAACTATAAGTCAGAGTGTCTTTGGCTCTCACGGCCAGGAAAGGGACTGCAACTAGCACTTGAAAAAACTAACTGCACCAACTTTGTCAAGTTAAACTCCAATGTTGTAGAAAAATGCCCGACCATACATAGATCATGCCTTGTTTCGTTAGATTCATTCTATATCGTAGTTTTAGAGTTTTAAGTATGAAAAGAAAAAAAAATTGAGAATGTTTTGTTATCATCTCAGCTCAGCTTCGACCAAAAAATGTTTAATTCGCCATGACACAGCCACTTCCACTCACATTCAACTGGTGAAGCCAACAACAAAACTTTATTAATAACAAATAAAATTACAAAAGTATTGCCCGCAGCTGGCAAGGCTATTCGAGGCGGGACAATGCGTGCAAAATACAAGAAATAAAGACTAAGGCTATTAACTAAGGAAAGTTTACAGTTAGTTACAAATAAATGAAATAAAACTCGTAATATGGATGCGGACTACATATATTGTAAAAGTAGAAACCAATAAGCAAGAATTTATTTTTCGACCTTTTTGGCTAATTTTACCTTTTTAATTAAGGTGGGCGAAGCCAATTTCGTCTCCTGCACACGAGCTAAGAAACAAGGGCATATTTCCGCCTCTAAATTTACTAAAATGATTTTCATGGACCTTAGTTAAGTAGCCACTCACTTCAGGTGTCAGCGCCTCGTTTAGCGTGTTTTTTAGTTGTAGTCAGTTTACAGTAACGTTAGTTTAATATAGATCTCAAATCGCAGTTGATAAATGTTTGGCTACAAGGCTGAAAATATGGATTATTATGAATTGTTTAAATTATTAACTCAAATTCAACTACGTTTAGTAGCTAGTCCCAGGCGCTTAGATAGGGAGGGGTAGAAGGGGGAACCCTTTTTTTTTCGCCCTCCTCCCAGTAACCCCACCCTCAACGCTTGGTGTTAGTCAGTTCCTATTCACTGCTCTTTGCTCCCCCCCCCAATGTTTGAGCCTCTAGAACAGGATACTGGTTATAAAGAAATAATTTGCATTGATAGCAAAAAGTTTATTTAAATGACTTTAATGGCGTAGTTACACTGTAGCTACTTACGTTTGATTCGCGCCTTCTTAGTTACGCGTCTTCCTGTCTATCAGAGCATCGGCAAGTAAATTCATTACCTGTATTTAATTGACTTTAAATAAGTATTAGTTTACAGTGTTATAGGACTCAAACACGCTTCCTGTTGCTTTGTTTATACCTTTCTAGAACCAATACCAATACCCCAAGAGAGAGTGCAGAAATTGGATAGACTGTAAAAAAGACGAATGCTGCATAAGAACTAGCAGTACTAGTGGGTATTGCAAGAAAAGGCCGCAAAAAGGGCAAAGATGTAGACCTATTTTGCTGGTAAGTTGTGACAACAATATTTTCTTCGGGGAGTGAATTTATTTATTTTTATTTTTTTTCCCCTTGTCGAATCCGACGCATTAGCCAGTAGATCCTCAAAAAAACTGACAGATTCAAACACTTCAGGAAAGTCATGTCCTCGAAGGAAAAATCGTGAAATTTTGCAGCCGGCAAGATGGATCCATTTTGCCCCCTCGGGTTTTTCCGCGTTGGTCCCGCAACTGAAAGGTTATAATTTTGCCCATATAATAAATCCTTTATTGAACAACCTTGTTCGGTCTTGATGACTGAATATTGGCCTCGTTCTTTTTTTGGCGTTTTTATTCATCTTGGTCAATAAAAACTCAAAAATAACCAGGCCAATATCCAGCCATCTTGACCTCACGCTTGGTCAATATAGCTTGAAATTTTATCCCAACAGCGTACGCTCTCCTAACAAATCACTTAAAGACTGGTTCCTTGGAAAACATTTAATTTTGTTTCCCTCCAATCTCAATGTTTCCCTCATTGATTCTCGGGAAAAAAATTTAGCTTTTTCCGTCGGAACCAGTCATAAGTGTTTATTATTGACCTTAACTTCAGCTTTCTGGATTGACATTATCATTGCAGCCTGGACTTAGAGACTGCCCCTGTGATGTAGGGCTAACTTGTACCAGCTATAAGAAGGCAAAGCGGGGCCTAAAACACAGATGCGAACGGTTGATAAAAGATCCACGAAACTTTGAAGTTGAACAGCGGAATGTTTCGATTCAGGGTAATACTCAAGCCTCGTGATATTACGTTTGAGCAACTTGGAAGATGAAAGGATGAGCACCATGGAATCAGGAATCCATCCACAGTCACGGTCAAACCGTACGTGGTACAACACTAACAATTTCTCTGGACCTAACTTTCTTTGCAGTTTGGTCAAAATTACTTTACCTTGCCAGATATTGATAAGGTCAAGCTTATTGTGCACTTAACCGTTCACTGAGAAGTGGTAAGCTGTGTGTAATCTTTCTCCCAAAGATTGCTTGCACTTGAAGGCACTGTATAGCAATTAGATCATTGTGAGACATTGTAGTTCATATATATGAAACTTCATATACTCACTTTCATATGTAAAGCATTGTTTTCACTTTGCTTGCTTTCTATCGACGTGTGGCTGCTCGACTAAGCTCACAAACCATTTTCTCAGGCCGAAAACTCGGTTTTCAAGAACCTTGGGTCAAACCGGACAAATGGTTAGCGGCTTACAAATTAGCCATCAGGTTTAGTTAATTTATTATGACTTCTTCAGTATTTTTCTCCAAAAATGTTAAGCGGGACTGATTATTTAATTGTTTAGTTACACGCGTAGCAGGGTTTCGTGTGCAGAAGTAAATGAAATTCACCTTTCTATTAATTGTGCAGAGGTAACTGATTAGATTTGTCATGGGGTTAATCCTCGAAGACAACGTTGTCTTCTGGTGTGTTCATAGGTTGCTTAACAACGGAAACCAAAATATGTACTGTGCACGTGAATTGCTCTAACTTTTTTGGGGAACATAGAATAAGTGGAGAAGGGGAGCAGCCAAACGGGCAACTCAACATGACAGGAAATACAAAGAAAGGGTTGTGGTAAATAGAATTTTATGATGATGATGATGATGATGTTGTTGTTGTTTTTTGGGGGAGGGGGTGGGGTTGCCGTGCTGAATGAGAGTACAATTCAACAAACCCCTTAGCTACTCCCGAATGCCATAATAATATTTAGCAAACATGCTTTGTAACATGCCCGACAGTCAGACAGTCACCCATACTGACTTTAGCTAAAGAGTAGAGATATCGTGTTCATTTTCTCATCTCGTAGCCGGGAACTGTAATATTTTTGGACGTTAAACGCATGTTAATTCGTAGCTAGTCCAGATGCTTGATCACCTCAGCAAGTCAGGCAACGTAGAATGTAGTGTTTTGAATCGGGATTAACTACTTCATATTCCAACAAAATGTAGCTGAATCTGGGAATTGCAAAAACTGCCTCGACTGTCTTCGAGAATTAGACCCCATTTTATTTTACCGGGGGGGTACTCCTGAGAAATCTTAGTGGGGGTGTGCCGCCCTGTACTCCAAATCCTGACCCTATTTCAGACCCAAAAATGTCATTTTCTACACCCATTTTCAGACGTCACCTCAAAAAACCAAGTCCGTTTCCAGAGCTGAAATTACTTTGATTAGAACACCAACATAAAGATTTCTTAAAATCCATTTGAAATTCACATGTTTCTTTTTCTTTCTTAATCATTTGGAATTTGAAACGATAATTAAGGTTATACACTCCCATGGTTCTCTTGAAAACCATACCCAATTCCAGACAAAAAATGAGCAAAGCTTTTACCCGCAAAAGGAGCAAAAACCACCCCCTTTGGGGTGGCTTATATATACCTTTATGACTTATATAAGGGAGTACCTCCCCCCCCCCCCTCCCCTGCCCCGGGTTAAGAAAGTGTAATAAGTTAGTTTAAGTCTTCACAAGCGTGCGTGTAAATAGATATCACAGTTTTTAATCATAGAATCAGTAAATCCAGCTATGATAGCCCTGACGATCAGGTTTTATTTTCCTGGGTTCTTGAAAGACAATTATCAAATTTGCGACGATTGCTTATGTCAGCGTAGTTAATAAAATAATTTCAATATAAAGGCACTTAGAGATAACAAAAGAAAATGTTATGTTGCAGTTCTGCATGTCAGTCGGGCAAAAAACGAGTGAGTACAAGCTCACTTGGTATTATATTATTACCACTATGTGGTACTTTATTCACCGTAGCTATTAAAAGGCTAATTATTTATTGCAGGGTAATGGTCCTAGATACAAAATAAAAAACAAATTAGGAAAACAAAGTGTGTCATATACTTTGAAGTTAGAAACTGAAGAAGCGCATTTTGCTGTGCTGTTTTAAAATAAAGCGCAAGAAGTCGCGGACATTGAGAAGCGGTGCTTCCACGCAGCAAAAATGGCAACAACTGAAACACTTCTATAGATTTATGATCAATCGGGAGCCAATTCCGGGCTCCTGGAGCAATATTAAGCAATAGGTATTTTATCAGTTCAAAATAATAAAGTTTTGAACTCACCGAAAGTTTGTCCAGATCGCTATCGTCTTGGAAGTTCGTAATGAACCCAGGCAAGTTCACTACCCGGCAATTTCCATTTTTAATGGTCGCGGAAAATGTCCCAACATCAACAATTTCTCAACGGAAACTCCTTCTAATCTAGTGTGAGTCCTCTCGATGTGTAACTTCTCCTTGAACGCGTAAAAAAATGACTCCATTCACCGAGCAGTTCCAAACATGATACTTCTGCAGCGGTATATATCAAAAACGGGGGAACTGAACTAGTTTAGAAACTTTCATGCCTTTTAACTTCTGTAAACAGCTCACAGTCAGAACAATGTAAAACCTTGAGACCTAAAGGTGGTATTTTTGAGCTTTTAATGACGTTTACGGTTTTTCCTTTTTGAAATCTTAATCTTAAACCGAGTTCAAAGACGATGCAGAGCTTCCATTTTCGGGAGGGGGAGTGCTGTTTGATGTATCTAAAAATTGACCAGTCTGTGCTGAATTAACGTCGTGACATAGGCCGAGTATGGATGGGAGTTGCTTGCTCTGGATTATGAACTATCCAAAAAGCGGTTCCCACTACTGGCAACTTTTGCAATTTTAAGGACCATTTTCAGCAAACCAAGCAAATTTGAGTACATTTTTTGCTAATGTATATTGCTGAAATAATTAATTCATTTTTTTCCTGTATTGAGCTCGGGGAGATAGGACGTTTGTGTCAAAGTCTAGGGGAATGAACAAGGGGCTAGTGACTGGTGAAAAAAGGTAGGCCACCAAATGAATTACAGCCTCAGTTAACTGGACATTATCTGGACAAAAAGGGCTTACTAACTTTACTGAAAACACTGAGTTCCACTCAACGTTGTTCCCAGGTTCTCTCTACCCGTCTCTCTCTCCTCTCCGTAGGAATGGGTATAGGGGAGAACCCTGAGACCGAGGTTGAGTTCCACTATTAAAATAAAGAAGCGTTATTGTGCAAGATATTTCGTGTCCTATGAGACGTTTGAATGGGTTGAAGTGTGTGCAGGTGAAGGAAATTTTGGAGGCAAACGAGAAAGAAGAAGAGTTGGCCGGGAGAGCCAAGAGAACTTGTCACCGTCAGAAGAGATTGTTGGTCAGAAGAGACATTGCGGGAATTAAATCTCGAATACAACGAGCGTATATTTGAAGTAAAATATCAAGCATCAGACGCAGTGTTTCATCACCAGATGAAACACTGAGAAAAAAGCTGAAAATACGACGCGCAGCGGAGTATTTTTGACGAACTTCGAGGTGTTGCATCTGGTGATGAAACACTGTGTCAAATGCTTGACATTACTTCACAAACAAAATGAATTTAGGAGGAGAAATTAAGGATGCAAAAATGAGCAGTTTTTCATGTGATTTCCAATCACTCATTAATCATTAATTTCGTTTGTATTTTCTTTATAAATTATTAACAATTTTGAAAAGAAATAATCGACCCCGGAGGTCTTAAATTTACGACTGAGAACAGTACGTATCGTGGATGCTGACTGGAGAGTTCTGCGGTTATAGTTCTGCCGTGGCTTCCCAATACTAATAGTTAAATCCCTACACTTCAAACACTTTGAGCCAAACATGGGCATCACTGTTTATAGCTTTCTGGCATTTCTCCACTCCAGGAAACAAATGCTACGGATACTAGGCAGATAGGAACTCTTGAGAAAAGTTATTTTAGGATTCATGGAAGGCATTTCCAAGGACGTCCGCAAACATCAGCGGGGTGATTATTATCAGGTGCCGGATTGTTATGATCGTAGAAATTAAAAATAACAACACAGTCCCGCTGTGGGAAATTCCCAAAATTTTCTTCAGCATGGTGATCACAGGGATGTGAGAAACATGTATTTTGGCAAATCATATTAATCCTCAATCTGTATGGTCGTTCTTTTGGTTAGGGTTAGGGTTAGGGTACTTTCACAGTTTATGCTAGCTCATCTCATTGGCAAAAAAGGAATGTGTGTTAGGCTCCTTTAGCTAATTTCTGTTGCATGACTAAATATAATAGATAACTGGCCAAGTTATCGATAGTTAATTTGTTAGGATCGGAAAAGATAAATTTGATTCTCTAAGGCATGCTTCCTGTGGTCCGGATATGCTGGAATGAGTCGTTGGATCTCGTGCCATGCAATTTCCATTTTTGTATATCTATATATATCATATATACACTGTTCTTGTTGTTTTTCTGAATTTGGCGAAACATCGATTGGCAGAATTTTGAATATGTCCGCAAACATCAGCGGGTGATGCTAGAAACTGCCACGTTGCCGCTTCTTCTTACTCAAGAGTTGTTCTCTAGCCAAAGGGGCTGTGGCACGAAATTTATCAGAATTCAACAAAGACTCGGCGTATTGCCACCAAATTGAGTGCCTAAAAATGACTGCTCAAAACGCAGTGATTTTTTCATTTGCAAGAAAGTATTTTCCGGTGCTAAGGATAAGTTCCATTGCGAATAAGAACATGTAATTGGTAGTATTAAAAAACTGAACTAGACAGCATCCGAAATGTAACCCCTATAAAAGCGAGCGCAAAAAAAGTCTCGGTACGAATTGGTACGCGTTTTTAGATCAAGGGTAGAGTGGTTGATTTTTGTAGTTATCTTAATTTCGTTGATGTTTTCGTCCATTTTCGTGTCTTGAAGAAAGTCTCTCTTTCACGACAAGTGGCTCTTGTAAAGTCGGATTGTTGAATCTAGTAGACGGAACTTCAGGATCTCTGAACCGGATGACCTGCTCAAACTCAGCTCGGAAAGTAAATATTTATTGGATGTAATACAAATTTGTGAGCGGAAAAAATGATAATTGTGTTCAAGGAATTCCGATCTTTAATGTTCTTTACTTGAGAGAGGCTCCGCTCATAGTTTGTTTAATCGCAGCCATTTAAGCAGGTAATTGCGGTCTATTTCAGACTACCCACCCAAGACCACGGAACACTAACGGTTTTCACCGATTACAAGATTAAGTGAGGAGCCCAGAGTAATGGTCCGGCGGAAAATTGAACAGCACAAAACAAAGTCCATAACGGTCATTGCGAAAGTGGTGATTAACCTGGAAGTTGCTCACAGCAAGAGACAGTTAGGAAATATCTCCCCTGAAACAAGATGTGATAGTGTTATTACACCGCTGAACTATAAGCTACATAATTATCTTGCAAAGAAAATTTTCAACATATTATCTCCCTATTTTGTTTCTTTTCTCGATGTGTTATGTTAACTTTTGCTTTCTGTGGACTATGTTACTTCTTCCTAGTTCTCTACACATACAGTGAACAGCCGTCTATAACAACCTAAGTTTTTCCAAGGTCGGCTAAGAAGGTTCTTATAATGGGGCTAACTGGAAAATTAGGCTACTCAGGTTCTCAAACAAGTTCTTACTTTAAAAATAAATAAGGTCTTTGTCATTGGTGGGTGTAGCCCATTTTTGGTATTGCGTGCATAATATTGTGATAATAACGAAACTGAATTCCTTTAATCCAAGCATGTTAAAGCCATTTATGAAGTTTACTAAGTGGTAGAGCTTGTTCTATTAAATTTGTTTATTCAGTGTTTGACTGAATTTCTTAAAATAAAAACCTGTTTCAAAATTGTAGGGTAAAACAGGTTCTTATGACATTGTAAAAGGGGTCTAAATGGACACTGTCTTAGCCTAACAAGTTCTTAAAATCTAGGTTCTTATACGTGGCTTTTCACTGTATTACACATATCGACCGCCGCACCCTCCGCTGCCGAGAATGGTTTAAACGACAACATAATGTATTAATAGAAAACACCATCTAAAATGTCACAATATTTAACGATTGCTTACGGGAAGCCTGAGTGTATTTTGAACTTATACTTGCTATATCCAGCAGTTATAGATGACGAGGTTCAACAGGGGTGTAGGACAAAGATTTCGTTGTCGGTTCAGCGTAGTTACGCAAATGTCGGTTAAATCGATCCCAATACAAACAGAATATAAATAAAAGGGTTATTTATTCCAAGACGTTACTGTAATTCTTTAATATTTCAAAAATAACATATATCACGATAACACTTACTAAATACGGAAGCCCGCGCATTTTAACCATCTCATAACCGCGTCTGATCTGTAATTTTCCTCGTATAAAACACACCAGTCCCAATATGGGCTATTTATTTTCTTATAAATAAGATTCACTTGAGTGTTACTTTAAAATAAAACCTGTTAAACTGCACTCACAGTAAAACTAAAGTTGTGTCACAGAACGTTCAATTCAACAAGCCTATTTAAAACATAAAATGCAGTCAGAACTTGATGAAAGTCTAGACTAGCATTTTAACTAAGTTACTGAAGAAACACTTTTAACTACTGAGTTTTTGAGCGAACTTTTCACTGTTTTGTTGGGTGTCATTCGCTGCTTCGAATAGTTCACTTTTTTAATGAAACCGTACTGTGTGTTCGTTAAATAGAATCTATTAGAAAATTTCACTGACACCAACTGTGGTGGTGTTTTCCGCATGGCTTATTAGTGGAAACCTGTTTTTTTCGGCGGAATTTATAAACTCCCATCAAACAAGAATTACCGGTTCCTGCTGGTTGCTTTTTGCTTTTTTTTGTCTAACCAACTGAGATTAAACGTTTCCTGGGCCTTAGCAGATTCGTTTGTTGTTGTCCCAGCTACTAACGTAGCTTAGACAAAGCGATAAAAAACGACAACTGATAAGGTAGCGAAACACTAACAAACTCTCAACAAAATGGTAGAGGATCGTCCGGCGACAAGAGGAGGACGAGCTTCATCGCTAAAAGGACAGGTGTGAAATGCTGGCCCATAATAACCTCCTCGTGTAACCAGCTAATGTATGTAATGTTAAGTCGAAAGAATCTTTGTACCATATAACTAATAGCTTAAATAAATGGATTGCCTTACCACAGGTAGGCTAAGTTAAAAGCCAAGAAAAACAAAACCCCTAATCTTTTGTTGCTAGTCTCGCCCAGTAAAATCCTTTTTCATTTCATTTCGTTGCGATGATTGGTTTGTTTTATGATTATTTGTTTCTTGGCGTCACAACCAGCAGAGTGTATATTCTCGCAAACACTGTCTTAGGAAAATGTTTCAGGTATTATCTTAGCCGCTTACTAAAAATTATAAATATAATTCCTAAAACATAAATAATGCCGATAGAGGTCGACAACGCCTGGTATGTTTCATTTATAATTTAGGCACTTGTCAAGATTATTGTTCTTGCCTAAGCAAGTCTCTTATCATACAACCGATCCTTTGCCATGTCCAATGTGCCCAGCTTTTCATATCACTCCTTGCGGTTCGTCGAGGTGGTCTATGAATCTTTCCAAAACAAGATCAAGATTATCACAGACGAGTTGTCCTCAAAGCCGAAGTGACTGACTTGGATGAGGAATCTTTGAAGGGGTTTTGACTTTCACAGTAGGGCGATGCTCTTCGACTTCTCTTTCACCGCTCCCAGCTGGAGGAACAGGTCTACAGACTCCTATCTTCGTGATTTTCTCTTGATGTTTCGTCAGGTTGATCACAGTTTTTATTACTTTGCAGGTGTATCCTTCGGCACAGCATAACTATGGACAAGAAAAAAAAATAAACCGTTATTGTTTAGGCAAATAAACTCTTATTCTCCCAAAGCTAACAAGGTTGTTATCAGGGTGTTATTCTGAAATACCGGCCGGGGGAGGGGAGGTACTCCCTACAATGTCCTATACGGGGAGGCTCCGCCCGAAAGGAGTACCTTTTCAGGGTTCAGGTATATGAAAGGGTAGGGATCTCGCTAGTTGGAGTATATAAAAGGGTAGGGACATCTGTCATTTAAGTCTTTTAAAAGACCTAAAATGGCTAACAGGAGAATTTATGGCTTTGAAAAAGTCGAGGACATTTCCTGATTTTGTGATTTATTCATAAAAGACAGTGCATTTTCCAGTATTGAAAAGGGATGTAAAGTTCTACGCTAGGTATGTAAAAGGGGTACCATTTGTCAATGGAAGGTATACAAGAGGGGTACCTTTACTGTTGACAACTGTATACAAAAGGATAAGGGATTGGACCGCGGGGCGGAGCCTCCCCGTACGAAACTTTGTTGAGTAACCCTCTCCGGGTTGTACTCTGACATAACGGTTGTCATCTACACTGTTCACAGTCCTCTGTTTTTTCCGTGAGATCGTCGAGATCGAGCGCGTCTCACCGTTTATGGCAGCCATTTTGAGTCTAACCTGTCTCGGTACATTTGAAAATCAAGATGGCCGCCATTAAAGGTAAGATGCGCTCGATCTCGATGATCTCACGGAAAAATGGGGACTGTGAACAGTCTAGTTGTCATCTTCTTTGGAACGCGTGTCGGGGGTCTCCCCAGCGCCTCTCATGTCCATTCAAACTCTACCCTCTTAAGTTCTAATCACAATATGAAGCTTTTTGAACACAACTGTAAGAAAAACGAGGTAACTGTGAACGTTTTTCGATTATATGGCACGCGAGCTTCCAAACTGATCCTCATTCACGACCTAATAAAGCACACTTTTTCATAGCAGAGACTAAGATGCAAGGCCTCACTTCTTAAGGATTATAATTTCCAGGGGGTTTCAAATGTTCTCCGGCTGCTTTGTGAACGGATAGAGTACAGAAAACAATAATTCAAAACCATTGCGCTATAATAATGTAGAAGATGGCAGGTGACCCACTTTGATAATTACACTGAAGATAAATATCCAGCCTTTCAGTAATTGAGGTAATCCATTCATACGTTCTTTTAGCAATCCGTAGAGGCATTTACCTTTCTTGATCCAGGCTCGCACGGATGGCCCTTGGCTCCACAATGTTTCGGGCGACTTCTACTTTTCTTTTTTGCCTTTTTAATGGACTAAAACAAACAACAACAAAAAAAGAGGATATAAATACAATGGTAGAGGATGTCTTTCAGGAGAAGCCATAGCGAAACGTGGTCCCTAGGATTGCCCGACTAACGAGAGGCGGAGATTAGATCAATTATTTATGTAAAATTAAGTTCTTTGTAACCTGGTTTGGAAAGCGGTACACGGCTCAGAATCTCATGGCATAGAAAAGTAATACCCCGTTCTCTCGAAGATACGTCACAAAAGAAGAGGGTGACTTTACTAACGGCATCAGCTATTCTATGTGGTATGCTCTTTAGGAATTTCTGGGTGGGGATGTGCCGCTGGGAGCCTGGAACCCTTAACCTTTACCAGAGCTAGTTCAGTTGAATTTTGCTACCCTATACTAGAGTAAACTCCCCAAATCCCCCTATCCTAGAGTAGCTGTGTACCTAGTGTAGACAAAATCTTCAACCAACTGATCAGTTTCCTGAAAAATGATACCCTATTCTAGACCTAAACGCTCTGATTTATATACCCTATCCTAGAGTAAACTGCTTGAAAACCATACCCTTCACAGCGGCACATACCTATATAGCCCATATATGGCAGTACCCCCCCGGGTATGCTAGAAAGGTACTAAATTCCAGACACGAACAAATACCTCAGGGTATAGCTTTAGAGTAGGACTTACTACTCCTGACCTTTAAATACAGGACAAAAATTATTCTTTTCAAGCAAAAATAGTATCGATTTCTAGAACTTAAACAATCACCATTTTAAATCAAACCAAAATAAGCAGAATTCTTGCTTAAAGGTGCTGGAAAGAATCTTTTTGAAACATTGGCTAATAAGGTTTCCCTTCTCTTCGTTACATACCGACTCAGTATTATCTAGTATACCGGTCTATTTTGTTCGAAAAACATTCATTTTTTTGTTCCGTTGCAAATCGCCCTTTGCCGAAACGGAGTTAAGCTGCGGTCTCTTTTACCATTCAGAGTAACGCAATCTTAAAACGCCGGTAAATACAACACAACACAATTTAACTGGAACATGATCCTGGGGATATGACCCCGTAGTTCATGTAATATATCAAACATGAGATGCAGTGTTTCATCACCAGATGAAACACCGAGAAGAGAGTTGAAAAAACGACGCGCAGCGGAGTATTTTTGACGAACTTGGAAGTGTTTCATCTGGTGATGAAACACTGTGTCGAATGTTTGATATTTCTTCTCAAACAAAATCATTTTTGAAGGAGAAATTAAGGATGCAAATACTAAGCAGTGTTTCATCCGATTTCCAAACACTCATTAAACATTAATTTCCTTTGTATTTTCTTAATGAATTATTAATGAGTTTGAGAATCTCATATCTTGACTGATTACGCGTTTAGAAATGTACCCCTGTGTTATACAGTCAATTCTCTATTGACGGACACCTCCAAAAGACACCTCGCACAAATGGACACCTAAAATTGGTCACTGTTTTTATCTACTCCTTTTAGTTGACTCGCTATAAGATGGACATCTATCTAAGAAGGACACAAAGTGCCGGTCCCAAGGGAGAGAGTTGACTGTACATGGAACATTTTCGAGCAATCTTCAGTTAAATCAGCGTTATATAATGGTGATCCATTTTTCCTCTCTCTATCTGTGAGACAATCTTAAAAAAAACGGTAACAAATCCGGCCTGACACGGCACAGAGGCAAGCTGTGAGCAATTTTCGTAAGTCACTAAATAAAACAACCGGTATGCGAGTTACGTTATATTTATTTACTGTGGTCGTTACTTTGCCCGGCATTTCCTTTGAGGTTTTTTTTGAGGTTTATTTGTTTGTTGTGGATAGGAAGAGCCCATATCCGAAAGCTTCCAGTTTATACAATTACACATGGAATGTTTCCATTTCGACTTTACGGATATCCATGAGGAAAATTTCACAAGGTCACGAAACTTACAGCTCTTCTCAATAATGAAAACATATACAACTTTTGCAAGGACTACTGAAGGACATTAGTTGTGACGCAGTAGTGGTCAGGTCATCGATGTTTGTATATACTATTTCGCCACAAAAGCCGGTTACAACGACAAGCAAAACCAGTGAAGCATGATAACTCATGAAGCCGTAGCCGAAAGTCATATCGTGCAAGGGAAATATTTCCTGGGGGCAAAGCAACAAGGTGTTAATCCTTGATAACTGTGCATGCGCGAAGTACTGAACAGATAATCCGCGAAGTAGTAATGACAGGTAAACAATGGGGTGTATTGACAAAGAAAGCCGGCTGAATAAATGAGTTACAGTGATATTGCCTGGTTAGGAGAATTGAAAAGGCTAGGACCAAACCACCAAGGAAAGGAAAAGCCAAACGGAATGCACTTAAAAGTGACAAATCACCACCTACTTTGTTTAATCTTTAATATGATCAACTATCGTCATCATTTTCCTTACCGGATGTAGTTAGATGAATGAAAATGAGATTATTGGAACTGTGTAAACATATGCCGTTCAAACAATGCTGCCAAAGAGTAAATTGCTAAAGTAGTTAGAAACTAACATGTGAAATGTCAAAGTTAAGTTTAATAAAAGATTGAACCATTCTCTGAGAGAAAGTACTACTGTAGTTACTATACTATAAACTGTGTCACCCTTGCACTGTTAAAAGAAAAGAACCATTTAGTTAAAACGACTTAAAAAAAAATAGCTATTTAGAATTTCTTTTCTTTCTGCCAATTTTCACGCCCTCCTTTGTTTCTAGGAAACTTAATTACAATGTCTATGATATGGAGAGAGAACTGAGAGATTCAATTGAAAAAAGTGTTGAAAAGATAATATTTCTTTCAAGTCTAGTCACGTTTTGGCAACATTCCCTTCAGTCTCTTTTCCTTCAAACCGGCGGCAACGTAAACCATTCGTTTTTGAACATTGCGGCGCGGGTGCCTCTGAATAAAATGAAGTATCCTTTTTGACTCTTCCGCGGGTTTCGAAAACTGATCCCCCTTGAGTACGTTAATACCACTGAGAAAAATTTTTCATGTGACACTGAACTAGCGAAAGTGGGATCCTTAATGCGAAAACTCCTCACAAGTTAAACAAAACATTTCTATGGAACCATGAAGTCTTATATGAGGATCTTATCAGATAATTATCTATGATCTACATGTATATCTTTTCAGTAAGGTTGTTTCCTGTCGTAATCAGGTTGTAGCACAAACTGTATTAATACATGGATTAAACAAATGGTACCGTTAACCACCCGGTAATGACAAAGGAATTTTGCTTAGACTGTCTACATTGACTGAACTGTAAAAGACTAGAACGTGTTGGTATTTCCACGCCAAATATTAATTGAGAAACGTTATACAGTATGTTAACAGTCACTTGGTTTTATCTGAGTACGTGCATGAATTCATGTGGCCGATCTCTTGATGCCCTTATGCTCACCGTCTGAAAATTTAGTGTCCTTGTTAATTATCTATTTTTTTTTTTGGCGCCAGAGCTTTTTTTTCTCGATATGACCTTGTAGAGTACAAAATGAATAGGAAAAGAGTTCCGGAAATTTAGCTATAGATTAAATTTTTTGCTTAAGACAAGAAAAGCGAAAAAAGTAGCAGTTAGAATAGTGCAAGAACTGACATAGTTGTCAGATCATTGTTATCGAAATTCAGTCAATCTGATTATATACGACTTTTAAATGCAGCTAAAATAACCTAAGCAGACTAGGTGATTTTATCGTTAAGCTGAGTCACATGCGACTGGGTTCTGTTATATAATTTATACGAGTGTATGTGTGGCCTAAAAGTGAGCGATTCGTTCTTTCCGACTTTGAAGGGTCTAAGTGAAAAACGTGAAAGAGCCCTTTCGCTTCCCAAGGGAAATTTTCCAAGTTCCTAACACTTGGCCAGTGACAAAAACAAACCCCAGCAAAAAAGACAGTTCATTATTTTGCGAAAATCAAGCCAAATCTAAATGTAGTATCCACAATTTACTTAGTATTAGGCAGATATAACAAGCAATTTCCATTTTCTTCCAATGTGTCGATTTTTGTGCATATTTGGTATTTCTCTTCGCACTAAAATGAGTTGCTGTTGAGAAGTTTTTGTTAGTTCTTATTCTGAACTTTGTTTTCGGGTCTTAAAACAATTTCAGTTTTTGTAGTTTTCAAGGTACTTGCATTTAACAGGAATTTCAGATTGAGACAAGTAATTGCTTGTAAGTTAGACCTGGACTGCCACGAGAAGACATAACAGACTACCACAATTTCTACCTTTTTATTTAATTCTATTTCAGCCGTGCACATTTTCATTTTTTATCCAATCACTGGTTCATGCTCTTGGAGGTCTCTTTGTTCCGGTTTGGTGTAAAACGACCAGCAGTTCGGAAGGGATCAGATTCGCCCAATCCGTGTATGTCATATTCCGATAATTTAGCAACCATTAACCTGCTTAGCGATATTATATTCCTGTCTAAGAAGGAGATGAGCTTTTCTTTAATATCGTCATTGGACCACAGGCAATGACACGCCACATCGCTAAAACCATCAAACTAAAAAGTTGACCTGTTTACATACCCTGGCATTTATAGCATCAAGCAAGAGTAAAACTACCAACATCATGCTGAGAAGTTTCATCCAGTTACTTCTTGAAGTCGTCATGTTTATGTCTTTGATATTCACTGTATAAAAATAAACAGAGAAGGAGATAAGCAAGGAAATTCTTCCTGTAAACGTGAATAATCTGCCAAACGAGGAATTAAGAGCTAATAGCGTAAGTAGAAGGCGTTAAAGCCAAGTATAGCTGCATCAACAAAACTCTTAAAACGCAATCAATGTTACTAAGAAAAGCCGTCCTATCAGCTACCCTCACAATTGATTGGAAAGACTTGTTTAACAAGATTGGTGCTTCAATTAAGTTATTTTGCTTCGTAATCACTCTGTCCTTTACAGCTGCCTGTCAAACTGTAAAATGTCTGTATAATCTTCGGGAAGAAGACATGACACTTTACAATTTACCACTGCGTAGCTCAGAACATAAAAACAAAATAAGTGCTACTCCAAATTTAGTCAAAGTTGGAAAATATACGAGCCATTAATTTAGAACATAAATATGTTACCTTCACGAAGTTATTTTTGTCTCAATCCTTTTCTCGAGGTAAGTAACACTGAATTTCAAGGTTGTAATATTGACCAAATGTAGGATTGACCGAAAAGCTCGCAATGGCAATGTAGAAGTCTTTCGACCTTTTAAAGGCCTATTCTCGGTGGGGGTGTCAATTGTTTAAAATTGATCCAACCAAAACTCTTTCAAAAACCGGAAATGCGTTTAGAACGCTGTCTTCGTAAGTAGCCGCTTTGAAGTCAGAGGAAATGGATTTTTAAAAGGCCCGTGGGGAGTTACTAAAGTTTTCATTCTCACAGATTCTTAATGTATCGTCGAATAAAATACAATATTTTATATGTTTTGCTTTTATAGTTTAAAACTTGACGATATTTTCTCTTGGAATCCTAAATTAAACTGCAGCGTGACGATCATCATTTTCTAGACACTTCGCTCAAAGGTAATTCTCTAATTACAGGTCTCTCGTGGTAGTGAGATGAGCATCTTTATAAAATGTGTCATCCAAACCCCACCTCCCGACACTGGTTTGGATACAAAAACAAATGTTGGCTAGAAAGTAGAGGATGATGGATTTTTAAAAGGCATCGATATTTTGTGGACAGTTCCAAGCAGTTGCACAAAGGACTGCCATATCAGCTTAGTTATTTCACATTTATTTAACCTTTATTTGTTTGCTCTCTCTAGATCAATTATGATCAATTATTTTTCATCAGTCAACAATTTATTTTAAAGATATTGCCAATGAGATATTCTTTGGTCCGTCTTGAAATTATCTGGACGTAAGTGAGAAGCAAAGCTAATGAAAGTCCAAAAAACTGATCGGATTTGACGACCACAATCTTACTTGATGACGAGGCCGTGCGTCACACCTATGTTCGGGTGGAGTTGCCCTTTTACGATCTTCCCTCTAAAGCTTAAAACACGACTCGCCCTAAAATAATTGCTTTAACTGCCCAAACTTCTGTAACGTATACAGCCCGTGGATGCATAATAAGATCAGGATATAAATGATTAATCCAGGGTAATCTCTGCAAAGGAAATCTACTGAGTGTTTTGCATGAGGCCGTTAGTTCGTTAATTTTCACCTCACTCACTGACCATCTATATGACGGATGCTGCTACCGGCTCTCCTGGAGCAAAGAAACTGGTTATCAAGCTCCCACTAAGAAGGCGTGGATGAGGTTTTGAACAAGTGCTGGCGGCTTTTTACCTTCGAAAGGACTGAAAACCTATACGTATTAAGCAACAAAGCAGATTTTAACAGTTATTTATTATTTGTCGGCAACAGCTTAGTAGGCCGGAAATTTGTGAAATTCTAAACATGAATGTTGAGAATTTTCCTTCGACTGTATCCAAGATCAATATTTGGTAAAGCAACAAATCCTTGAAATTGACGGTGAATCGGGATTATTAAGTTGGCAAGAGGGACTAAATAAATGAAAGTAAGGGCACAGAATTTCCCAGGGGCATCCAACGACGGTTTCCCCCTCAATGCTCTGAAAACACTTTTTAGGCTATCCAGAGTACTTTTAGATCTCTAGAAATGTACTCTAAGTGGCGTTAAGAAATTTACGGGTCATCCTAGGGTAACTTGAGTCTTTTCGAAATTACAAGGGCTTCAGTATTATTTTCCCGAAAATTTTAGCTGCAATTTAAAGTTTTACTAAAGTGATAGTTTTTTCTGATTCCTCTCTGCATGGCATTTTCGATTCCGAAAATTTTAGGTTTCCTTTCTCTATAAAAAAAAAAAAAAAGCCTAACCTGGGGAGTGAAATGGGAAAATTAGATTTCAGAAAATCGTAGGGACTTCGAAAATTGTACGTGAATGGAAGGGTCATCTAGAATTTTTAGCCCTCCTCAAGTTGTAAAAAACTCTAGGCAATTTTTGTTTCTCCGAACAGATATTTCACAGAACAGTCGCTGGGTGCCCCTGATTTCCAGGTGATTATCGTACATTGTATCACTAACTACGATGCAAAGCCACCAGGTAATCAGACTGCGAATTACGACCAACTTATCTTCATAAACCACTAATAAAATAGTTAAATAATGAAAACGTTCTCGCAAGCCGTAACCTTTAGCTTCAAGTTTGTCATTGAGGTCAAAGATGAAGGCAAACCTTTAGACGATAGAGTTACCCGAGCGGTATGGTATTTCTAATGACTCTTTGAACAATGAATATGACTTTATATGCCTTTGGTGGTTTCGTTTGCTGTATAAGTGTCTTGATTGTCGTAGTATTTCATAAATGCTCGACGAGTGTCAGATGCCGGTGGTGCAGTGATAATCGTCCACGGGGAAACTAGAATTAAATCGCTAGTTGAAACCAATCTTGGCCGGGTGACACAGTGACAAGGTAAATACTAACCACTTTCAATTTCACAGACACTCAGGTGAATAACTGTTTTAATAGATGTCACAAAAGCTGAATAACAGGCGGATAACTAGCAATATTAAAAACTGAATCATTGGATAATGGAACTCTAGAGATCTGATTGATTTAGCCATAATTGTAAATGAGCTATTATACCATGCTCTCCAGATATGGTAACTGTAACTGTACGCGTCTGACAAGCTGAAAATCGGTTGTTTTTACAAATAAAGTCGGGAAGAATTCTAGATATTTTGTGCGTGTTTTTAATAAAACAATTATTTCACTCGCGCTTGTAAGATATGAGATGATTATAGCCAATTCATATCCAACGTGCACTCGTGGAAAAATTGTTAATTATTTTTGTAAAATGCAAGCTTGGGAATGCCTATCATGACCGCACACATTCACATGTTAACTCACGTGATCAAATAAGAACGAAACGAACTACTTCCAATTTTCTCCGATCCGGTACTCTGTAATTAGCGAAAAAAGTGCAGTTCCTATCGTTTCTCCTCGGCAGCTCGGAGGTGAAAAGTACTTTGCTATTAACCTCTTAGTTATTCAATCAGTGCACGCGAAAAACACTATTCACTTGTGTGTTATAAGCTCGACAGGAATTTCTGACAAACGTGCTCGTACATATCCGTTCTATTGTAATGCTTTGCAAACTCTGTAAGTATTTACAATTGCCGGCGGTCCTCAATACAAATAATATACGACGAAAACTGAAGTTCAAAACGTCTGGTCTAGCCGCCCTATCCCAAGAGACTGAGAAGCTCTTCAAACTTACTGGTAGGGTCGTACAATTAGCCAATAATATATCTCATTCATTTCAAAATCAGGTGTTTTTCCGCATCATTTGTTTTCGACCAAACCAAAGGAAGTTCCAACGTAACACCTTATCGGATACTCATTTTAAAACTTTGTTCTCAAGTCCATAGCTGTTCCTGCACGCTAAAACAGCTCTCTCCAAAAGGAGCTTAAGCTTATTTAGGGCGCTCTGTTTAGTGGCTTAGCTCATAATCCCCACCCCCACTTTCTCCATAGAAACAAAATATCGTCTCTAAATATACTCTGCTAGCTCCAGGGCATGGGGAAAGAAATTGCATGGGGCTATGCTAGGGGATTTGAACGATTTAATTGAAAAGAACAATGTGAGTAACTGGGGAATTGAGGGTGATTTCCTTGATGCTGAAAATAGAGAAACTTCTCATTAAAGCAATAGCCATCAAACTCATAAATTTTACACCCCTTCAACTACCCTTCGTTTAGTTGATTGGTTATAAGACTGAAGGAAGATGTTTTAGTCAGACTAAATAACCATTATGAAGCATTCGCGTGAGGTTAGCCTCAAGAGTGGAGTTCAAAGTCTCGGGTTTATTTATTAGATCCGACTTTGCATTACACAAAACTGAATACAATGAGATAGATTACTTTTTTATTATTACAATATGTACCACAGTGTCATTAGAAAAGTGGAAAAACGAGCGCTTTCAGTTCGTAATGGCTTTAAGGGATAACAATGTTTGTACCTGTGTGGCTGAAATTCACTTTAAGCCCTTCAACTGGAAATGATGTTATTTCTGATCAGTCATTCAATATTCTTTTCTCGCGAACAGAGATGCATTTCAAAAGGCGGTGGCAGACTCTTTCGACTTTACATAAAAGCATTTCGCTTTAATCTGATCCATTTTATTTTGCCCACCCAGACGCCAGTTTTCTGTTGTGTTGTTAATTAATTTCTCAATTTCAAGTGATAGGATTGCTAAAATTGACTGACCTAGCTATTTAGGGGCATCAAAGATCAGAGACTACGGCCTAAACCTGTGATTGAAATAAAGAGTCATTGTGCGTTGTCGTTAATGTTGTTGCTCTTTTTTTCTTAAAAGCGTAGAGGACGATAGTCGGCAAGTTTGTTGTTGGTTCTCTCCCTTGCTCAGAGAGGTTTTTCTCTGGGTACTCTGGTTTTCCTCTCTCCTCAAAAACCAACACTTCTAAAATCCAATTCGATCTGGAACGCACGGACACCTTTAAACCAGTTCATATGAACTCTTAAGTGCTTCGTGGGTAATTGCCTGCGTGCAGACGTCTCCTATTTCCTTGGGTAAAAACGCAATTTACAATTTTTTTTTACAATTTACAAGGGAGAGTTCAGAAATCGTGTCTGGTCTACTTTGCTGGAGGGCGTCAGCCATCCGTATATTTGGCATCTTTCACCCACCTTCATTTCTCCGATACTCTAATGCTTCATCCGATACTGCGATAATGAAAGGATTAGAAGCTACTGTCCCGACCGAGCATTTAGATATCATAATTATCACCTTTTTAACAAAAGGGAAGGAGACTAGAAGGCGATTCCATCCTTTAGACCTGCTTCAAGGTCTTTAAGGCCCGATATCCACTAACAAATTCTCCAGACCGATATCCATACATTCTGCTAAAGAATTACTTGAGAGAATTTGATAAAAGATCAAAACATTAATAACTAGCTTTGGTGATTATTTTATAAGTTCTCATAATCTTTTTCATTAATGATGTATTGATTGTGTTGGGAGAAAATAGATGAGATGTTCGTCAGATTATTGTAAGGCCCTAAAGCAAATTCTTTTGTGACATTTCCATGCTATGGAAACCCCAAAATTAAGACAATTGAAGAAAAGGCCAAAAATAAATTCAACTTTTCGTCGTCTCTTTGGGGTGCCTAGGGGCGCTTAAGTGATCGATAATTCGTTTAGACAACTGGATAACTTCACCCAGAATTTTGTTTTCTTGTTCTTTTCGCTCCTTAAAAATTAGAATAGCAATCTACTACTCATTAAAACAGTAGGTATTGCATGGCAATAGTATCTCCCAAACTGAATATTGTATATATGTTCGAAAGAGGACGTCGATAGAACGTACCCCTATTATAAAAACGTTAAAAATCCAGTTCTTTGCAAATTCTTTATTCCAAGGTGTTCCACTTTAATGAATCAACTTGCTACCCCTCTTTTTATTCTTTTGGACAAACCCAGGGCTTGACTGAAGAAACCGAAAGTGATAATGACCTCCAGACGGCTAAAAAAATGTTAGAATGCTCAGACAAATTACACGTGTTAGAAGGTCAGCGCATTGTTTTGTCACCCAAAATTAACTTATATGCTTTGCTAATAAATACACTTGAATAATCCGATATAACAAAGATAGAAAGTAATCACGTAAACCAGTAACATCAAGATTCTTTACAATTTCAACCCATAATTACTATAAATTTATTTTCTGTGTGTAAAATTTTTCTTTGAAAACAAATTTCAAAAGCCGTCCTTTTGACGTAAAATGAACTTGTATCTTCTCAGACATTCGTGATGAATGTTTCCAAAGTTCGTCGGTTTTACAAGGTTTCCACACGATATAAAACGTGACCTAAGCAAGATTGGCTTTGAATACGTGCATTTGAGTGAAAGGGCGAGAATAATGAAAGACATGTACCAGACTGAAGTAATTATAGGTGGTTTTCATGCAATCTCGAGAGACACAAATAACAATGGTGAAATGAACAAATGCTGGTGGACAAACAAAGCGAGCTAATGAGCGATCTTTTGTTTACCGTCCACCAGCATGGCGGCGATGACGTAACGTGAAAACCACCTATTCCATCTTCCTTCGATCATGTTTGATGTCTTATGATCAAACGAAAAGCGAAATGAAAAATACAGTCCAACGGTCATAAAAGCTTTTGTCCGGTTTGTCTTCTCAGGACACAGTAGTTGCATTTTATAAACCGAGTTCATTATGCTGCTGAAAATCATTCACCTTTTTTACAGCCGGATGCCAATGCGAAAATGCGTTAAGTCTGTGGCGTTTAACTCAGGTGTCTTTACAAATACAGTCCTGAACACTCACCGTGATGTCCATTGCCAAGGTCGGCAGTGACAAAATCCAGAGTGTTCGAGAAATACTGTATGCGTGTAAATGTGCACAATTGAAAAAAAAAGGCAAAGTTGCTACCAACGCAATTGCTAATGCGAGCGAAGTCTTTCAATGATAACAGTCTTATTTAGGGGTGTTGCTGGGGTGTGTAAGTCAAATATAACTGTTCTGTTAATGCGAAATGGAGATTCTAAAACGGGTGTTTAAATTTCACCGCGCACGTAAAGTAAAGGCGTGGGCCAGCACTATCATGGTATTTAGAAAGTCAATAAGCGGCCCTTAGCATTTGACAAGAACTTGTTTCCTTTTAATAAGAAAAAACAGCTGATTAACCACACAAGCAGGCACCGATTAGTTTGTATTATAAACAAAGCAGGAATACCGCAATCGCCGCCATATAGCAAATCTGACAAGAAAGCATTTTGTTAGCATCTAATTTTTGAAGTTATACCATAAGCTATCCAAAAGGGGTATTCTCCAATACGGTTTAATTTAGTTTAATTTAGTCCGCAAATGAGCTATAAAACCCATAAAAAGAGTACAGCTGGCGAAAACGGAATACTTAAAGCAGTGAGAAATATCTCACAAAGAAGTCAACACTTCGATGCTCAACAAACTCCATCACTGAGAATCGAAAATAATAGCACTCTAACCTGTGTTTTAACGTGAAAATAGCTTTCCTTCTTCTTTGCCGGTTTCTATGTGCAATGTGACCCAATGAAGCTTGGACGCAAATGAACCGACGTGTGATAAAAGCTGGTTATTCATCTTGAAACCGCTGACTAATTAACCCCATGCAGCGATGCGGTATTGGGTTGAATAGGTGAACTAATGACTTTTCATGCCCTGACTGGTCAGTTACCCGGGGGGGTGACTCCGCATATGAAAGGGGTGGGGATGCTCGTCGGAAATTTTGAATTAATCCCCTAAAGGAGACCGATCTGGGCGTGGCCCAAGCTTCTTTTGAACCGTAAAAGAGACCATGTTAAAACACAGACAAAATGTATATTTTTATATTTTTTCGCGTGCAACCCTAAACGAGACCTTCACGGCTAAATATGATGGCTCACCTTAAGTGAGACCAAAATCCGAAATTTACACCCCTATGCAAGACGACTAGCATCCCCACCCCTTTCATATGCGGAGTCCCCCCGGGAAATGATTGTCAAAGTCTTTGCATTTGCTTTTCTTTACCTAATCCTCAGATAATTTTAAGTATAATAATCGAAAGTGAAACTCATATAAAACCCTCAGCTATCTCAGAGTGGAACTGTTAAGTTTTGGTGATATTTTACTCGCACGTTTAGCGCCGTTTACTCATGTTAGTGCGGTGTTACGCCTGGGAGAGGGAGGGGAGTCTACAACGGGAGTTTGGGTAGAAGTGCGCAGTGCCGCCTAGGCCCTCCAAGCCCGTACCCTGCTTAAAACAAGAATTGCGATACTGGTGCAGCGCTTCAACAAATTGATCTCTCTAGCCAAAATGGTCAAATTGTATAGTCTATTTAAGACTCCAGAGCCTGTAAACCATACCCTGAGCAGCGGCACATACCCGTTTAGGCCAAATGAGGGAGTGTCCCCAGGGGGGTGTTACCTTCGCTTCTAAAAGTGAAATCATAAGGAGTTCAAAACGGTTTTCTCTCAGTAACAAGTTTTAAAAATATGACGTTCAGTCGGATTGAGGGCCTACAAACGCGAAAGATATCACAATTTAGTGCTGTGATGTTGACATGTTTTTCGATACTCTATCATTACGTAATTAAATTCTGTTAATTTAACATGACGTTTTCTTGCGCAACTTCGATCAGATCAGTAGAAGAGAACAAAGCCCACAGCGATCTGCGAGCATGTGCTAACAGTCAGTTTTGAAGTCGGTTTTCCTTTCCGTGAGGTGTTTTGACGTCATGTTTTTAGTACTTCCTAATTCCTTCAATACAGTGATTTGGGAGTAAAAGTATTTAGAAACCAAAGTCAGGTTTCGTTGATTCGTGTGTGATTGGCACGCGCGGGATTAAGTCACCCGCAAAAATACATTTTCTTCCGGGGGTGTCGAGGTGCCGCTGATCTCCTTAACCCCGATACAGAGACCGTATATGTCGCTTATGGTTTGTGCGTAAAGAAATCAGTATACAAATAAAATTAACGAACGTCATACTGTGCCTGAATTTCAACATCTTTCACGTAGTTTAAAGCAAGCTTAATTACCACATACCCTTTGTTCTGACAAGCCCTGGAACCAGTGGCATCGAATCTAGTGATAATTGTCTAATAAGGTCTCTTTTAATAGGGGTAAATCAGAGCCCAAGCCACGCCCTGAAAGGTTTCCGGGATTTTAATTCTGTTTCCGGTAGCAAGTTTCTGATCTCCGCGTGAGATCGTTGCGAAAGTGGACAAAACAAACAAACAAACAAACAAACAAGAGGAGGGAGGGGAGGGGAGAACAGGAACGAGAAAGTTTTCCTTTTTTCTCTATCCCCTTCATCCTTCTCCCCTTTCCTTCGCTCTGTTTCCAACTTTATCAACGAACCCCAATGGCGGATCCGGGGGGTCGAAGGAATCGGGGCCCCTCTACTTAGTACACTACTTATATCCGTCACCCAAAGCCGACAAAGCCAACTGCTATGAAACTGAAACAATATCACTTAATAATGGTCCTGAATACTCGAATGAAACTCTCATGTCCTAGCTTAAAAGTTATATTTGTTTTCAACCGTAGGGTTTAATTTCGTCAATTTGATTAAATTTCGATAAAGTTATTCAGTATTACAAAGTGACCAAAGTACAAGGGACGATTGATTGTTACGAATAGAATATCACATAGACTGTAATAAAAAGCAACGTGTAACAAAATGGAAGGATAGAAATCATTGTAACTTGCTGGTCTACAATTAAACCAAAAAATATCAGTGGGCAAGATTTCCTCGATGAGCAGCGGTACACCCCAAGGGATTGCTGTCACGCAAACATACTAGAAACAAGAGGCGGCAATTTGCATACGGACGTATCCATGTATCAGACGCTGAAAACTCGGAGGTTTCTACGTTCTAGCCTCACACGAGGCTTTATTCTCTTTGCCAGAGATGTGCAAAAAGATAAATGTGTTGGCGGATACGGAGTACAAGAGAAGACAGCGACATTTATCGCTTCAACATGGCAGAAGTTTAATAATGTACCACCTTAGACGAAACGATCTTGGTGAATAGTTCTCAAACTTGAACACTTTGGAAATTCAGGAATATCAAAAATAGGCTGACTGGAATAAGGTTAGTGCTTTGTTTTCTACGTATATGTTGTATTTCATGGCTGCCAAATTTGTAATTCTCACCCGTTACTCTTTGCGCTTTGCGCCGCTTTGCGCCGCTTCGCGCTTTACTGTAGAAGGTGAAATGATTGTGAGTAATTGTATTACAGATTACAATCGTTTGATAGTTAAGAGTTAAAATCATATACTGGTTGCTTGTTTGTTTTTGCTGTGTTAAGGGTTGTATTCATTTTACGAATTCGATATTCACGCATATCACTTTAGCATGCATTGAATCCTCCAGTGCCTGATAAGTCACGAGAAGGATTGCGTGACGACACAAATAACGCTGGCTGCATAGGGGACTATGGTATGCCATAGTAAAATTCCAACTTTGATCAAATTAATGTTTGATCTCTGTTTATTGAGAAACCTGCACTCTACACTATGGGCAATTATCTGGGTGCACAAATATTTCTGCATGGCGAGGTGTTGGGGCAAGTCAAAGGGGGCAAAGAGATGCATTGAACTGACAGAGCGAACTACAAACAAACAAATAAATAAATAAATAAATAAATAAACAAAATAGAATAGAATGCAGAGGAAGCAAAATCTTCCACCCACCCCTACACTCTTGACAGGTGCTCTGAAAACCAAGTCAACCGACTCATGTCTAGAAATCTAACTGGCCTCAGCAATTGTCTGTGTAGTCTACTACCTCTACCACACCACAATTAGAGGACTGATCAGCCAATGTTGAGGAGGTCATGATCAGTGCTTAAGAGTTATTTGGGGCAGTCGGTGGGTTTGGGTGCGCAAGCGCAAAGCATTTGACATCCAAAACCCGAATGAGCGCCCCAATAACGACCATTGTGCATGCTAGACATTCCAGGCATCATTCATTAAGAGACGGTTGCCACTAAATTTTCCTGACCGCAGTAGCACTATACAGTTGTTGAGCATTTTGGGATCTTTGCATTGCCTATGAATGGTTTTTGAAGATGGCATTATATCCCATATCTTCTAAGCTGATTTAACTTAATTTAACTAGAAATACGTGTACCACAGAACCTCGCGAAGCTCGGGGGGTGGGGGGGAGGCCCATAAAATGTCAGGGATGAATGGGGGGGAAAGAATTGGAGTAAATTGTGTAGGGTGGAAGGGCAGGTTTCAACACTGGCTCTAATATTGGAAGGTGAGATGTAGTTAATCTCCTTTTGGTTGGAGTAAATTTGAACCCAGTGCTCTGTCGTTAGAAAGGATTTTCTGGGATTTAAACCCCGTTGGTGTTGTTAAGGAAGGGTAGCTGATGTTTCATGGGTCCCATGTTCACCCAATTTGACCCTGCTACATGTGTAATAATTATTACCGTAATAATATTATTATAGTAAAAAAATGGGTCTGATAGTGAATAACTGCAGGTGAACATGTAGCTGACCCATGCCATGTGTAATATGACTTGTGAAGTGTGTCATTAGTATCCCGATTAGTAGTGAGTGGATGAAATAGTAGGAAATAATGCTGCATTGAAAATAACAAGTAAATGCTGGTAATTGGAGAAAAAGTATTTATTGTTAAGTGAACTACAGCAATAAGAGTGTTTGCACTTGTTGTAGTACATAATCACAATTGACAACTAACTGTTTGCAACAGTAAGGTGCAAACATAATCACTTACAGTCAAATAGAAATTACATGTAGCGATGTCATTACAGGATGCAGTTGAGGAGAACTGTGAAAGTGATCATTACCCACGATTATGGAATATGCGGTACCCTCATTAGCACTGAATTATCCCTGTAAAGAGTACCAAATCATCTATGAAAGTGTTCACAGTTATTTGTGTACATGCACGAGAAACAAATACCATGCAAGAGTGGATTTGTAGTGTATGAAATGTCCACATACAAATCATGTTGAAGGTGATCAGTTTCTCAATTCTCAACATGCATGAGCTTGTTGAAACGACTGGTTGCCACAGTCAAATGCACACTTTCCCTGACCAAATGAATTGACATTTTGTCCAGATATTAATGGATTCCAAATTCCAGTCAAAATTTCATGCACTCTGATGACGTAGTCCAAAAGACTTCTTTGTTTCCTGTTCAGGGACAATCTGCTTGGTGTTGTATCATAGTTGTTGTTCCTTTGTTTTACGTCATCTGAGTCTGTTACACAAAATACAGTGTAAATGCCTACACTCCCATCACAACCATCCTCGCCACCCTTTTATTACAATTGAATTTATCGTGAATGTAAAGTACACAATGGATTGATCGAATAGGAAACCCTATACCTGCTTGTCGTTTAATTTCATTGTAAAATAAAGCTTACTGTAAAGGCTGATAGGCTGTCCTCAGTCCGTTGAAAAGATATTCTTGACGTGCATTGTACAGATCGTATAACTGTTGCTGCCTATCGTTGCATCGAAGAAGATAAGTTTCGTAAAAATGCAAGCGTTGCTTGATCTCCTTATCGCTTTTTGAAGCGTCGGCAGTCGGTGTTCCCTCTCTTCATTGGCTTCAATTGCAGTGTAATTGTAGTATTTTGTCGCTGCCTCTATGCATGTTTGTGGTCGCTGTGTGACGACGTTGCCGTCGCTGTGCTAAGCGATTGTCTCTCTGCTTCGCGGCTTTTTGTTGTCGTTGTCTTTTCCGCTCCCGATGAATTTTAGTCGGCGTTCTCCAGAGCAGTTTCGGGGGGAAATCTTTACCGGCGAGCATTTCCAGCCACTTATTGTGCTTGCTGTTTTGTGTCATTTGCATGGGAAATTGCTCGTGATTCATCTGAGCCTTGCGTGAATAATACATGAAAATGTGCCCCTGGTTATCGGCGGCAAAGTCTACGTTGCCTAGTTGCCTTTAAACGCAAAATGCTCTATGACCTAACGCAACATGACGTCATGCCGGACACCAAGCATATATTCATAGATTAATGGGGCCTCGAATTTTTCATCTGGCTAAGACCACGCACGGTTCACGTGATGCGCCCGCGCTACGAGATTATAAACTCGCTTCGCTCGCGGCCTTCCCCCGCTCGCTTCGCGAGAATTATTTATTTATTTATTTTTCTGATAGAAGCTAAAACTTAAGACGAGCTTCTACGGGATTTAGGCGCCGCAAGTGGAGCAGTTCTGTGTTGTAAATTAATAGTTGATGGTAAATATTCTCAGGGCATATACACCTTATTTCAAATTGGTGGCAGTAATTCTTTTCATTTTATGTATTGATTTTAATTAGTCCTCTTTGCCTCGAGTGCACCTGAAAGTTTTAAAAGAGATTGTATCTTGAAACAATTATCAATAATCATTTTTTTTTTTTCAATTTCGTTTATTTCTTTTAAAAACAAAAAGAGTCAGTTTACTGTAAAATTCCATCCAGTTGGTGTTTTTATCATATTGCGCCTGAAAACTCTAACGCATTTGGCACTTATCATGACTTCCTTATTGTGAAGCTTTAGTAAGTACCATTAACATATACTTTTGTTTAATCCCAGTTCGGCACCATCTCGTAATTTCAGTTTGGACCTTGAATTAGCGAATATTCTCTTTAGCGTTTTCTTGTAAATAGTAATAACGCCTGCTATCTACTATCATGGCAATAGGCAGATATCAAATGGAACCACTTCCGTTGGTTTATGTATTTGTATATATTTTTGTAGTGGCTTCGTCATGAACATTTAACCTCAGGCAAAATTTATGCCTTATATGTTTTCAGTGCCGTTGCCGGAAAAAGGAACCAGTTCGAAAGCAAATATCCGGATATTTGTGGTAACAACAAGTGATGACGTCTCATCAAAATAAAAAACTAATAACCTCAGATGAGTTTTAAATCAAAACGATTTGAAGTTTTCATATCTGAGGTATGTCAAATGATACAAGCTCCTTGGGAGATGAATCGTGTTTCTTTCTTGAGGTTGTTTTGTTCAAGGCCACAGATCGAGCACTGTTCATAACGACTATCTTCGCGATCGTTCTCAATGCTATATTCTCAGTTGTTGCAGTCGTTGGAAACAGTATAATTTTACTTGTTATAATCAGGACAAGAGCTCTTCGGACATGTTCGAACTTCTTTCTTGGGAACCTGGTATTGTCGGATTTACTAGTCGGAGCAGTGGTGCAACTTCTTTTCGTCATTTACAAAACTGGCGAAGCATTGGAGAACTATTCTTGCCTTGTACAAGCATTGTATGCGACAAGTGCTTGGTTATCTGCTGGAGTTTCTTTCCTTACACTCACAGCATTAAACTGTGAACGCTATATAGCAATCTTCGCTCCTCTAAGATACAACATTCTGGTAAAACCGCGAAGAGTTTTCATCGTCTCAGTTTTCATGTGGCTTTTCTCGCTGTTACTTGTTTCATCGCGTTTTTACGGACTCATCAACATTATATTTTATGTAATTTGTTGCATAATCATCGTTATGAGTTTGGTGACTTTTCTTCTTATTTCAATTCAAATACACCGTGTCGTTAAACGCCATCGGACACAGATTGCAAGTATGAAATTCTTGCCAAGTGTAAAGAAGCAAGCTCAAGAAGCAAGCCATGCACGCAACGTGACCTGGGTTACATTTATTTTCTTCATGTGCTACTTGCCAAATTTGGCAGTCATGATAGCGTACACGATGGTTGGCTACAGTGTCACTCTTAAAACTTTCTACGTTTGGTCCGACACACTTGTTTTTCTTAATTCATCTATTAATCCAGGCGTATATTGCTGGAGGAACAAAGGCTTAAGAAAGGCTGTGTTAAAATTCGTTAATGTGAGACTGGTTGTTAACTCTGATTGGTTCGCCCAAAAACAAGCTGATCGTCGGACACCAAGGGTGGCAGTCATAACTGACAACATGGCGTTGAGTTCAGAGCATAATCTAACTTCACGCTCTGGTGAAGAAATACAGAGTGCGCCGTCTTAGAAAAGAATATCATACGATAAGATAAAGAAAAAAAATAGTTTGCTATAATATTATCTTTGTCAAGTGGACCGGAGGAGCTTTGCTTTGCTTCATGGGGAAACAGGAACCAAAAATAATGAAGCGTATTTAACTGCGTGAATAACTTCATAATAAGAAAACTATGAGGTATAATACGCTATTGGAAGTGCAATCGTATTTTTTTTAAGTCATGAAGTTGTTCTGTTACCGTAGGCTTGTTTCTACTGAACCTTACACGAGCTGCTCTTCTAAACGAACAGGGGAATGTTATATGGTGTTTATAATAACAGTATTTCAGGATGACCACAAACAATACTAGGTACTAAGCTAAGCGTGTACCTCAAGTATACGCTAAGTAATTTCACTTACAATACAAACTGATGTCGAAGGTAATTTTTTTTTCGCTTATATTGAAAAAGGGTAATTTGGCTTTGTTGTTTGTTACTCCTGAAGAATGCCTTTTTATCCCTCGTTTTTTTTCTTCACTAATTAAAAGTCATTTCCAAATTTAGCTCATCTCAAGTGAAGCAGAAAGTGAAATAAATTATGTCTTGTTACTTGTCATGACAATGAAAGCAATATAACTGTTCGGATATTAAGAGTGGGATCCCACGCTGAACAGAAAGTTGTCGAATGATCTTCAAAGATTTTGTGAGAATCATTAATTCTTGCATCATCAAAAAACTAATTCATGACTGGCTACTAAATAAACGTTCTTTTTCGATGTCCTTTCCCCCATGTTGCAGGACGTGCTGACTCTATATTGAATTGTCCCAGCATTGTTGAGTAATATCTCAAATCCGCATATCAATCATATCACGTTCGCGAAGATTGCTTCCTATAAAAAACAGAGGTACATGATGGGCTCCATGCATGCTTATGAACAGAGAATTGTATTATAGGCTCCAGTACTACATTACAAAAGGCAAATGTTAATTTGTATTCGAATGCATTCGAATATGATAAGCTCTCAGATTTGCAGAACAGTCTACAGTATTTCTTTAACTGAAAAGACAGGAAACGACAAAAGGTCGTGTGTCCTGTATTTCTGATTAATGGTGACGCTAAATTGGCGTCACGTAAAGCTTTAGCAATTTTTTTTTGTTCCTTCATTCATTTGTTGGATGAGAGTTATGTATAATGTATAATGCTTAGAAGCTATTATACAAACTATCCATTTTCAGATAATAATTATGACCTGTTTAATTATAACCAATCAATAGCTGGTCTTATTCTTATATTCTGTACCCCGAAGAATTTTGACTAGCGTTCATTTTTTGTTTGTTTGTTTTGTTTTTTGTTCGTTTGTTTGTTTTTTTTTTTTTTATGGGTTATGAGCAGTATACGATATCACAATCTTCAAAAGTAGGTTGAGTTTCATCGTCCGGGTGAACGTAGTCCTGAATAGGACTGTTGTTGTTGACAGTGACTGACGTTTCGACAACCTGTGAGTCATCTTCAGAGTCAAAGTGAGTTGTATCACGTCAGTGGGTGGTATTAAACTCTGGTTATTGATCTGATTGGTCAATTACGTCGTGATGTTATTGGTCGTCTGTCAGTTAAGCCGTGATGTTATTGGCTATCGAGAGTCGTAATCAGTAATTGGTGCGTTTCGATCCCTCTGTTGTCACTTCTTGGAAATTTTGCTAAGCCTTTTACTCATTCCTCAAAACACTCCTCACTTTTTACAGTCAGCCGAGGGAGCTCATGGAAAGGAACCTGTAAAGGTCATTTACTTATAAACAATACACTTTTGTTGTGGGAGAAAGACATTTTTATTTTTCTATTCCAAACTTTTGGCCGAGGAAAATAAAATCAGGAAGTACTGATTCGAGAGGTGGAGTTGTTCTTCTGCTCGCTTTGAAATTTTATCCATTCAGCAATCTATCT
This sequence comes from Porites lobata, assembly GCA_942486035.1. NCBI lineage: Eukaryota > Metazoa > Cnidaria > Anthozoa > Scleractinia > Poritidae > Porites > Porites lobata. The sequence continues at coordinate 399,110 of CALNXK010000282.1, forward strand.
TGTCCGGCGTCATACTTATTTCCTCTGATGGACGATTCTCTTGAATCTTGATCCTTAGCCACAAAAAAGGCAAAATCAAATTTTTGAACAAAGTTAATGAGATGAAATTGAAGCTAGTTGTTTTGTGTTGTTTAGTGGGCATGTCTCCATACTATTATTAATAATACCTTTTTTTAACCTTTTGTTCTTGTTATTTTGTATATAAGATGCTCAGCAAAGTTAAGCTCTTCTTAAGATAGAGTAAATTTAAAATAACCTTTTCTGCTCGGCTCTTCGCCGTGATTCACAGCCACTGTTTTTTTTAACTTTACAGTACAATCATCTTTAATTATAAATAGTAGAGTAAATAGCACAAAATGAGATGAAAACAGTTACAAATTAGTAGCATTCTTATAACGGTCGAATACTCTGAAGATTTTCATTAAGTGGTAAACGAACTAAACTGGTAGTGAATAGGTTGTTAGCCTGCAGGAAACAGGCTTTGAAGTTGATTGGCATAAGGTTCAATACGATCTTAAACAGCTACTATAAATCTGCAAAGGAAGTGCTATTAGGTTAAGTTATCTCGGAAATATTAGTTTTGATTAAATGGTAAATAGAACAAATGAACTCATAAAGAAAACAAATGAATGCAGGTTAACTACAATTCACTTCTTGGACGCACCGCTTGATAAAACAACAACCGCGTTCAATTTAGTGAAAGAAAAATGTACTCCCCATTTTGTTTATCTATTCTTGATACCTCCTATAGCAAAAACAACAACGGCAACAAAAATATGATGTAACCAAACCACTAAAAAAATGTTGAATTTTTGTTGTGTTTGTTGTGTTATCTCGAATTAACTTTCTAAGTATGGCTGTGAAAAATACAATTTACAAAAGCTATTAAGCGTCACAAGAATGGAAATAAAAACTGGTTGAACGACGATGTTTGGGCTATTTCTGTAAGACACATTGTGTACAACGCAAAAATTACAAACAAAGTGTAACCACCACCGAGAAGTTTCAGAATAAATTATCAATTCAAGTTAAAAGGTGAGGTGTTTCCAAGGCGTAATGGGCCACCAAGTAGTAAAATAAGTCAAAATAATAGAATATATGAATGAGTATTAACCGTCTTGATTCCTTCCAAACGTTGTTGTATTAGAAACTTATTAAACAAAATAAAGAGTAGTATTTTCATTTTTTCCTTTTCTTTCTCCTATTTTGTCTTCCTTTTTTTTTTTCAGTTTCTGGTTTTTTTTCGTTTCTTTTTTCCACGAAACTGAACAGGCCTTTTTTAAGTTGAAATATCAGCCGTTTGGAGCTTATCAGAATTCTAAAATGATATAACCAAAAATAAGAATACGATAATCGATAATCGAACTTAGGATACCTTTCTTGTTATGTAGAAACGCTTTCTACCCTGACACCAATGTGAACCTGGTCTACATCGTTCCTCATTATAGCTTGACGCTGATTGTGCTAACTTCAAACATAAAATCAGTAGGAGAATAGTGCATACGCTGACCTTGGTTGACATTATTGCTTGTCTTGATTAAGGAGGTTAAACTGGTCAGATATGTGTTGCTAGACGTCTCCGAATTTGCTGTAAAGTGGTAATAACGTATTTTAATAAGATCTTTACAACGTTCCAAGTCTTAATCCCATGTAAATCTTTTGTTTTCTTTAATTACATTTAATTTGGTTTTGATGAAGACAGCCGTCACCTAGAAGGAAACGTTTTAATTGGAAATGAGCGGATGAATAGAGCAGTATCATTGCCGGGCGTTTTCAGTACTTGAAATTTGCGTTCTTAGTTAACCGTTCCCAATACTGGCCAGAAATTTATTGAAAAAGCAAGGTTTGCAGAGCGATGACATAAAATGTATGATTTTGATATATTGAAATGTTTATTTCGTAACCACACGTTTTAAACAATAGCGATCACAGCTGCAAGAGGGTTGACCATCCACGGAGACCTGAAAGCAGGGAATCCAGCCGAAAGATTTTTGGACGAAATCGTTTTAGGTTGGTTGACAAGAAAAAAGGAAGATGTACCTTGAGTATTTACTCTTAGCCAGCCAGTCCCAGATAAAAAAAATGAATTTCCCGCTTCTGACTGTTAAAAGTCATTTTCTGGCAAGAACCAATAAACGGTTCATCCTTACTGAGAATGTGGGGCTCTTATTTACTATTATCAATATCGTTTCCGTTATTGTTATTTTTATCGTGATCTTTATTGTTAATGTTATCGTTATCGATAATGATGTCGTTATCGCTGTTATTGATATTGTTATTGTTCACAAATGCATAGATTGACTGGACTAATATAGTCGCTGCGGTTTAAAAGAGTTAGAGAGGCAGGGGCGGATTGTGATGACCAGATTTGGTATTTGCAAAAAAAAAAAAACTGTTAGAGCAAGAGACGAGTGCACCCCCTCCTAAAAAAAATCCTGGATCCGCCCCTGAGAGTTGTGTTACCAGATTTGGTTTGGAACTGTTCCTAAAAAGGGAAATAGTTTAAAAAGGTAATGCTATCCAATTCAGGAAAATGGTTCAATTGGGCAAAATTCACATTAAATTCAAAAAATAAGAACAACAACCTCACGTATAGTTAGAAAAGGAAAAGAATGATAAAAAGCACAGAACTGCAGCTTGTAGAAAAAAAGTAAATTTTACGTTAATTAAGAAAACTAAATCAAAGAAACAGAAACCACGAACTGTTTTCTTTCGATATCGAGATTCAGGGGCACTCAACGAGAATATAGTTCAAAACCACTTAAACATAACATTGTTAAACGTATTTTAGTATTAAAACGGTAGATATAGGCATATTTTTATCACCTAAAAATTTTTAATCTGTTCCGATTTCCTAGCTGAAAGTCTAGGGATTCGAAAATTATAGGGATCAAAACTTACCTTTTCGAAAATTTCAGCCAGAAAAAAGGCTCCCGAAAATTGTAGGTGACCTTTTTAGGTTAAAATCGGTTAAAAATGGGCAATTATACCATGTTTTAGATGTTCGAAAATCCTAGGAGAGGCAGACAAGCAACAAATTTTGGAAAAAATGTTCCGAAAATTCTAGATCTCAAATCGTCTTCCGAACAGATATTTTCCGAAGATTGTCGTTGGGTGCCCCTGAAGATTGGTAAACTGGTGGTAATGTGGAAAGGACATCAACAAAGCGTTGTATAACAGACAACTAAAAATGATAATGTCACAGAAAAAGTTCCTCAAAGCAATCAATGCTCATAGTCACATTTTAGGTTATCTTGTAAAATTTATCTTACTATTAAAAATTCGTTCGTCTTGTAAACCGTCCAGGCCATTACGAGGGCAATAGGCTGCCCCTGGTCGACACCTCGGAGGTTTGAGGGAAGTGCTTTTGCTGGGCTTACACTTGGCTAAATCCATGGACAGAATCTGGGTGGTGGTCAGTACCAGCAAGCACACACAGGCCCTGGTTGTCATTATCTTTGCTTGATCTCCGTAAAACTCCTGGCTGGTAGTTTGAATACGGTCATTTCAAGATAAGATTGCTTCAAAAAATACTGCTTTTATTGTGTAGAGTGAGATTGTTGAGGCGCCTTAAAAAAAGGTGACGTTGTCAGGAAGCCAATTCCAGCAAAAAATGAGTCTCCTACTGCTGACCAATCAAAATTTATTTTGTGGCAAAAACCAATGAACGGCCAACAAAATCGTTGCCGAGAGCATGGGACGCTTATACGGGGGCGGTGCTCACTGCCATTAGGGAGCTTAAGCAACAACGTTTTTGAGCGACGAACGTCAACCGGAAGTGAGGTCTTTTTCATTTTAAAGCACCTTGACGCTCCCAAATTTGTATTTCTAAGTGTCTTAACTATTATAGAGACGAGTTGTCCTAAAAGATAGGCAAAACCACTGTCCAAAAATGAAAAAAGACCACTTCCGGTTGACGCTTCGTCGCTCAAAAACGTCTCTGCTTAAGCTCCCTATTGTCATTAGGGACCTTAAGCAACCACAACGACAACGGCAGTGAAAACGTCGCTAAAAAAATGAATTTTGTTCTCTCAAACTTAGTCACGTCTATTTGGACCCGCTCATTATGTCAAATGCAGGCGACTTTTCCTGGACTTGAATTCTTAAGATTTTATTCAAGTTCAAAAAGAGGAAGAAAAATTCGTCGTCGTGTGTCCACGTCCTCCATAAAACAAATTAGGAGGTTTCACGTCGTAGTCGTGCAGTGGACGTCAAAAAAATGAACTAAAAAGCGAGATGCACGTGCAGAGCTGTTATTTTGATCCTTAAATCTATTGTTTTTTAAAGCTGTCGTGGTCGTCATCGTCGTAGCTGGTTAAGCTCCCTGTTATCCAGTTATCGCCACCTTTATTCAAGATCGTGATCGTTATTGGTATTGTTATTGTTATTATTATCATCCTTGTTATCGTGATCGTTATTGCATGTTATTGTGATTGTTTTTATTGTTATTTGTTTTGGCGTTCAGTGCGGCGCTTTTTTAGGTTCAGTTCAATCAAATTAGATTACAAATTATTCTATGTGGAAAGAAATTCTCACAAATCACAATTCGTAGAAGTACTTGCTATTTCAGTTAATTATTTCAATACATGTGAGCTATTGACTCACCCATCCCTCATAAGAATAAACATCTCAAAAGTATTAAAGGAGTGAGAAGAACAAGAACAAGGGTTTTGTCTTCTGAGATATCGGGGAACAGAACTGCCTGTTAACACTACCCTTCATCATCAAAACAAAACAAGCAGACAAACGAAAGCACATTTTGTGCATTTTCTTTTTCGTTTGGACGTGTGATTTTTTTTTCTACCATGGGTGTCCTGTGTTAATTAAGCTTCAATTTTTCATATGTTCCTCCAATATTTTGGCGGATTTTTAGAAAACTGCTCTTTAGGCTAACCTAACTTAAATGATGTTGAAAACAATTCTGCTGCGTTAATTTCTCTATTAACCTGGAAAAATGTATAGATTGGCTCGACTAGTATTGCTTTGATGCATCGAGAAATTTAATTTTTTTGGTACGTCAAAACCGACTTGTTGAAATGATGTTATTAAATTTATGTGCGGACCAAATGTTGGACGAATCTTTGTTGTTTAGTTTTCCAACGTTTGGGCCTGAATTTGAGCCAATAGCATCTGAAATAAATATACTATCTGCAAATATTTCCGAGTTAATGTGGCAAAAAATTTATTTATCACATGCCTACAACAGTACGCGCGCCCTGATTAGCTGTTTTCTTGTAATGACCGGGCATTACTAGCTAGGTGTCCACGGCATATTCAATCTGTGTTTTAGTTGATAGTGGAGATGCTTATGGACATATTTGTTATGCTCAACTGACAGCTGTCAAAAAGGGCATCCGCTGACCAGTATCACTTGACTGTGTCGCGAGCTCAAGTGTACAAGTCATTGAGTTGACGTGTTTTTTTAAAAGTTATTTGCTGGCTAGTTGTCTGTTAATTGATCGCAGGCTCAGGTCCATAATGAAAAGGCCATAACAATAATGACCTTATTCTCGGTTGATAACTAGTATATGTTTTTTCATATTTTAAATTATTCATTCATCCATTTATTCATTCATTCATTTATTTATCTTTTTCCATTAACTGGGTTAACAGATCTTGTATCCGTTTCTATCTTTCGGTTTCATAGCTGTTCTGTCTGACTCCATACTCCTCTGAATCTGAAACCTACAAAAAGTATTTGATATTAAAGCTTAATTATTTCCTTGTTTTTGTTGTTTTATTTTGTATTTGTTTGTGTTTCATCCTAAAAGGAGTTGATGAGAGCTCCACATTAAAGAAAAATACGTATTTGGCAATAAGACAAACTTCAATTGGAAATTTTACATTAAGGAATATCCGCGCCGTAGACGAGGTAACATCAGCCTAGCATATAAGTAGTACAACAGGAAGAGAAAATAAATCAAAACTGCGGATTGTAGAAGAAAAGAAGGTAAATGTGAAACGGAGACCAAGAACTGTGTTAGTCAAAAGATTCGGTAAAGGGGCAGTAAAGTGGAAAGGATATCAACAAAGCCGTTGACCCTGCAGTGTACTATAAAAGTCATAATGTCGCTGGAGTTAAAACGAAATAAACGCAATTAATACTTATCGTCAGTTAACTTGTCTTGAAAAAATTTACCTTGCTGTTGAAAATTTGATCGTCATTTAGACTGCGTAAGCCGTTATAAAGGCAAATGCCTCCTCCTGGTCGACAACGGTTGAATCTGAGGGAAGCGCTTTTGCTGGGCTTACACTGGACCAAATCCATGCATAGAATCTGCACGCAGATCAATAATAGCAAGCAAACACAGGCTCTGGTTGTCATTGTCTTTGATTGATCTCCGTAATACTCTTCGCTAGTGGTTTGGATACCGTCCTTTCAGGATATGATTGCTTCAAAAAATGCTGCTTTTATTGTGTAGAGTGACGCCTTCAAAAACGGAGACGCTGTTAAGATGACATTTCATTCTTCCTAAATGCGGATTGTTTTTAACGTGTTATGACAGTCATAAAGGATTTAGAACACTGTAAGAAGTTCAATAAACGCTTACATCCGCCACAACTTATTATGTCGTCAATTAAGGAATAAACGTCCGTAGTGCCTGGCATAATTTAACAGTTGAAGTATCAATTAATTAAACATTCAAAATGGGAATCTACACGGCAGAATAAGATGCTAGCGTTAAAAAGTGTGCTTTTAATTAAGTTCCTTTTTGTTTGGCTTATACATAACAGTAAATATTCAATTTAACTTAAGTTAAGTTGGCTGCCACCAAAAATTAATTTTTGGTTATATTGTGCAAAAACCGCCATTGTAGACATCCCCCCTATTTTGCCATAAGCGGTTAATTCCAGAAACCGATGGAAACTCAGAACAGTATAATAAAAGAGGCCGATCGCTGAATTAAAGAAGTGTAATTTCCTAAAAGAATCTAGTGATTTCTGCCCAAAGTAATGTTCATGCGTTATTCGTTTAAAGATGTAGTTCGCGAATTTGAGCAATCGAAAAATATGGGTCATTTATTTCAGAACTTCAGCGAACGAAGAAAAATGTTCCATTTATATTCCCATAGCATGTACTTGTCGTTAATAATTAGAACAGAAAATGGCGTAAAGTGTAAATGCATTTAGTATGCGATGAAAGAGTAAATTGTTTTCCGTACATTGAACCCTGAGGCAAATATCACTAACACTTGTTTTCCACAGCACGAAATGCTTCTCATATTAAAAGAATGGAGGACACGAAGTGTTATTACTGATAACAAGACTTAAACGTTTTTGATAGTTAACTTTAAGATAAATACCACTGAGAAGTAAAAGCTGACTAACTTATTTTGCCATCACTCACGTCCATAACATAAACGAAGAATTAGCTTTGTGACTGCAGGTGTACGCTTCATTTATTACCAAATATATTACGTATTTAAGGTGGGGGGCTTCACAGGTACTTATACAACAAGAAGCTTTTAATTGAAACTTTTTTGGTAACATGCCGCCTTATTCCAAGTGCTCTATATGAAGGTTCATTTTACGATAGGAAGGATAGGGCAGGATATCAATCATTATATGTCTGTCATTAGTCACCTAGCAAGATGCCGACCAACGTCTCTGTAATGCTTAATCCCTCCTCCGCTAAAAAAAAAAAAAAAAAGAAAAAAAGAGGGGGCCGGCGAAGACTTCATTAAACTATTTTTGATTTAAAGCAGCATACGCAAAATGGTATTGCAGAGTAGTTAGCTCCCACTGAAACGAATTAGAGATATATATATTTGAAGTCATTTTACAAGTAGTGCCTTTTCTCTCCTTCATGCTTCTAGATAACTGAACTGAATTTAAGTGCAAAAAATCGAAGTGCCAAAAAGAACGTCCCGATTTTTTCAACTTGCTCACGTTGTCAATTAATATACATTTGGGCAAGCTATGGTGGAGTTCAATTCCAAAGAACTTAACCTTCAAGTTTAGACACAATGATAAAAATTAGTTTTCGTACGCGTTTGTCTGCTTTCTCCGTATGACGTAGAATTTGGCATCTTCCCATTGTATTAGTACATATGCGTTCGAAGTGCAGTCGATAATAGTTTGTTGTTGAACCTGTTGCTTTCATGACGTTCTTGATGCCTTCGCCATCGTGACATCTTTCACTTCCTAACAGTAAATAAAACAACGACGACTTTTGAGCTAATTGGACCCTCCCCCTCCCAATTTGTAACTTTTGTGTTGCTGACTAGCATTATTACTACCAGAGGGAGCGAAATACACAAGGACTGCTGCGGGACGTATTTCGTGGTGTACTTTGTGTGGTGAGGAAACGGAATAATGCTTTCTTGCTTGACAGAATCAAAATCAGTTATCTAAGGCCCGTTTCAAACGTCGTGCTACTTCCCTTTCCGATCTCAATTGATCGAATTAAATTCGCCTTTAGCACGGCAGTAGCGCGACGTTTGAAACCAAGTCGTGCTACTGCCGTGTAGCCCGGCAAGCCTTACCGCGCTACACGGTAGTAGCTCGACTTGTTTTCAATCGTCTTGCTACCGCCGTGCCGAACTCAATTCATAAATTATAAATACATTAGAATACATTTTAAAGTTTTCTAAAATGTTTCTTTATTTTTGTGTTTCGTTTTCGGCAACAGCCGTTCTATTCGACTGAATTAAATTTTACTTCCGAAACCAAGTCGTGCTAGTGTCGTGCTGCAGTTGAGCTACAATCGAGCCAGCTTAGCACGGCAGTAGCACGACGTTTGAAACAGGCCTAAGTGTTTCAAATTCTGCTGAGAAACTTCTTATGGGACTTAAATACCCACAATCAGTCATACAAAAGGAAACAAGTTTTTTTTTTTTTTTTTTTTTTTTTTAAAAAGTACAACCGCTTGCCATTTGAAAGACTTTTTAAATAACTAAATTTGATTCTGTAGGAAAAACAGATTTCGATTCTTCATTCCCCCTGTTCCCCGCCACACACAGTATACGACCAAATAATTCCTAGTCGCTCTGTGTCAAGTCCTTTCTCTTACTCCAGCAACTCATCAGTTGTATATTCCATTTCAAAAACAATTCCACCTTTTTCTCTTCACCTTCTTCATCAATCCAATCATTCTCACCCACCCCAATCTCCTTACACAACTTTTTTCCGTAATGTCTGTAGGACAACCTGTTTTGTTGAGAAAGAATGCCATGAAAAGTCGCTTACAACTGTATATATGACAATGCAACTATCCAAAATATAATGACAGTTATATTTCACTCTGTTCATTACGGCTATGGGTCATTTTACATTAACAAGCGAAGGTTTTCTCGACAACAGTGCGTGGTTTTGATAAATTTTTATGTTTTAATTTTTATTTAATTTAATTTGTTTTATTATTATAACTTTTATTCCACTTAAGCTTAAGGTAAAAAACGGAAATCCATGTCCTGTTCATCTTCCCAGAATTTTTTTCTTTTCCTCGTCGATAAGATTCTAGAAATAAGAATATAATAGTAATAAACATGAATATTTCAGGATACGCATGAAAAAACAATCATTAGGAAGTAATACAGAATGTTTTACGTATACTCTTCTTATACTCGCGTTCAGCCTTCCACTCCCGATAGTGCACAAGATGCCGTTATATGCTCAATGTTTAATCAATTTCTCTTAGTTTTTTTTTTTGGCAACACTGAAATATCAGGCTTCATTAGGCATCCTGATCCTGAAGCGGGCGTGGGACTTCAAAGGCCTCCCTCCCTCTCTCTAACTATAAGCGGTCATGATAAGGCCATCAAGTTGAAACAGAAAGAAGATACTCATGTACTCGTCAATTTATCATCAAAATGCAATTTAATTCACTTGAGGCGACAACGTGTCGTCACTTGGCTTTTTCTTGTTGAACTTTGCTATCCTTCCCCTAAAAATATAGATATGAACGTGTTTGACAAGATTGTAAAGTTGACAACACATTGAGAATCTTCATCAATAGCAGTGGCGTCAAGGTGACGTCATTGAGATAGGAAGAGGGAACTGTATACTTCCACCATCTTGAACCTTTAATTTGAATTAATTAATCTTATTTGTGTCACTTAAGGACCATATTAATTAAGGTAATGTTTAAATAAAAGGCAATTTGTCTTTAAAATGCTGTTCTTAAAGTCGCAGAAAGATGAACATTACAGTAAACTCACCGTTAAATGTACGTTGTCATCTGCTGTCAGGCGTCTCTTTGGAACAGGCTGATTCTCTATCTGTGGTGAATTTAAGAGGGAAAAACGAGACGGGACATAAGTGGAAAAAAGAGTTAATTAACAAATGGTGAACGGCTCAGCATCTCAATTTGGGTTGTGCTTTTTTGTCTCTTTTTTTTATGTGCAAGGTTTCTAGCTTGTATGTTTTGTGAACCAAATGTGTGTCTTGTGACGATACTCGAGGGAACTGTATTTTTTTTCAGTTTTTATTCGCATGCATATGTACGCATAATTTATGAGAGGATTAAGGGGTAAATTCCCTTGAGACCTTCATTGGGAAACAAAACATACAAGCTAAAGAGGCCTTTTGATCAATCAGAGCGTGCACTTTACTTACGTGTTATAAATGTTAATCACATTACTGCTATGTGTAGACGTGGCTAACTTAATACTTTGATGTTGCTTTCTTACTATAAGAGATCTTTATGCTCATTACAATGAATCCGCATAGGCCGCGGGTGGAGTGGGATAACACCCATGGAGATCTACATAATTCCTGATATCAGTCTCAGCCTAATCTTGACCGCTGACACGGTCTGATAGCAAGATCAGTTTTGTCCAGACATAGTCTGCCCACTTGGCTTGTATTTTGTACACCTACCCCTGTGATGATTCCCCTTCGACCAGTATAGCGGCAAACCATGGAGCCCGGCCTACATCTCTCTTTAGAACCTGCCTCCGTCATATTAAACAATTGTAATACGAAAAACACGGGAACAAAGAAAGAAATGAAGATTCTACGGCTCATTTGGTTCTGTGAAGTGTTTAGAGGTTTAGATCTACGGGTAATAAGGCAGTTACAAGAATTTGCAAATTTATAACCCAGTGCCTTTTGTCTTTTGTTTCTGCTGATTATTAACACTTAACAAAGGGCTTAGGGTATCATCTCTGTTGTGAAGGCAATGGGTGACAGCTTCCTTTTCCGACATAAGAAAAAATTATAATCATAATAATTGCCATAATAACAGCGGCCGCAAGTGAGCTTCTTTTAGGCTAATTAAGAATACCTTTAAAACATATAACTCAACGAAAGGGCAAAACACGTTTTTGTTGTTATTTGATTAACTGGTAAAAGGTTTTGGGATGATCGGTGTATTCTTTTATAAATTGCTCTCAAATAAATGATACATTTTTTGCTAGCACCTAAAGGAACAGACCAAATTTGCACCCCTTCTTTATCATAAGAGGAAGTAATTCCCTTTTTTGCCAGACAATGTGCTGTGCAAGGTCGTTTTGTTACTGTAGGCTGAGCATATACCCCTGCTTAAGGCATTCAACGTCATTAGAAAATAGCACTCTTGATAAGTGCCATTTTGGATTTTAGCTATTTGTGAAATAAACCGTGGTTAAGCTACATTTTTAAAGACTATTTTGATATGAATGTTTTGCTGTTTTTTTTTGGAATTTTGCTTATGTGACTATTGAGGACGTCACTGGGAGATAAAGACCTTACGTTGTTAGAATTACTGTGTAGCATATGTCCCGTTCCTTCTTAATTTGTTTAGGACAGAAATACCTTAATCTAAGGTACTGAAACCCATTAATTTTATCAAAAAGATGCTCAAAACATTCTTCCTCGATCCGCTATGGGCTTTTCTTTCATTGGTTGGTCAGTGATTTGTTGGTCTGAGTTAATGCTCCAGTCACACTAAAAAAGCAGCTAGAAATGGCCCATCGTAAGAAGGTTTCATACAACAAACGTCACCACCCTCGTCAGCTAAACTAAAGTTCGCATGCATCACATCGAAGAACAACAAACTTAAAATTAAATGTCTTTTCATTTTACCCATTATGCAACTCAACTAAACCAACCCCAGTCTAGTGCACTCGTGCTGCAGAAATTTATTTGTATTGACTCAAAGGCCAGAAACCCCATATTTCTGTATCTTTACAAATATAACCTTGCAGCATTGTTCTGTGAAGATAATAATAAGCCCGTATTCATCATATATCATAGCTCTTCTTATGAATTATGACATCACTGACTTCTCTGTAGCCCAGTAAAACACCTCGTTCTGTTTCAATTACATGACCACGTGGATTTTAAATGCAACATAATAGTCTATACCAGTCAGGGACTGTACTATACAGCAAGATGAAAACAATTTTACCGGCGATGAATAACTTGCGAAAAAGCAATCGTTACTATACATATATGTTATAAACATTTTACGTTACACAAACCTGTCCGGGGACAAAAAGTCTTTTTCCATTTTTGCGCCGATTGCACATCATTAAACCAGGTCGACATGGTTTGGTTTCTACTTGAGAGAGCCATGTTAAATGTACCAAAAGTACAACTATGACAAAAAGCCTTATGCTACAGTTCATTTTTGGATAGTTAAGTCCTTGTAAATTTAAGCTTGTTAGAGTATAGCAAAGCGATAACACTTTGACAACGCTGTTTAATGATTCGGCGAAGCTTTAATAGCAAAGATCACTAAAAATGCAGGGATCTGTGAATTGCTTTGGCGGTGCGAGTTATGACAGGTAATCAATAACTAGACCAAGTAAATGCAGAGGTGTTTCAACAAATGCTTTGAAAAATATAATAGCTTTGGGTGGATCAAAATTTCCTTTAATCAAGGACAGCAAATCAAAGAGAAAATAACGAATATTAAAGTAGCAAAGAAAACTTTTAATGCGGCAGCTTGGCCAGAGAAAAAAGTAATAAATCTCATTGTCTTAACGATCATATTGTGAAGTTTGTAGGCCCGAATTTATTGTTTGCTGTGTGCTTATTAAAAGTAAGTTAATTCTGTTTATTTATTTTCTACCACCTGCCAATTTCCATACTTTGCCACATCATCGACAGCAGTATAGTAGTGATTTTTACTTGTTTATTATCCACTTGAGCTGAGAGCCAGAACTCAATAATGTCTTCCTCCAAGTATCTTGAAGAAGACTTGGTAATAGAACTGTTGGCCTTAGTACAATGTCTCGCATACCTGATGCTTGGAGGGAGCTTTTTAATTATGAAAAATTGAAATTGTAATCGTTTTGATGGCATAAATAGCATTTCAATTACTTTTTTAATCTACTGAAAACTAAACACAACAAGGGCTCATGTACTCAATATTTGAACGAGCAATGAAAATCTTCATGTTTGAAAGGAACCGACCAGAAAAACTTCTGATAGCAATTTCCTAGAACCTTTTTCTCTAACCTGGAGTCGGCACCAAAAATGTGTGTTAAGAAATAAATCAGAAAGAAATGTTTGACTGTAAATTTACTTAACGGTTCGTAATATGTTTCATTAATAAGCTTTTCGCGTCTTTCTTGTCTATGATTTCTTTTACTGCGTTTCGATCACAATAGCATCTGTCATCGCGCAATCAATCATCATTAACAAAAATTAACGTTTTGATCGCCAACCATTATCAGGTTACTTCACCAGGTGCTTGAATAGTTTGATGACTATCGAAATTTAGAAGCAAAATTTGGCATTAAAATTTATAGTTATACTTCTTTTTGATTAATCACAATCAAAATTGAAAAGGAAAATTTAAAACTTTGTGACCATTAGAAAGCGGTGTTCTGGACCAGCAATCACAAATCCTTCAGTGAATATCATGACCCATGTATTCCTAAACCATTTATGGTGCATCAATCAAATGGGAGAAATTGTTAGGTTTATTGCTGGAACCTTCTAGCGGTTGCTGCCTCTTTCCTGGGACGGTAACCACATGAACGTGAACGGAACTTAAGAGTGTAATTTTCATTTTTTTATGCTAAAATCACTCTAATCATTAACGCGTTTGTCTGATCCTCTGAGGTCTTGCAACAAATATATGTTTCTTCTTAAAAAGAAAACATTTTCCCCGAAAAGAACAAATTAATTTAAGATAGGAATTATTCTGAAAATTGTCGTTATGGCCGTGAGGGGATAGCTGTTCAAAATCTGCAGACAATGCGTGTTCAAATGTAACCGCAGCGAATAAACTCGTCTTCAAACCTTGAGCAACGCAAAAATGTACCCTGTCACAGCGTTGGATCGACAAATTAAACCACGACAAACTAAAAACGAAATAATATAAAATAAAATATTAAGTAAAATGGCTTGTATACCGCTGGGAACATCAAGCATTATCTTGAAAAAAAACTAGCTAAGTTGGTCCAGTGACTGTAACTGACGTATTATCTCTTGGAGTGACACCAAGTAAACTCTTTTTTACTTTATTCTACCAAAGGGTTCGGTACTTTCAAAGAAAATAATAAAAATCTCTCTTTTTTTTCATTCTGTAATACAGGAAGACGGCGCCTTTCCCATTGAGTCAGGTCGTTTTACATTGCTGTATTTGTTCTTTTTATAAACTTTATCTTACTTGACAGGGAGACGAAATATTACTCATCAGTCTAAGAGCAGGAAATTAACTCAAACTCATCTTCATTTGTAGATCAAATCTGTCGACATGATATGCAACTCCTCATTTTACCGGTGATTCAATCACCCAAAATCAAACAAAAGATTTTCTTGAAAGCCTATACCTTCTTTGGAACGTCTGATCATGAGCGTACGATAATAGAGACATGTGTGACAAGTTGAAAATTCTTCTCTTTTCGGATGAAAAATCGCATTTTCCATTCCAGCGATGTTAACTATTAGTGAACTTTTGTAGGTGGCCGATCAACACAATGACGGTTTTTATGGAGACAAATACAAGCTAAATATTCCATATTGAATAAATGAAGCCGGTGAACGCAATTCCGTTTCCTTTTAATCTTATTCGCGCATTAAAAGCTGAATCTATTAGGTTAAAAAGATTGTTCCGTCGGCGTCCGCAACTAGTTATGTGTTTCACGATTCTTTTGTGTAATCAACCACATATACTTTGCTGTGAATATAACTACATGCAATTTACAGGGATAGGCAGGGAGGAATTACGACTGTTAATTGGAAAATACAGTTCTTCGTAAAAACGGAGCGAAAATTGTGATTGATCATGATGTGCAATAGGACAATTTAGTTTCATAATTCACAGGTCTTTAAAGACGTCATAAGTGAAAATCCTTTCAGGTGAAACATTTGTCACTTACATAACATAAAAACACTTGTAAGGCTTTCAACTTCAATATCACTAACAATTTTCCAATCAAAAAAGACGCTAAGATTTCTGAAGAATCGTGTATTATTAAAAACATAAAAGCTGTGTGAAATGGACGTAGCATCTTTAATACATTTTATAATTCGTACGACATTATTGGTTAGTGCACACTTGACAACACAAGTTGAGGCGTTATTCATGTTTTGAATCGAATCATCGTTTCCCGTAATAATAAATCACTAAGTCTATGAAAGGTATTAGAAACTAAAGAAGAAATTTAAAGTTATTTGGAGTCCAAACCAATAACGCGCGGCAACCAATCGTGGATGGCTATTTAAAAGTCCATTCTTTTTAGCGAATACTTTGTTATTGTCTAAAGCCTTCAGAACGTAAGAGGAACAGGAAATTTATTATCCATTTAAGTCTAGTAATAATTGCAAAGGGGAAGACATTTAAACGGCCGACTCGTTTTAACTTTTAGTGCTTCTTGACTAGCTATTGTTTTAGTTTTTACATGAAGGAAATAGTTTTATTATGTTCAGAAGAACCAAATGTAAAATCAACACCCATAAATCAGTTTATTGAACTTGTAGGCTGTATAGTGATATAGATTCTCTCTGATTCATACCACTAAACACCTCAGCCATTCCCGATGCTCTATAAGGAGAAATCAAGTCTTCAGAGCCTTTATTAGTTCAACTGAAACTTATTGCAAGAGACCCCTACGCGGTTAACTTTTCCGCCTGTTCTTTTTGTCTACCAAAATGAAAAACGTACCTAAGTTGACACTATTGATTCTCGTTTATACATTTCTCTTTCTGGACCGATCAAGTCACGCTCGCCCTCGGTGCCATCCTGGTTCAATGGTTTGCGTTTCTGGTCGTTCTTTTATCCAGGTACACAGTACTTTGTTTTGTATTTTATCCCAGTTGCTGTGTAATATCACAGCGGCCACGAAATCTTTAAGTACGTTGTCACTGTAAAAAACAGAATTAAAATAAGAGAAATTGAAAGGGGGAAAATTTTCAGGAAAGTCTCATTAACTTTCCATTTATCGTCCATCTTTTCTCCTGGTACGTCTTCAATGGACCAAATTTAGTATATTTACATCTTATTCGATTTTATATAATCTTCACAATTACATGTACCTTGCGCTAAGATCGTCCGAGTTTGGTTCATAAATTCTTGAATATAATTAACATTTTAACTTTTAACTGCAACGCCGAGAACAGAAAAAATATAAGGTTTCGGTTCTGCTGGAACATTGTTCGTAGCCTGCTTAAAATTGCTCGGTCCACAGCTCACACTTCATTCTTATGAAGAAGCTACTATCCTTCCATGCATAGCGCCTTCAGTGTTTTGCGCAGGTCAGTTCACTTAAATCGGGGGAAGGGAGTTTTTCTGACTTTGCCATGTTGTCAAATCTCCTGTGCTTAGTCGTCACTGATAGATGCAGCTGTGTGTTAATTATATACAAATTCTACTCTTGTTTGTTTAGAACTTAAATTTCCCTCCAGCGGATTCCACTCAAAATGAAGCTGAAGATAGCTGGGTACTGGACACTACTCAAAGAAAGTCCTTTTCTTCAAAACTTAGAAACTTACAAAAGATGAAAAACATCTAGATCGCAGAGGATTATAAACGTAAAGAGTGGAATGGAAATAGAAGGACAAGACGTTAAATCAGCATTTTTTCATTCTGCCTCAGAGCCGAAGGTTAAAGTATTGTTGAATCCTGCATTTTTCCCTTAAAACTTTGAAGATACTGAAAGTAAATAGCACACACTTCTGTTAAACTTATAGGCGGTGACAATTGTTGTAACGTTCTCTAGTTTCAATAAAGTCTTTATAGACGATGAAATCTACGACATTTGATTTGTTAATTTGTTTCATTTTTGTGGCTTTTAATCTGGATAGAGTTGGGAAAGTTATATTTTCTAGGAGGCATCGGTAAGACTTAACTGTATGGCAAGGCCATCATGAGTGGTCTCTTGAAAGATGGCACCTTCTTACCTTCGTAGAGATAGACTGTTTATTTAAGTCCTTAGTTCTACCGAATTCTACGTATTGCCTTTTTGTCTATGGAGCGTCTGAATCAGATTTGAATATTATACAACTTTTTTTGGATCGCTCTCACAAGCACCGCTTTGTTTCTTCTCCCGTTTCTATTAAGGATTTTTTATATAGACAGGACTGCAAGATTTTAAACATCCGCTGGGCTGGTATTTACCACCAACAAAGGAGAATAAGTATAATCTGCGTAAAAAACAGTGTGCCCTCCCCAAGTTTAATACCGAACGATTTATGACATGTTATGTACTATTATTATTATTATTATTATTATTATTATTATTATTATTATTATTATTATTATTATTATTATTATTATTATTATTATTATTATTATTATTATTATTATTATTATTACTATTTCTACTACTACGAAGCATGAGAAAATTTGTAGCATAAAAATTGTTCTTTTTATGTTTATCGTGCAGGAGATCTGTCAAAAACAAATTTTCTTTCCGGCTATGAATTGAACAAGACTTGCTGACGATAATTTAAAGTAACTGGAAATTAAAACACTTCAGGTTAACACTTGGGAATTGACATTTCAACTAAAGGATTTACAAAAACAGGATTTAACAGAGCTTGACGGTAAAAATCGCCGAGAAAAAAAGCTTTTTTGCGGCGGATGGCAAAAATAATTTTTTTTCCAATTTTCTTCAAAAACATTTTGCAGGTTGAGTTCCTATAGAAAATGCAATACCTGCAATATGGAGGTCATGGGGGTTTTATTTGGGAAGAAATGACGCTTTGAAGTTCACACCAAATGACGTGACTAGTGTCAAAATGTCCAACTTCAGCTGGCTAAGTATAAAAGAGGAAATTGCGGGCTCGGGCATTTCAACAGCGCTTATTTTTTGCCAGTGCCATTCAAATATGTATTATTTTGTGAATTTCAGGTCAAAAGTTGTTTTCTTTTGATAGTTGTTTAATAAACGGAGTTTAAATCTCGTAAGCGCTAAACTAGCCAAAACAGTTGCTTAAAAATTGCGTGAGAAAAAAACTGCAAAGTTCTGTGGGTCCAGCCAATTATTCAGGCTGATTTGTTATTGATACCTTA
>CALNXK010000282.1:422500-490845 GCA_942486035.1 Porites lobata
GGAAAACAAACTTTCTTCACTCCGTCTCACAGAAGTCCTCAGCGTGACCACACATCAGGTTCTTCAGAAAGGCTGGGCTTTGAAGGTACCTAAGCGGGTAACACGTTTTCCTGACAAGGTCAGAAATTACCTCCAAGAGAAATTCGACGTCGGTTATGCTACAGGACATAAAGCTGATCCTGTGCAAGTTTCCATCGACATGAGATGTGCAAGAGATGAGCTTGGTAAGCGTTTATTTGCCGCAAGTGAATGCCTTCAAACACAGCAGATCCGTTCATTTTTCTCTAGGCTTGCCGCCGCACAGAGAAAGAAGGTGCAAATCCCAGCAGATCTAATTGAGGACGAAGTACGAGGTCTAGAGAGTGATACTCAAGCAGAGCAGTATGAGACGGAGTTGCAAGAGCTGCGTGAAGGTATCATCGCTAAGGTCGCAGAGAAGCACCCTATTTGTTATGAACGCTTCAACCTGTGTGTCAACAAAACAAGTTGAAAAAGTTCAACATAGAAATGCTTGTAAGGATTTGTGAGCATTTTGAATTAGACATCGCCACTGTTTCCAGAATCAGAAAGGAGGGTTTTCTTAATCAAATCAAAGAGCTCATTGGAAGTTGCAGCTGTAATATGTAACTGTTTCAGTTGAATTTACTAAGGTAGAAGTTCATTACATAGAAACGCTGGTTTATGCAACTGAAGCTCAGAAACGTTTCATGAAAAGCGAAAAAAAAGATCGTACGTGATTAAATTACTTGCCTTGGACACTGCAGAAACTTAGTTTGGTGTATGTAACTAGCATTTGGATCAAGATTGTGGTTGCACGACTTAGAAAATCAGCCAGTGACTTCATGTTCAACATAACACGTAAGTCTTAATTGGGACAATCTGGGGTGATGGAATCTTTACATGAAGCCAAACAAGTTGTTGTTTCTGGGGGGAAAGAAGCCAAGACATTTTTAAATTAAAATAAATAACGAATTTATTATCTCAAAAAGTTGAATAGCCTTTTGTGTTTACGCGGTTTAGAAAAATCGGTCACGCGAGTTTATGTTGTGTGTTGTTAATAAATAACAGCTATTAACAGTACTGTCAATAGCTAACATTAAAGTTGTACTGAAAAGTACATAAAGCCAGACAAGGAATCCCTGTTTCATAAAATGAATCAAGGCACTTAAGAAAAATTATAAGTCAGATAATCTCAAGTTATTTTCATTTTTTTAAGAATTTCCCTTTTACAACTTCAGTTCTTCTACGCTGCTTGTTATAGAAACATCCATCTCACCAAAAACAGTAGAAACCACAATTTAAGTAAAAATGTATATTTTTCGTTTCTTCACAGGGGGTCTGTGAGTGTCATTTTCTTATCACGTTAACAATCCTTGAAAAACAGAAACCCAAACTCTTAACACATGGGCCATCAATGGCAAAGTACTAGGGTCAAGGCAGTGTTGTTTTATCCCTAGAAGTGGGTTGGACCCTGCCTGAACACTTAAACAGTTGAGTGACTTTTTCCGTTTTCAGCAAAGTGAAACTTACTATACCCTGGTCCCAGAGGTTTTTCTTGATTTTTCTTCGCGAAAGAGATCAAGAGGAAGCCGCGAAAGCGACGAGGAGAGAGAGAAAAACCTCTGGTTACCTTGGCCTCGAATCTCATTTTCATGCAGACGACAGCTGTCAAACGCGTCAAATTGCTAATAAAAGGAGTGACCAATGGCAACTTAGCAAACACGCGCTTATCAGCCGCTATTTTTTTAAGTGGGGGTAGACCTGGGGAAATTATGTTATGAACAAACCATCTCCACTTGGGTGGTAAAGAGTGATTTGTTAATCGGGGTCAAGCTAAAGCATGTGTTAACGATGGGCGACAAGAGTCCAGGAATAAGAAGACCACTTTATAAAGAAACCGACATTGTTCCAAACGACTGCTGCAGGATTTGCAGAATTTATGTAAAAGTAAGTGGCCGATCTAAAATCAACTTTTTTGGGTATAATAACAAGGATTTTTCACAAACATTGTCATCTGTTCTGTCGGCAGTGTGCCAGCGGGAAGTTGTAAAGTTTGCAAGAGTCTATCAATCGCGCTTATTGCATAGTTTACTTCAGCGGCGCGCGCCGTTCGCGTCGATTCGCGGGCATTCCCTTCAAAATAGTAATATTAATATGTATTCTGGCAATCTGGCTCGCATTTTGGTTTGACGGCTCCATTTCCTTTTTTTGTGGAACAAGAACGCTAGGAAGAGTCATGCAGCACAACAAACCCTTAATGTTCGGAATGTACTTTCAGAGGTTTTTGTTGACCCAATAGACCTATTCGGCTAACTCAATGTTGTACCCAATTCAAACCCTTTGCGAATAAAACACGTTTTGTTTCAGGAATTTCCATATCATTTAAATGTGAATGCCACATTATAATGCAAATGCAATACACAAAGAATCTTATCCCCGGGAGATTTGAATTGGGTACAACATTGAGTTAGCCGAATAGGTCTATGCCAAAAATAACGTTGGTTAGATCTTTTTTGGGCGTCGCAGGAAAATCAAGCTGCACCGAAAATGATTACGTACTTGTACAAAGTTGTATGTTTTTTTTCCTACAAGGAAACTTTCATTCCGTATTCGGAGATTTTTTATTTTGCTGCCCTAAACAAGTTAGTTTATTTAATGGAATGACAGTATTGTAACAGAAAATATACTTTCCATGTCCGGTTGATAAAATTGTGAACACATCCTTTCGACTCAACGCAGCGAACAAAGCTTGCTTTTGTTGTTCAGTGAGACTCAGGAAAGCGCTCATTAAGTACCGAGGTCAAAATTTCTTCGAATATTCTTTCAGGAACAACATCCATGTCAAAATCTCGAAATATGGCGTGCCTTTACGTGCCTTGGTCCCGTGCAAATGTTATTGCGAGTGCAGCATACAAACAATTTTCTTCCCTAGTAGAGAGAGGCAAAATGAGGTGTGAAACTCCTCAGCGTCCCCTCGGTAGTTACAATTAAACGAGCCAATCAAATTGGTTTGCGTGTTTGAAAAAGTATCAACCAATCAACGCCCGAGGGTCAGATCCTGACCCTGTCGTCTGCATGAAAGTGAGATTCGAGGCCAAGGTAACCAGAGGTTTTTCTCTCTCTCCTCGTCGCTTTTGCGACTCGTTGTCGCCGCTTCGCGACTTGCTGTTGATCTCTTTCGCGAAGAAAAATCAAGAAAAACCTCTGGGACCAGGGTAAACTTACTAGGAACTATTTGAACTAATGTATATGGACATTGACAACTTGTTCCTTGGTTTTGTAGCTATATTTCTAAAGTTAAAGCATGTTACTTATAGTGAATAAAGTTAATTGCATCGGGAAGTAATATTGGTCTGTCATTGATACAACAAATCTGCTCATAAATTGGACGCAATTTATCATAATTTTCGCCAGTATTAGCTCGCTATCTTTTAATTACTTTTCTGAGGCCATTTTGCAAAAATACTAAGAATAAATGACTTCAATCTACAGCGCCTGGGACCCTTTTAAAATAAAATAAGTTTAAGGTCTCGGTAAAGGAAAACGAGGTGCCCAGAGAAAAAAATCCTAGTCGCGCGAGTATTTTCGCTACAAAGGCAAGTTATATATCAAATTAAAGCTAAAAGACTAAATTACCTTATAAAAGATTTTATTTCATCGAATTTCAAAAGGCGCTTAAGTTTTTTGCTCTCGAACTCAGAGGTATCGAGCTTACTGCTGAAGCTCCAGCCCGTTCGCGTTGTTAAATATTCACTTCCTTTTTATTGCATCTGATTGATAGATAAAAGACCTAAAAAAGGGTGTGAGGAAATTTGCATGTCTCGTTTTTGCGGAATTATTGCATTTCAAACTAAAAAGTCGAATCTTGAGCCCGATTTACGCAAAGAAACTGACATAAAATGAGTTACAAAGGGAAATCGGAAAATTCCTCACACCCTTTTTTAGGTCTTTTATCTGTCAATCAGATGCAATAAAAAGGAAGTGAATATTTAACAACGCGAAAGGGCTGGAACTTCAGCAGTAAACTTGATACCTCTGAGTTCGAGAGCAAAAAACTTAAGCGCCTTTTGAAATTCGATGAAATAAAATCTTTCATAAGGTAATTTAGTCTTTTAGCTTTAATTTAATATATAACTTGCCTTTGTAGCGAAGATACTCGCGCGACTAGAATATTTTTCTGTGGGCACCTCGTTTTCCTTTACCGAGACCTTAAGGTAATTTGAAGAAATTCGATTTTTTGACATCCGCCGCGGTTAATGCGAATCTTGCAGTCAAGCTCTCTTGTGCGTGTGTGTGATTTATGCATCCTGAAGGAAAAGATGATCTTATAATCCAAACAATTAAATTTAATAGGGGCGTGGGAGGCACGCGAGCCAAAAATCCTACATCCAAAACCAGGTAACAACTTCCTTTAGAATATTTCATATGGTGACATTTTTGAAACACGCATCCTTCTTCACTCAGCATTAAAGGTAAGACACATTTGATGAACGTTTTAAAGAAGAAGGTTTTAATAATCGTTAAGTCATGAGCATGGCCAAAAAGAACAAACCATGAGTCCCTTGCAAGACTCAAGCTTATAACCTCTCAAATACCGTGCGCTCGCTGCATCTAATTACATGCACTGTACATGTATTAATGGCCAAACTCATGAAGATCGGTATAGCCTTTATACTTGGTTCATGTTGAAGATTCGTGAAAGACTCGCGGCAACCAGAGCTAGGCTTGACATTAGTTTTATACGCGGCCAAATCACAAAGCCAAGTTGTTTACCCCCGCAAACGCATTCGCAAAGGCACACATCGACCCTTTAAAATATTATTATATACGGGGATTTTGATTATTACGCTTTCCTTGAAAACAATAATTCAACAACGCGAAAGGCTTTATTTGACCATTTGACGTTCCAATAAACTCACTCAGATTAAGGTACATTTGTGATTTCCAACAAAGTATGTATCAATATTAACGAGCTGCATCGAATGACCGGTAGTTTTCTTTTAGTTCAGCTATCTCGGTGTACCAAGTAAAAGCTCTTACTAGGAGTTGAACTCTTTACTTGTGTGAACACTTTTTCTTCAGTAAATTAGCATAGATGCTGGCCACGTGAGTGCTGTACCTCCAGGAAAATTTGCTTCAACCAATCAGAACCACTACCCTCGATCTGGGAGTGACTCGTCATCTGTATAGAATTTTTGTGATCGTTTCTCAGACGCCATTTCTCGGGGAAACCATAGTAGCGTCGAGAAATGGTGGCTGTTTTCTGAGGCTATGGAATCGCCTTTTCGGCCTGGATGCTTTAGCGATTCTTGAGGCTAGGAAATTTGACTCAACGGCGGGCAACTTCACCGATAAATATTGAAAACTCCTCGGTTAAAATGGACGCTAAGAAAGGACAAAATAAGTTTACGCCCATGGTTTAAAATGGACACGTGATGTTTATCTAACAAAAAGGAACAAAAATAATTTTTTGAAACGCCCATGGTTTAGGTGTCACGTGATTAATGGCATTAGACCTTCCAGTGTAATGACTTGTTGGTTTTTTTTATCTCACTATTAAGCGGAGAAATCAAATTTATTTAATTCATTGAATTGAAACCACATTTAGCGGACACCTCTATTAAGCGGGTGACACGTGACCTGAAATGGCATTTTATTGTTCCAACCTGTATTAAACGGACAGTTGTAATTAAATTGACTTGTTGGTAGACACCGGAAATGCGAATTATTATTATTACCCACAAATTTTTATTTTTTAAAAAAAATACTTTTTTTATTTTTTTTATCAATTGTTTTGATGTTTTTTTTATAATTGTTTATTAGATTTCTTCAAATTTAGATAGTCATTTTACAACTAATGATCAATTTTCGTAGATAAAGAAAAAATGCAAAATACATCGTCATATAGTATTTTAATATTTCATATTCTTGAATCTGTAAATAGTCTATTTTTTTTAAATCTATGAATAAAGTTTTGTTTTAGTAATTATTATTATTATTATTATTATTATTATTATTATTATTATTATTATTAATTTTTATATTAATTTTTCTCTTTTATTTACTGTTCAATTTAAGAGTTGGAACGTGACTTTGGACTCAATAATATCGTGACCGGTTTAATATTAGCAACTTCAATGATTTTCAAAATCATTGAAGTTCCATGAGCACGAAGGTCGCCAACCGCGACTACAAATTGACAATTCGATAGAGGGAAAAGATGAGGTCACTATCGACAAAACATGAAGATAGGATGATAAGACGAAAGACAGAGTTAGGAAAAGCTTCCAAGTAAAGGTTTTAAACCAATTCTTATATCTTTTTAGAGGGAACAAAACGTAACATTCTTCTTAAGCTTAGCAATTTTTTTGAGACCCTGCAAAGAATTTGATTCTTAAAAATCCATATGCATGTAGGTGTATTATAATTTAAGCTCCGGGAACAATACTTGCCATTCTTTCTATTAGCTGTCAATTTCGTGCATTAATTGCATTTATATTTTCATTTAACACGTTATAAGTCGTGCTATCTCTCAAATGCTTTACAGAGCCAGCTTATCACATTAAGGAAGAGGAGGCAAAAAACCTGCGCGCAGTGTAAAGGTGACAACAACTTATTAACTCAAGGTAACAAACTTTCTCAAAATGTCGATGAAAAGTTTACCTTTATGTAACTAGTAAAATGATCAGGGACAACATCGAATTGGACATTAGGATAACTGGTAATGACCCTTCTTACCATTTTCTCGAAGGCTTCGCACGCGAATTAGTTTTTAACAAAGCACTTTATCCGCCGATATTATTTTAAAGTAAAAGAAACAAACCTTCACACAGAAATTATGTAAAAGGTGTGAGGCGAGGCTGACAGATGTGTAAAGTTTTACCAAAAAAAGCTAGAGAAAAAAGAAAATGAAAAGAAAAAAAAACACACCTGTCAGACCTGTCGCCAAGTATAGGTCATTGGTTACGCAAAATACCAACATGATCATGGCCTTTGTGAATAGTATGAGACATCCGGCGGAATACGGCATTCCCTTAAATCAGATGGCTCTCAAGTACGTCCATATTAATATGCTGTTACTTAAAACCGCTTATTACACTTTGGGTGAATTGTCATCTGACTTCATTTTAAGGAGATGTTAAGATACAAGCTTAAGTTACACACACAAAAAAGGAAATTTTAAAAGAAAGAACATGTATTAGTGAAAAACGCATGTGCTTTTACTGTTTTAAAACAATGCATTCGGAAGATTATCATAATAATATTGATCGTGATAAAAGATATTTCGGCTAATAAAATATTAACACAGGTAGTGGTGAATAACACGCAAAGCTCAGTAATATATAAGATCGACAACGCACCTGCAAATAACTAACGTATTTCAGACTTCAAACTGAATACCAGTAGATAGAAGCCATTTTAAAGGGTTAGAAAAATTCACCTTGTGATTTAAGTCAGGGCTAAGCTAAGTGGTGGTTATGGTATTTAGAAGAAAAAATATATATAGACAGATATTTTGCGATAGCTTGACATTCTTATTGGACGCAACTGTCATTGCTTTTTAGCACTAATTTAACCTTTGTGAAAACCCTGTATTCAAACAATATCCCATGGCGCTTCTCCAATGAATTGAAAACGCTCTTAGTAGCATTGAGTCTCGCTTGCTTGGGCATTAATTTTATTGTCAGTTGGTGCTGGTATGCTACTTTTTCGTTTGGAATACAAAACGAGTGTTATATTTCATAGTGTAAATACTCAAAACATAAAATTTGCAAGGAAAGACAGGCCGCACATCTTAGCTTCACACCGGTGTGAAGCCTTTGAAAACCTTCTGCATATTGATATTGCTCCAGTGAGGAGAACTCTTTCAAGGATTTTACACTCAAAAAATTGAACGATGATTTTTAGTATAAATATATATAGCTTCTATCTAGCGGACAAGATACGGCTCGCTACAGTTAATTTGGTCAGCACAAGAAAAATTTGTAAGTTTAGAAGAATCTTATACATTACAGACAGTTAATTCAGTTCGCGCGTATTCCTGTTGAATTTGTTGTCCGTTTTATAAGATATCAAAATTACGAGAAAATAATTACATTTTTCATGGCTGCTTAGTATCTGCTTTTAATATCCTCGTACAGTTGATGTTTACGCGAACTCAGAGTACAATGTTTGAAGCTGTACATAGCGTGCATTTCATCACAGTATCACTGGGATAAAGCGTTTCATTTTCCAGGAAAATTTCACTTTCTCGTCAAAACAATCACTTACTCAGTCAGACTCGGAGTAGTTTACTTAAATTTAGTGCTCAGTACAGCGAGCGGGGTTATGTTTTTATCTACAGTCTGTGGCCCACATCACCACGATCCACGATTTATGTATTTCTTTTATTTTCAAGTTTTTTTTAACCGATCCCCGATTCTCGATCCTCGATCCTCGCTCCTGGTTTCCCAGTAAACCTCGAAGTCATTAAGATTGTTCTTTTTTTCGACCACTGAAGTAATCAATTGTACCAAAGTAATCTACACTTTCAGGCGATTGAGTTCGTGAAGCGACCTGTTCCGGAAAAGCTCGATATGGGATTTCTATTCTATGGACATGACGTAACGTCAGACGCGTAGTTGAAGTTGCTTCCAGTAGTACTCGAAGGTTAAATCATTGACATCTCTCGCATTAATCTTTCCAAGTTTTTCTTCTCAAAACATAGCATTCTGAAAATTTTAGTTGTTTTCGAAACGTACAGCAGGGGCACCCAACGTCAATTTTCGTAAAATATCTGTTCGGAAGACGATTTGAGATCTAGAATTTTTGGAACATTTGTTGTACAATTTCTTGCTTGCCTGCCTCTCCTAGGATTTTCGAACATCTAAAACATGGTATAATTGCCCATTTTTAACGGATTTTTACCCTAAAAAGGTCACCTAGAATTTTCGGGAGCCTTTTTTTGGCTGAAATTTTCGAAAAGGTAAGTTTTGATCCCTAGAATTTTCGGATCACCAGACTTTCAGCTAGGAAATCCGAACAGATGAAAACTTTTTAGGGGATTAAAATATGCCTATATCTACCGTTTAAATACTAAAATACGTTTGACAATGCTATGTTTAAGTGGTTTTGAACTATATTCTCGTTGGGTGCCCCTGGTGCAGATGAGAGCATCGTGCCGATTGCCATCCCCAGATTCTGCGCTACCCTGACCCCTACATGTGTTTACGAAACTATCCTTTCTGTCACGTTCACCTGTGTTTAATTTTTCGCACGTGAAGGTCATAACCAAATTATTAAAAATAGCTCTCTAGACAGAGCACGCGTTTTCAGTTTTTTACTTTTTTTATGTCTGTTTTGAACTTGCATGCTATGTCATATAAGCCTGAAACGTGTTTTCTCGAAAATAATAAAGCGGGATTTCTTGCATGACTGGAAAAAATTTTGCCAAAGAACTACGTGATAAACGTTGCGCGTTATTTCAGTCATCTCCAAAATTAAACCGCATGTTCATCGCAAGACTCATTTGCATACAACGATTCACGATTCTTATCCCCAGTTTCCACGGTCTCCGCTAGGAACGCCTGGGACTATGGCCGACCACTTGGGGAAGACTGACGAAAAAAAAACACTTGCATTTTTAGAGTCTCGTTCTGCTAAAGCAAGCTCGACTAATTATCAATGAATTTTTCTGGGACTCTTCCATCGTCGAGGTGATACTTTATCATTTTACTTCGTGTGATAAGCAATCAAAACAGTTTACCTTGTGACAGACCAAGAGAATAAAGGCTGGTATTAACTGGTGGCTAGCGCCTAACCTCATTGTGTGTGGAATCCATCAGATTATAAAAATAACACTGCCTTAGGTCATAAAGGAATTGATATAAATGAAGAGAGAAGACGAGTACTAATAAATAATATCTGTTCAATTACTAAACAACATGCATGCAGATGTGTAAAAATTAAATTCTTAAAGTCTTATAGCAAAACGTTTCTCGATTACAAAGTTTCTGCAACAAAACAAAGTTTTGGACAACCCGCAACTATTGTTTCCATCGGGTAAAAGTGATGAAATGAAGTCGAATATGAATGTGCGGAGGAAGATGGAATTGAGAAAAATATTAATGAAAATGTGAGAAAAAAAATTAAACATGTGCTATACATGGCAAGATTCTAGCATTTTCTTAGCACGAAAAGACCCGGGGGTTGCGCTCTTGAGAGTGCATGGGAGCCTGTCGACCGCTGACCGTAGGGTTGTCCAGAGCGCAAATTTACTTGAGTTGGAGTTATCGTTCTGGTTCGGTTGTTCAACAATCAGTAATCAAGTTGATTTGTCACTTGATGTCGTTCTACTTAAACACATGATAAGAGTATTGGTCTCGACTAGGATTTGATCTCCTGCGAAGCAAGGTAGGATTTCTCTGAATGAATTGATAGCATTTATTAGTTTTACAAATTCTTTTGGTTACGCTACTTTCAAAGTAAATATCATATCATGAGAGTGGTCACTTCTTTATCCACGTGCCACTTTAACAGTTATGCAGGTTAATAAAACGTAACTAAAGTTGTTTTTTTTTTTTAATAGAAAGCTTTTAACGAATTTAGTTAACCTCGATCGCCGTAGCCCAATATGTACAATATTATTTTCCGCGTACTCAAGTACAATTAGTCAACGGTGATCAGTTCTTAATACCTTATTGTCCAAGTATTTTTATTAAAAGTTGCGGTGGTCAGGATACCAATTCACCAAACTGGATTTATCTCATCTTTCTAATAGATACCGTTGCTGGCTGCTGCTTAAAAATTTGTTTTACCAAAAAGGAAAAGAGAAGGCATGAGTCTCTCAGCTTCAAGTTCATGCACTGAAAGCTGCCTAGACCCAAGTAGATGGTATCTATTGCTGTTTAATGAGGCGCAGTGTGTCACGAGGATATTGCTGTCTTAGGTCAATTCTGTGTTAAAATTATAAATAAGTGCCTTAACCCACACACAAAAATTAATGCTCGGACTATGAAGTTATGAACTAAATGATAAGGAGTTCATTTTCCAAGTTTCAGTCTGAGTCCATCCTTGCTCTCCGTAGCAACAGACGACAGGAAACAGTTCCAATGCTTAAATTAAGTATTAAACAGCAAAACTGAATCGCCACTGTTTTTGGCATTCAATTGATATTAAGACACGTTTTGGCTTTTTCAAAAGAAAGCAAATAGCGTGATAGAGCCCTTTAATGGCTTTTGTTTCTCAGCCTTATTGCTTTGCCCACGGCTAAGAGTCATGTGAAATATCAATTTTTAATATGCAAAGTGGTTAAACATAGTTTGTCACCTGAATTCTCTTGCTTTAGAGAGGATGTCAACTCTGTAAAATTTTCACTGTATTATTTTATAACACGTGTTTTCCAACGGTATATTGTTTAACTACCATTTCGAGATAATTCTTACGTTTTTATCAGAAAAAGAGCTCTCGAGATACACCTGTTCATGAATTAATTCATGCCTTGTTGCGCACGAAGGAAACGCTTAAAGGAAGATTTCGTCTGTTAGCTCGATCGAACACACCTCACGGTAATTTCAAACTTTAAACTTAACAACTGTAATTTTGTAAAAGTTTAATCCTCGAATGAAACGCACCAAAAACTTAAAAAATAACCGATAAGTATCAATGTTCAATATTAGACACAAGTAGAATGCTTGAACCCATAACCATCGTTTACTATCTCGGCTATCTTTTACACTTGTGACACTCGACTGCTCGCACTCTTACATACGCCTTTAATGATCTGCGGTGACTAAAAGCAACAAGAACGGGAGCGAAAGGTATTATGGCCGAACAAAAAGACGTTTATGTGCAAAACGGTACCAAGCTGCATGGTGCTTTTACAATATGGTTTTAGAATGAGAGTCTACAGGATTGCTCGCGCATGCTCCATTGTTCCATTGTCGTCAAACTTCTTATAAACTACTTTTGCGGTGGATGACTTTGCAGAATACGGGGCAGCCGTTGAATTTGCCCAATGAAATTTTTTGTCTTTAACCATTCGCCCATAAACTGCCCATAACCTCCCTTCTAGCGCTTGTGAAGTAATCCGCTTTTATGGTCAAGGACAACTTTGTCATCTTTCTTGGGCAACGGGAAGAGATCTTTCAGACCATACCCCCAATGAGCACGATACACTCGAGGAGGCCGGAGAAAAAGAAAAAATCATGCAACGTTCACCCGGAAATAGACATGACAATCTTGCTTCACTACCCATCACCTACCTTTCGTTCCATGTAATCGTAAGATCCTCATACACAGTAACTTTCGCCAGAACTCTTCTCACCAATAAAAGGCCTAGTAAATGCCCAGCTAAAGAAAAAACGTGACCAGAAAAGCAAAAGGAGAGGGGAGGACAGAAATCGAAAGGTAAAAGACAAGACTGATGTGTGACAAACTTCGGAAGCTGTTATTTTGCGTCTGGAACTGCTCAACTTTTTAACTGCGTTTTTTGCCAGGCTCGAGATATCTTCTTTTTTTACGTTCTCCATTGACCAGTTAAAACGTTTTATGATATACGCTTATTCTCTTTATGGTCTGAGGAACAATGTTAAATGCTTACAATTAATACGATGTATTATTGTCCATTGATTCTAGGGTTCAAATTACGCTGAAGGTGATAAGGACCCCTTTTACGAAGTTCAAGGCAGCTACTTACCATCGACAAGTAACAGTCTGAGGTTATTTCCTGTTCCCAGGAGCAATCCAATGGAAGTAAATATCTCGATGCAAAACGTCAAAGGTTCTTCTAACCGTTCAAATGCGTCATTAGCCATTCCTGAAATGGGAACTAACGTTAAGGGAATAGCTCAACTTATTCCTATCGCCATAATCATCATCATCGCAAATACGTTGGTTTTGGTCGCGTTTCGTGAGGCGAAAAAGTCACGTGCACTTGCTAACTACATTCTCATAAGCTTGGCGATTACCGACTTGATGACTGGTATCGTGAACATTCCAATGTTCATGATAGTATCTTTCACTTCAATTATTTCTTCAAGCACAGTACGTTTCTACTTGGGCTTCTTAGTTACCGTGGTTCACACTACCTCAGCAGTTTTGTCTGTATACCACATTCTGTTTGCCACTTTTGAAAAATATCTCGCGATCATCTGGCCAATTACTCATCTTCTTACTGCAAGAGCCACTATAAGAAGAACACTGTTGGCAATTTGGCTCCTTTCGATTGCCATTGGCTTAGTTCCTTTTTCTTGGAGTGACAAAATCTTTTCTCCTTCAGGTGCGAAGTGTTCCTTTCATTACGTGATCGGCTGTTTTATTGCAGTTTTTATTTTGCCTTACACCTTTATGATATACGCTTTTGTGAAGATTTTTAGTGTCATCTCAAGACGCATAAGGATTAGAAAGATGCAAGGCCTACGACGCAAAAGGAAACTTATACAAGAAAGGAAATGCGTTGCTATTTTTGTCATCATGGCAACACTGTTTGCCATATGTTGGTTTCCATGGTTTTCTATCATGCTTCTTTTCACTCTTGATGATAAATCACAATCCCTTTACACGCTTTCGCACGTCTTTACTTTAGTGAGGTATACAACTTCTATTGTCAATCCGTTCTTATATAGTTTTTTACGGCCAAATTTTTATGGAGCGTTAAAAAAGCAGTTAAAGAAGGGGGCAAATTCTGTTGGAATAAAAGCATTTTCTTTGTCACAGCATTCCAGCAGAAGCAGTTGTCAGTTCAATGCGAAGTAAATGTAGTAATGTCAATCTGGTTTATCACCAGGAGGAAAAAGAATGGTGAATAGGTTTCATGATCATAGCATAAGCTGTATTTGTAGTACATGTAGCTACATGTATCACAGAGCTGTCCGCCGTAAACGAATTGAACAGTCCAAAGTAGTGTCATGGTTTGTATGGTTTATGATGACGATAGCAATGAAAATTGTAATGATGATGATGATGATGATGATGATAACAATAACAATAATAATAACAATGATAACAACAATAATGGTAATGATGGTTATGATGATGGTGAAACCATCGTGAGGATATTCTACCTCTGTTCCTATCTTAAACGAAAATGGCTTTGTGCTTACCTTAGTGCATTCGACTCTGAATTTCACAAGCTAAAATTTATACTAGGTGTAGCACGCACTAACATAGCTTCTCCATTTTGTGCCAAGTAAGGAACCTAGCATCTGTGTATAATTAACTACTGAGTTTCATGAGCATTTGCGACTTATGCTCGGTCGACTGATACCTTATATAGCTTTATATCATTTTTATTGCATTTCGTTTTTGGTAGTCTTTCATTTTCGTATGCATACCAAACAAAACTTTCAGTACAATGGCGATATATTAATGTTATTATAGAAATTTCAAGATAAGAAGTTGAAATACAGCTTACAGAATTTTCGGCACGAAGTGGTTTGTCGGCTCCACCGGAGATTTAACTTGGATCGAAGGACGATTTTATAACGTTCTTGTAATGATGAAAAGCTGATAGATTTCGCTCAGAGAAGCTATTATAACAGTTTCTGGTAACTTTACGTGAGGTTGCGGTGGCTGTCGATGGAAAATACAAGCATCTGATGAAAAAGACAAAAAATTGAACTAGTGATACAAAGATCTGCCCTTTTGGAACTGGAAAAGCTGCCTTTGATTTGACACTGGAAAAGTTGGAAAGTATCTGTACAAAGAGGCTTCATTTGAACTCCGTGCGCGTCACTTAATGATCATCATTGGCCAACAATGGTTCTCAAACTCATTAATAATTCATTAAGAAAATACAAAGGAAATTAATGTTTAATGAGTGTTTGGAAATCGGATGAAACACTGCTTAGTATTTGCATCCTTAATTTCTCCTTCAAAAATGATTTTGTTTGAGAAGAAATATCAAACATTCGACACAGTGTTTCATCACCAGATGAAACACCTCGAAGTTCGTCAAAAATACTCCGCTGCGCGTCGTATTTTCAACTCTCTTCTCGGTGTTTCATCTGGTGATGAAACACTGCATCTCATGTTTGATATATTACTTCAAATTCAGATCCTACCCGTGTAATTTCACCGTTCTATAACTTGAAAGAAGTAACAAAAAACATGAAAAGTAGACCCTACTTTGAATTAGCTGAATGTGGATAAGCCGCTGTGTATGGCATAGGCGACCCAGGCTTTAAATAATAGCATATGTTTTACTATAGTTGATACCTAAAATTTTTATGGAATCAAATTTATAGCTTACTTCAAGTAACCTCAATATTTCTTTACTTCCCAGTAGATCTTTGACATTTAAGCACTTTCAGCTATTATTAATGCCCTGAAATTTTTTGGTTTTTATTCGTCACCTGTTCGTGTTTAAAGGTTGAAAATATTTCTCTTTCAGTCGTACCATGGACTGTTATGTAATCGACATGGAACCTCTTACGAATGTGGTGCGAGCTTGTCACAGCACCTGTTCGATATAGGCAACCCTAGCTGGAAGATAATTGTAATTGTAATTACTTTCTAGTCAGAAAAGTGTTGTTTTCTTTGGGAAAAAAGATTGCAAGATTATTCCGTCTCTTTTAATTTTCGTACTGCCAAAGCAATTAGAACTTTTGCGAAGAATTGTTAATTATAATTGACACTATTTCATCCATGACGCAGGCAGGTTGACCACTGGGATTATTCACCGTTAAATGCTATGCCACAGTTCGAAATTTTCATCTGTAGTTTAAGTCGTAACAAATATTTCAACAAAGGAAAGCTGGCTGCGTTAAAAAGTCTCTAAATCGATCGTAGATTAAGCTTGTCGTAGGCATGCATGTAGATCAGGACAATTAACCACCTCAATAACAACATCAGTAAGGTGCCTTGGGTGTTAATGTAGTTAATATAAAAAAAAAATTTCATAAACAATCACATTGGTGGCTGAACTCGACCGTAAAACACCTTAGATAGGAAAATGACCTACCAAAACTAGGGTAATTTAAGAATAGTTTGGTTAGTGCAATTTTTGAGGAAATTGCTGTATCGATGTTATCTAAATTTGAAGGATTTGACTTGAGACAACTGTAAAACACTAAACATTATCAACATGACTGAAAATAGCATCCTTAGGGCACCTTAACTTTCTAGTTTTTGAATTAAATATGTATAAATTAATCATTGTTATGATATCTCAGCTCAGTCGTAAAACAACCTAATAATAAACAGACCAATCAAAGCGTCGTTGCTGGTCTCTCACGGTTAAACCCTGAAATTGGAGTTCTGCTGTTATTGAACTTGGGAGGGCTTTGACTCAATGAATACATATATACAAAGAATCGAGTATTAATCAGTGTCGTAATCGACAGCATTGAAAACTACCTGTAAAAGAGATTTGCGAGGCTGCAAGAAGGCTGGACCGCCGCCCTGTCAGGTAAAATGAGCACATTTCATTTGCTTTGTTATAACAAGCACTTTGAACTAACGTTTTAGTTCGTTTACCCTATTAAATACACTAGAATTTTAATACTCTGAAGATGACTACCGAACAGGTTGTCCAAACTTCAGTCCCTGTCAACAGCAACAGTCCTATTCAGGACTACGTTCACCCGGACGATCAAACTCAACCTACTTTTGAAATTTTAATATCATTCGCAAAACCGTCTTTCTTTATCCCTTTATTCTTCTACTTTTATGTATCCCTGGGCGTTTAATTATAATCCTCAAATGAAAAGACAAGGAAGCCCAATAAATGTTTACAATAAGTGGGCAAAGCAAGTATCACAGATCAACTACCCATGGGTTATATAATGGCCGTTTTACCAAAGCTATTTCAATGAGCGCTGTTGACTCTACTGTGCCTGTTTACACTTAGACAGAGCACAGTTCTCAGCAGGATTAGCCCGTTTCAACAATTTTTAAACCAATAATTTATGTCATAAAGAATGTAAACGTTCGTGAAACATTCAGTCAAAAAATGACGATTTTGTGAAGAAGGTCTTGGGTTTCTCCCTATGAAAGGACACGATGACCATGTTAACTTTGTCTCCAACTGCACCGCATGCTGTCGTGCAGCGTTTAGCTGTCACCTGTAATAAGCTTTTGATAACCAAGCAAATAATAACAACATACGCCCTTCACGCTTGCTATAGTTTCATCGGTGTAAGTCCGTTTGTCATGGTAATTTACACGTGAGATTCTCAAGTTATTATGAAATTATTTTCTTACTTAAAGCCTTTGGAAGCGTCATTGATGTCTAGTGGGATCATCGAGCCGTTTAAGACATTACATTAATGCTACTGAAATTTATGCTGTAAACAGAGTGTACCCTTCCTTCCAAGAGGGATTTCCCTATGTGAATAGGTAAGTCGAATCAACTTTCAATGGTTTATTGGAATGGTTTGGGAAGAGCTTGCGTGGCAAACATATGCATTAACTCATCGATCACCCTGGCGAATCTCTCCACAAAATATCAGATCAGATTGATATATTTTTAGTTCTGGTTCAGATAATCATTCTACCATTTTTTTTAACGTGCCTAGAGCCACAAATCAGATGCAGCTCTAGAATTCGCTGTCCCTTGAGGACACATTTTTCAACCTTTTTAAGAGCCCTTCGAGCATTAGTTGAGTCAGTCATGATTTATATTCCTCCTCATAAATTTCAGCTGATGTAGAGGATGAATCCTCTCATCGACTATCTAAAAAATATTTGGATTTTTCATTTTTAAACTTTAATTCTTGCTCAGATGATTTTTCGTCAATTTTTTTCTACAAAGTCTTCCGATGGGTCGGTCGTGATTTAGGTTCTACCGGGCTGATGAGGACGTCAACGACAACTTCAGCCCCAGGATGGGACCGCTGAAGTAAGGCTGTTAGATATTCAGAAAAGTAGGTTCTACAAACATTGAAACGAATTCTCACAACGCACTGAGGATTAAATTAGCATATTCTGGTTAATTCTCTTTAGCCTATACAAGTTTGACTGTTTTCCGAAGGTCAAACGTTTCACGGGAAGACAGAAATTAACGAGCAGGCTGGATTTACATTCATTTAATGTCCTTGTACTACCCAGCCGCAATAATCGGCTCAGGAACAATTGATCACCTAGATATTTCAAGTTCTAAAAACTTAGAATTCACATTGCTATCATAATCAGTCAAACGAGAGTTTTACACTGAGCCTGAACAATTGCGTTGCAGTTAATCGTTTTTTAAACAATTAACAAAGGATACATGAGTACGTGTAAAAGCAACAATGTAATATTCCATTAATGGTAAGTCATCATGCGAAAATAAAGTTTGAATTTTAATACTAAACATGAAAAATATATATTAAACAAATACAAAAGGGGATGTTAAGAAAGCAGAAAACGCAAATTGGTTAATACATAGACCGATATCAGGTCAGGGTGTGGTTTTTCTATCTATGGAGAGCTTTATATATTATATGATTTTCAAAAGACAGAAATAAACACTATATCAAACAAGATATGATACGCTGAACCCCCCTCTTAGATATATGAACAAAAGGGGCAAAACAAAGAAAGTAAAAACCACAAAATTACAATGGATAAAAGGTGATACAAAAGATAACACCTTGCACTCAATAAAAAGCTTCGAACTACACGAGTCTGGCCCTTTTTTTTCCAAGTTCTAGCTAAAGATCTTTTGGAGCAAAACTTAGAGAGTACTTAACCAAAGAAAAGATATAAATATTGGCTTAAATGTTCGGCACAGGTGTTTCCGGCATTCACGCAACATGTAGGGTTTTATTTTGTTTCTTTCCCAGGGTGAAAAGGAGGAAAATGGTGATTTTTGATGTGAAATGAACAGGGAAGATAAAGAATTAAACCCCTAAATGAGACCAGTTTGGGCGTGGCTGCAAGGTTTTATTTGACCCCCAAAGAAGATCAAGGCATACACCGACACAGTATTATGGGCTTTACTTTTTCTTTTCTTTTCTGTTCATGTTTTTGTTATTTGTCTTTGTTTTTTCCTTTTTTTTTTTCTTTTCTCCCTTTTTTTGTTATAACTGGCAAACGTCTCAACTAAGCCCAAAGCTTTTGCCAACTTCGTCCCCTGGGTGAAGGCAGGAGGGGAACGGAAAAGAAAACTGACCTTAAGCTAGGCAATAGAAACGATCAGAAAGATATGCTGTCAGAAATTATAGCACGCTGTGCAACTGGACACTAATTTAGGTAGACTGTTTATTCCGAAACAAATGTGGGATTCAGAAATTTCTGGGTGGGGATGTGCCGCTGGGAGCCTGGAATAACCTTTGTCAGAGCTAGTTCAAATTTTGCTACCCTATAATAGCAAATCCCCCTATCCTAGCAACTGGACGTCTAGATAAAATCTTCAACCATTTTCAGTTTCCTGAAAAATGAAATTCTAGAGCCAAACGCTCTGATTTACCGGGAGTAAACTGTAGACTGTTTATTCCGAATACCTATTAGCCAAATGTGGGGATTCATCTACAAAGAATTTGTGCCAACGTCAATTGAGACACGGGCGGATCTAGGGGGAGGGAGCAGGGGGTGCTCACTCCCCCCCCCCCGAGATGACCTGCGGTTTTCTAATACAACTGGTATTCTGCAAAAAAAAGACTATGTGGTTTATTGGTGTTGAAGTAGAGCAAGAGACGAGTCACCCCCTCCTAAAAAAAATCCTGGATCCGCCCCTGTGAAATATTGAAAAGAGAGAAGGAAAGTCCTCTATTATGTAAGAAAGGACTGTAATAATCTCTTGAATTTCCATTTATACTTTTTATCTACTGTCTGTCAGCTTAGGGATAAAAACATCAAAGTTTGAATTGCTGCTTTCGTCTTTGTTCGAAAAATGTAAACTGACGTTTTTCGGTTTTGCTTAGTATGGGAGAACGCATATCAAAAGAAAATAACTAGCTGAGTAGCAATTATTTGTTAGTCATGTATAATTATAGTGTATAACAACTGCCGTTTTCTTAATAATTGGTGGTATTTACCGCCGTATAACTGTTATTTTACTGTGTGGAAAATGGTCGTTTATGCCAAGGATTTTATTCCCAAGATCAAAACATAAATAGCAGATAACATCCTAGATGTTAGTTTCCTTGATGCCCCAATGCAATATTGGTCATGTAGAGATCTCTTTCTTGTTTAAAATAAGGCTAATTTCAACTGACATCATGAATATTTATTATTCAGTATTGAACAGCACATTTACCCAAACACGACTGATGAAAATCAATGTTATGTCTTGGTGATCAGGATCCATATTTGTACAAATGCATAAGTTTTACCTGTAAAATTACCCTTAATATCGACCGAAAAATCGAGAGAAACTTCAGCCGTGTTTACATGAATGGCGAACCCAGACCTTTAGGTAAGGGGGGGGTCATCCAGACCCTGAGATAAGGGGGTCGCCCGGTCTCCCAAAAAATTTTTCCGGCCCTTCGAACCTCATTTTGGTCGAAAAATAAGGGGGGCCCGGGCCCTCCGGGGCCCCCGGCCCGTCCCCTGGATCAGCCACTGCGCATTATGTTAAGGAATTCGTTAGACTCACTATGATCTTGGAATTTTTTTCCTTGATATATTTATCAGTATGAGTAAACCCTTTGCTTATGGCAGTATTGACCCTGATCGGCAAGCGATTTATAGTCGGCTTACCCTATTTGAGACTGAAATCTGCGATAACTGGGCCACACACTTTGATGCATTTATTTTTTATTACTTTTTTTTCTTGGATGGTTGGGCTTGACTAATAACTAGGCTTTTAATAAATGACAGAGATTACGTGTTTACAGAGCAGACAGAAGCTCAGCCAACACACAAACTTATGCTACCCTCCTCCCCTGAGGGGCAGGGAGGAGAAGGTACCTGTGCCCTGAGTACGAGGTTGACCTTGTGCCACGGAATAAGATAAGAAAGTTCTGCTTTTTTTACCCCGCGGTCCAGCAAGACCTGGATGTTTCTCAAAACCTGGATTTGGCTGTGATGTAGACTGTCTGTGACGATGGTTAAGAAATGTTTGATTCATTTACAGGAATTTGCGCGAAATTCAAGTAAGTTATTGAAAAGAGAAAAGGAAAGATCTCGAACTTGTCCGGTCTGTAATCATCTCTTGATTTTGCTTTATGCTTTTTAATTAGGTACAAAAGCATCATACGATTTATAATAGCATTATAGAATGCTAATCATTTTTGTGTCCAAAACCTTACACTTTTTAGAGGAAGATTTATCACAATAAAAACTAACTAGCTAAGTAGCAAATATTTTCCAGCCATGTATCATTTATTATCTATTAAGTTGAAACAACTGTTGTTTTTAAAATAATATGTGTCCATGACCTCAGTATAATGGTTAAATAATTCTGTAGAGAAAAATGCACGAACATGATAGTTATTACAATGTAGACTTATAAACAGCTGAATATCTAGAAAAGTCAATACCTGGGCTCGTAAAAAAAATTATTTATCCTAGCATTTTTTTTTTATTTTGCAATCAACCGATAACACGATGCAGCCCAAAAATGAGAAAGGAAGAAAGCAGCCTAGATGTCAGTTTCCTAGATGCTCCAATGCTATGTTCTATAGTCATGGGGATATCCCTTTCATGACAATCATATGGTTGATTTAAATATAAATTATTATTTATTGAACAGCAACTTTAAACCCGAAATATCGATAAGTGTCAGTGTTATGTCTTCAGTCATCGGGATCCCCATTTTCACGAATGCATACCTTATCCCTGTAAAATCAACCTTGTAATATGGGAGAAAAAATTCTACCGTGTTTACATAACATCTAATAAGGAGCTCTTTAGGAAATCATTTATTTGATATTTCTTCGTGAATTATTCGTCAGTTTTAGCTGAACTTCCTTCAGATAAGCAAGCTTTTGCACATGGTATTATTGACCATGATCCACTGCCCTGAGGGATTCTCCTAAGAAAAGGTGGGTGGGACTGGTACGCGTTGATTGCCTCTGAAAGCCGGCTTACCCTATCTCAGAGTGGAATCTGCGATGGCACGACACACACTTTGATACGTGATCTCAGGCAGCTTCTAACAGAATGTACTTAAGCTTTAAAAAACTCCGCTCAAAAAACTTCGCCATCACTGACAGCAGGCGGTTTAAAAAAAAACAACATCTCGTTCGCATATGGACAATTCCCTAAGTCACAGTACACTAATCACCAAATGATGAATAAGAAAATGGAAAACTGTATCATTGCCTTCGTCTGAGAAACTACATCGATTTGATTCGAAGAATTAGGGGCTGGAAGAGGGTTTAATTAAATTTGAAAAAAAAATAGTTCAGAGTAAGGATAACCTAAGTTTGATGCCGCAAGTATGTTTTTTCTCTCGAGCTCTTGATCATATTCTATCTTTTTACAAAATTCTCATGTTAAATGACAGTAGGGTAAGGATCAAAGAAACCGTTTGCTATGATACTCTCTATTATAATGACTCGGTTTCAAGCTTTTTTATAATTCGCATAGTAAATATGATATTCTTACAGCATACTATTTAATTGAAGCAATTTGATTCGTGCTAAATTGTAAGGCATCAAGCCAAGAGCAGGTAAGTAACAAGTAATGGTAGCATAATGATTATTTTGTTGTTTACTAAGCTGTGATCCATTTCGTTCGGCGATGCAATGGCCGCAAAAGACATTCGGCATATCATCCAAGCTTCTTTATAGAATTATTGTCGCAGTTGAATCGGCTGCGTGAAGAACAGGAAGAGTGTTACATGGGTAGGTATTTGTTGTAAATTTGACTCCTTTTGCTAGCTTGTTATCGATTGAAGTTTTCACTTTTGTCAGAAAAACTGTAACAAGTTTTGTATCATTCTATTGAATTAAGACCAAGATATCGGTAAAAAGTGCAGATTTTACTAAATGCATTATTTGAAATAGCTTTAATTTATGCTGTTCGCTGAAATGGAAATGCTAAGAATGGCTACTGGTAAAATCTATTTTGTTGGTAGTTTGCTTTTCTTCTCTTTTGATTAGTTGTTTTGAAAGTATTGTGTTCAGCTGAATTTCCGTTTACGTTGTAAAATTTAACTTGGCTATTTTTCAGGTTTTACAACTCTAAGACGTCTTTTGAAATGGGGTTCAAATTTATAACTTTACTGCTAAAACTTTAAAAAAACGTAACAACAATGTTTAAAACCAAACACCATTAACGCAAAACCGAGTTTTTCTTGTGAAAGATTGTCGCAGATGTGCCTCGTTAACAAGCACTTAGCCTTCTTTCTCCTCTTTCTTAATGAATTTCAGTATTATAGAGGATTATTGTTTTGACTGGCTTTCAAAAGACAGAAAAATAACAAAAATATGGGCAAGTTGCCATTATGCTGGCAGTGAGAATCCCTTTCGTTTCATGGATGGATACTTTGGTAGATCGTCTCTCATTGACATTGCAGTAAAACTTAAGTCATGATGCTCTTGAAAATTTAACTACTTTTGTGGTCTTAACGTTTTATTTGCATATTTATAAGAAACAATATAGAACCATTCTCTCTTAATATTTATCATTTATTTTGAATGACGTCCTTTTTGACCAGTCCGAAATTTTATAGTGACAAGTACGTTGGCAAACCCTTACTAATATCATACTTCTCTGAGGCCTTTCATTGTTACCCAAGGTACACCCAACATTTTTAACCTATTTTACAGCCTATATGTAGTTATTTTAAATATTTCAATTATTAACCACTTATGATTTTCATATATACCAGTTAGTTTAAATGCAAAATATTCCCCAAGGGTATTAAAATAATATTATTAAAATAAGGGTATTGATATTTTATGCAAAAACTAATTTGTATGTTAATCTTTCTGGGTCATGTTAAAAGTTCTCTCGCTCCTAAAGACTGCCATCCAAATGTTTTTACATCGACTGCGACTACGACTCCGACGTTATTATTAGCTTGTGTAGACTATTAGTCAGGAAGCTGGCAGTTCACGAGAACATTGTTGAATTTGTTGAAAATAATAATGATAATAAAGATAATAATAATAATAATAATAATAATAATAACAATAATAATAATAATAACGTGTAGTTCTCGAAAATATCCATATCCCCCCCCCCCAACCCTACGGAGGGCAATGGTTATTCCGAGGGGAGGGGGATCCGAAAGGAGGTAATTTCCAAGGGGGTGGGGGGTTGTTGCTCAGAGAGGATTTTTTCCAGCGGTTGTGAGTAAGATTGGTGAGTTATTAATAAATAACAGCTTCTCTGTTCAGCAAGCTATCAGTCATTTTCTTGTTTCCGGTGTTTCAAAACAAGAATTATTGTTTGCGTTGATTGTCTTTTATCTACGGTTGGGTAAATGCTTTTTTCACGGCTTGCATGCGCGATAGATTTCTTACATACAATTGTCATCGGCTCATGAATAAACTTCCGGTTATCTAGCTGTTGAGTTATTGCGCATTTGATTCACCGTAATTTGGTCGTGTTCTAAGCCTTTTTGAAACGTGTTCTCATTGAAGTGAAGTAATGAAAGTTCACGTGATGTTTTGTTTGAATAGTAACTGGTTCTTTTGCAGATAACATTATTCGTGTAGTCAGCAGTGTAAGGTATTGCCTATATGGTTAATTATTAGCTAATAACGTTATCGAGATTATTAAACACTGTATTAACATAAATGAAAAGTTTTTTTCTCATTTTATCGCAGAAAAAAATTATCTTTCGCATAATAAAATAGTGCAACAACCTTTTTGACACAAATATTATTTCCAGAGGGTACCCAACTGAGTTGAAAAATTAGGAAAATTCCAAGGGTGGGGGGTCTAAAGCACAAGTGCCCTCCGTGGAGGGGTATGGATATTTTCTGGAACTACACAATGACCAAAAGATAACTAGAACTGATTGAAACGCCATGTTGTGTCTATCACTACATACAAAGAGTGACCGCATTCTTTTGAACCCAGCGTTGTTTATTTTTCTTTAGTAGAAAAAATAAGTAGAATACAGTACATCTTTATTTGTTCTGTTTTGAGTTGTTTGTTTTCGCTAATTAGTTTGTTTGTTTTGTTTTGTTCTTTTATTTTTTTGTCTTTTTTTGCCTATGCTTGAAAAGTTTGGAACTTTGATGGGGAAAATAATTATGGGCATAAATCGCTGGCACTTCTATTACAAAGTTGCAAAACATTTTCTTTGGGTGTATAATTATTCACAACTTTTACTTTTTCAGTAAATACAGTACTGCAATTTTTTAATCAAGTTATAGTATGTCTACGTCAGACGAACAAATTTCACTGCCAAGCCTCGTTTTGAAATTGTAAACTTGCGACGTTTTACATGCAGCTGTAAATGAATCATTAATGACGCAGGCCCACTCACACAGAGTGGAAATGGAGGAGTCTTGGAGGAGAAATTTA
The DNA here is from genome assembly GCA_942486035.1 of Porites lobata. Taxonomy (NCBI): domain Eukaryota; kingdom Metazoa; phylum Cnidaria; class Anthozoa; order Scleractinia; family Poritidae; genus Porites; species Porites lobata. The sequence goes on from CALNXK010000282.1 coordinate 447,830, forward strand.
CTCGTCTGACCAAAACATTCTAAACATAAGCGTGATGATTGTGATATGAAATATAGGAGGTATATTGGATATACATTGAAAAATCTTAACAACAAAAGGTATTGCAAAACCATTGTTTTTCTCGATCATAAGGGAAAAATCACCCAAGTGTAGTTCACTCCGGTGATTTATTATTTCAAATACGCCAAAGAAACGTTTTATTTTCATTGTCTCATGAAACTATTGAGGCACAACAAATCAGGCGACATCTGACAACGGGGGGTTATGATGAAGGACATTTTGAAAAAAAATTCATCCTCGCTAGTTTTTTTGTAATAAATTAATTAAATGAAAAACTGCAGTTGAATGTGCAGGGAAATCAATTTAAATACGACAATTTATCTGTTAATTTGAATATTATTTCCTCGTTTCAATTTGTCAATGGTAAAAATACGTTCTTTTGAAAAAAAAAACGCGAGCACAAGCCAATTTCTATTTCAGCTTTTTTATTATTCAGAGTTATTATTTTTACCATCGGTTTTGTTTGTTTTGTGGTTTTTTGTTGTTGTTCTTTTTTTTTATGTTTTTTCTGGCAATTTTTCTTATTATTGTTTTCTTTTTTCAATTTTTTTATTACAATTTTTTTATTGAAAACTCCACGGGGGCTTTTTCCACTCTGATCTTACATCATGAATAAATATTGCACTTCTATTGCCTCCATTGAAGCTCAATCGCATATATGAGCCGTTTTAATGAGCTTGGACCTCTTTTCCCTTTCAATACAGATATCTTACGTCCAACAGCAATAGCTATCATCACTATTTATCATTTAATTTTATTGCCATTTTTTATTTTGTCAAAAACTCCTAAGGGGGTTTTGTTTAAGTTGTTAAGTTCCATTCTGACTGCACGCATATAAATAAATATTGTACTGTTAGGTTTCTGCGAAGTATCTCTACGAGCTGCTTTGAAACTCAATCGCTTAAGGGAACTTTGGAGTTCTTTGCCCTTGTAAATACAGCTACCTTACGCCTAACAACAGTGGCTTGATATATATTTCAAAAATTAGCCATTTACGGTGATGACTTTTTTTGCGATACCCAGCTGATAAAATTGAATTGAATGTCGTTTTCGGTAATATTCTTATTTGCAACAATTGGAATAACAAGAGGGAGCAAAATTAAGCCAAAGAACGTCTTCGGGTTCGAGTAATTCAATAGCATAATTGACCTTAAGCTACATGCAGTCTGTTCTGCTACCGGACCACATGCTGCTCGTAGCTCGTAGTTCTTATGGGCAAAAAAACCACGCTTTTCCCGTTAATTTGTACTTAAAGAAATGTTTTGAGAGAAAATAATTAAAATCCTTTGCATAAGTCAAGCGATTCACCTACTTTTTTTACTTCATTAACGCACAGTTGTCTTAGACGAACGAACAAGCCGTCAATCGACCTCTGCACAAGTGTTTCATTGAGTGCCCTGGTAAGTAAAATAATATTAACGAAGCAGTTTTATAGCCTTAACAGATCTTGAGCGATGAACTTAATACTTTTGAAATTTGCGTCATATTCTAATTCATTTGAGAGATTTTGTCAAAAGGCCGAAGTGCCATCTATTTGGTAGAACTGAACATCTCACCGACAATACTAAAAACAGATTTTTATAAAAGGCAAGCTAGGCGAAAAACGATAATATTTAAAACGGCTATGCAAAGTGAGGGGAAAAATTAGTCTAGCTGAATATATTTTTTTCTCTTTTATGAAGGGCTGAGCAACTAAGTACGTTCGACGTTCTCAAATTCATCCTCCTGCTTTTCGATAAAACTGGGATAGCGGTACCTTATTTTTAAATCTTACTTCAGTCAGTGGAAGTAATTCACGTAGTGTATGAAAAAAATTGGCATGAAAATATAATCTTTAGGAGAAGACATCCTAAACTAAATATTGATTAGATGAGTTAGCTCAGCGCAAAATCTTAAAGTGTAAACCTTTTTCTTTTTTTTCTTTTACTTCTTGTAGAAAACAATCTGGCTATATCCTATGTCCTTCGAACAACTTTAATCATATGATTATGGATGAAAAGTACCAGGCTATACCGTTTTCAAATGCGACAGCGGAAAATGGAACCGTGCGGCCCAACAAGGTTGAAGGATTTAACTTTGACAAAGAAATTGCAATGCTGCTAACGATTGCAGCGACGATTGTACTCGTTAACAGTGTAGTTTTTTATCTGTTTATCAAGGAGAAGGTTTTGCGAACCACATCAAACTACCCACTTTTCAGCTTGGCTGTCTGTGACTTCATCTGTGGTTTCGTCGTCATTCCCTTGTTTACAACAATACACTTTACTTCACTGGTTGAGTCTTCGGAAGCGAAGTTCTATCTGGGATTCCTGGTAACTGTTCTTCACAACTTTGTAGCTATCGCCATGGTGTACCATATTGTTGTTGTCACGGCAGAACGATATATCGCCATTATCTTTCCGCTGAAACATCGAGTGATACGCAAGAAATGTATCCAGAAGGTTTTAGTTATTGTTTGGAGCTGTTCGCTGCTGACGTCATTGATCCCATACACATGGATTGATAAGATATTTCCAGTATATCACCCAGAATGTTCTAAATACGTGCTTGGTTTCACCGCATTCTGTCTGTTGTTCGCCATGATTGTACCATACATCTTCATGGTGTTCGCGTTTGCTCATATGTCCAAAGCCATTCATGCAACATCTCCAAAAAAGTACCAACGAGCGACCTTCCAAGGACGAAGACACAGTCTGCATTTGAAGGCAACCTCGGGTGAATGGAAGTGTTTGGTACTGTTTGCCATCATGGCTTTTGTATTTTTCGTGTGCTGGGCTCCTTGGTTCGTGTTATCTCTACTACACCACTTGCCAATATCCTTAAGACTTGGTCCAATATCTCAAGTCGCCCTCCTGATCAGGTACACCACTTCCGTGGTCAATCCATTACTTTACACCTTTCTCAAAAGAGATTTTCTTCGAGCTTTAAAGTTCGTATTCAGAGCCAATGGATTGAGTAGGCGATTATCTTCCACCTTCTCAGTCTTCTCTCTGAGGCGACCAACCTTGCAGACAGATCCCAATCACAGCCCAGGAGAGTTTCTTCCAGGCAGAGACAGTCCGCCGCTGTTGGCATTCCAGCGTGAAGTTTGTTTCGAGAGTACACTGTGAACTTCACTGATCACCATAATTTCAATATAAGATGAACAGAACTAAACGGATACTGTTTAAGGTCTACTCGGGTATAAGATACTTTTTATAGAGTATTTTTAATACTTCAATCATCAAACACTAGGAAGAGTGTTTGCCAGATATCCGAACCCCGAGAAACGAAAGCACAGTTTGCTTAACAGAACTAAACAGCATACTGTTCAAGGTCTACTCTGGTGTATTATAATGTTTCAATTATATTAACGAAAGCACAGAGCTTGCCAGAACTAAAAAGAGAGGGCCAGTTATTTAAACGGTGTTTAGCCAGTGTTTAACAAAACTGTGCTCTAAGCCATTTTCAGTTTGCCAAACACTTTTATCCAGTTTTATGTAAACACCATTCATAGTGAACAGTTTCATGAAAATATAAGGCGTAGAAAGGCAAAGCATTTTTTCTTAAAATAACCCACTAAGACAAAGATCTGGAGGTCCAAAGATTTCCTAAACCGCAGTTGAAGTTAGACTTTGTTTAAATAACCAACCCAGACTGTTTTAGGTGTGCTCATAGTGTATTGTACATGTAATTAATTAATCATATCAGTCACTAGAAAGAGCGTTTGCCAATTATTCAGACACCAAGTAACGAAGCACACCTCGCGTTTTATTTAAGTTTGTTTTTGATCTTCGTTGGTTCTTAATTGTGCACACCATCGTTTTCAGGAGCCATGTATAAAAAACGTAGTACAGTGTAACAGTATTTTGACGGATAGTCTATCACCAACTGTCCCAAAGACACGTAGTTAAGCTGCTTTGAAATATTACACATTAACTTCAATTTTGTTCTCCATAAGATGTCAGACAAAAAAAAGGTAGCCAAACGTTTTTAAGAGCTAGATCCTTTGAGGATTGAAAAGGAAACACAATTTGAATAGCATTTGCGTTAAAACCAATCGTGTTTAAAACTATTTTATGTGGGAGAGAAATATTTAGGAACAGCACTTTTTTACTGGCTACTTAGCTTTTTTGGGTGTGTTGTCTCCAGGTATCTTAGGAGTGTAAGTATATGCACACATGAATCTTAACTCTATGAATTTTCGGCTCCTATAATATAATTCTGAGACAGTGGTAAAAAATCATTTTTGCATAGGTATCAATTTGTAATCAGGTAGTTGATCTTTGTTTTTTCAGATACGTTCATTTTTGGGAGGCTTCAGGGTTTTCGTTTTAGAACACTGTCAGGCCATCAAAAATTAGAATCAAAATCGTTTAATAGATAAAGTCCAGAACTGGGAAATGAAAGGAGGTAAATAAGCAAATCCTCAACAAGATTCAGGTCAGTGCAATTTTTGGAATGCTTTATATTCATAGAAATGATTTAACCAAATCTAAAGAGCTTTGTATGGAGACGCCCGGAGTATTGGTGTCCATCCGAATGGGCACCAACATGACGGCCGTAAACCAACAAGAACATCTGTTACTGAGTTTTGGTACGGAAGCGTGAATTAATCTCTCGGGGAACTCGGTATCATTACTTTCAGGTAGCAAAGTTTTCTAAAATGAGACACTTCTTTAACCTACATGATAGCTCCCGGAGTTCCTCCGCTCTTGGCGCCACGTAAATGCCGCGTCAAGCAAACGCTTAGAAAATCAAGCGTACTGAATCACAAAGCTAAGAGTTACCCTTTCGAAATTAAAAATTTGTATAAATATTAGTTTCTACCTGCCTTAATACTTCAGTAAAATAAAAATTAAGGAGGATCGATATTTCTTTAGTTTGAATTTTGATGACGTTATGTGAAAACCAGTAATTATATTTCTCACGCCTTTAATGACAAACCAACAGATTAGCTTGCTCGCCGGAAAACTTAGTACAAGTTGTAAAGTCAAGACGATAATAAAAACGTAATAAAACTGAGGACACCGTTCTCGTTTCTAAAGGTTTAATGGTGACGAAGACTGCTATTCAGGCGCTTTTGACATATAGGCTCGATTTTTCCCTAAGACCTACGATATTGCGTAGAGTTCGACTTTATTCTGTTGCTTATCCACCTATTTTTTAGAACTTACTTTGCACTTTAAAAGACCAAATTTGAACATGTGCTATTTGTTCGTCTTTTTATGGCCTGTTATAGCTCAGTTCTTACAATTTATTTTAAAATGCCCCAATCATTGCGCAGCTTGGTAGATTAGACTGGGTTAGTGCTTTTTGATGACTAAAAACTGGCCATATATTTGGCATTTCTCAACATTTATGATAATAGTTAAAACATCGAAAACTCATTGCATAAATGAACAGAAAGCTTGAGGAAGTATGTTTTATTACCCAATCCTCTCTTCCTTTTATGACAAAAAATAACCTTCAAACATTATAAAGATATTAAATATCTGACAACCCTCTGGCATTAAAATTTATTTGATGATCATAATATTCCATTTATTACATATTAAATTATTTTATGGTCACAATTTATTACCTTTATGTTGAGCCATGTCATCACATTTATGGGAGAAAGAGGACCGTGAAAATTAAGAGTGAACTGAACAGAATTGAAAAATATACGATTCTGTGGATTTTACATCGAGAAATCGCATTAGGACGCAGTAGGACAAAGATGGAGTAATTCAGCTCAAGTTCACATCCACTCTGGGAGCTTCTGGTGAGTAAGTCAACCCCGTTTTAACATTCTTTTTAATATAAAAAGAATATTATATGCGCGACTCACAGTCGACTCGGCCAGAAAAACTGCCCAACGAAATTCCCATGCACGTTTCTCTCAGATGGACCACATTTTAAAAATGTTTCTGATGAAGCTCAGTTCTTCACGGCCGCCAACTTTACTATGCGAAGTGAGAGATGCACATTGACGCCCCAAGTAAGGAAATCCAAGACAGTCTTGGATTCTGGATTCCGCCTAGTGGATACCGGATTCCAGGTACTGGAATCGTTAATGGGATTCTGAATTCCTCGATGTGTATTCCGGATTCCGGATTCCAGATTTTCTTAGATAAAGCCAACAGTGCCAAACCAGTGAATATCCTTTATCATGATACAGTTACCAGGCACCGTTTGTGGGAATATCACGATCGATCGGTGGTTTGTTGTTCTTCACTAAACCAAGTTACGGGAGATTCTTTGCAGACCGAATTTTGTACAAAACAAAAGAAGGACTGCATGTAAAGTCGTAACTTAGTGTTCTAATACTTTTTCCGAGAAATTCCCATACCCTTCCCGTCCTCTTTCAAAATGACAGTGGAAAAAGGAAGGTATACCCACCGCATGCGCAGAGAACCTGGCCGATTAGAGGTTGTAAGCTTCCCTCCCCATATAAAACTTTGGTGAGTAACCCCCGTAAGCTTCACTGCATGAGCTTCGGCGACCAAAGCCGCAGTCACCTAGCACAGATGGCATCAACTTATGACGATTTTCAGGCACAAACGTTCAAATAAAAAGAGATTATTGCTAATGCTTTTAACAGCAACCTGAATTTTGGAACGAATTTGACACAGATACAAGGCCATTGTTCTTTAAGATGGAAGAACAGAAATTCCTCAATAAGAAGAAAATAGCAAATTTGCTGACCACCCATTTTCTGATTGTATTTGATACACCTTGGAAACTCAATCCGAACCCATTGCAACTAGAGTGATCAATGACAATTGTAACAGTTGCCGTCTTGCAACATATATAGTACCGCACAAGGGCGGATCCAGGATTTTTTTTAGGAGGGGGTGCACTCGTCTCTGGATCAGCTCTACTTCAACACCAATAAACCACATAGTTTTTTTTTTGGCAGAATACCAGTTGTATTAGAAAACCGCAGGTCATCTCAGGGGGGGGGGGGTGCGCACCCCCTGCAACCTCCCCCTAGATCCGCCCCTGCCGCAGAAAAAAATTGCCTCATTTTCTTTCAGAAATGCGAACGTTTTTGTGATTTTCAGCAGGTGAAAGTTCAGCCGCAATGCTGAAAATTTAGTTAAAAGGCCGCTGAAAGTTTTGGATTAGTTGAATATGTACCAAAGATTATAACAAGATAGTAACAAAAAATTCTTTTTACAACATCTGCTTGTCCACTTGATGTCGTATTTTAATATCACATGAAACCACCTTTAGTAAATTCGACCTCCACTGGCAGTTCCGGCCACAGGACCGCATGTGGCTCTTACAGATCTTTTTTGTTTGTCATCATTTCTTCTTTTTTCTCTCTCTCTCTTCTAATCCTTTCTACCTTTAAATAGTTCATGACTATACACAGATCAACAAATTCCCAAAAAATAATCTTTAAACATTCGAATCACTGGGCTAATAATTGACTCAGAACGAATATCCCAGTTATCAGGGCTATGATTGAATTATAACATCATAAATCAACGCAGCACTCTATTAAACAGTGAAAATTTGGAATTAGCAATGCCAAAAAAAAGAAGAAACTGCTCACCTGACTCAAATGATTTTTTTAGCCGGGAGCAGAGTACATATTTTGGGCTCGTTCGATTGACCGACCATATTCCAGAATAGCAGTACAGAGAATAATCCAGAATATTCGTTCGGTTAACATGCTATGTTTTTAATATGGAATTAGTACAGAAAAGGCTTCCGCTGGAACAGCTAGGGAAAAATCTCTTCGGAATTCTTTTTTCCTTTCAGGTAAGTGAGAAAGCAATTCGCGAAACTGGTCGGATTTGTCGGAGTTGACCGAAAATCTATCGTCGAAATGCTGATCTGCATTAACAAACAGATGGTCGCTGACGACAGAATTGGCACATCTGAACCTGATTGTTTGATATCCATAACAACTGTAACAAAAATTCTATGATATTGTGAAAACTATAGACTAACAAAACGGTCAGAACAGTTTAATATGTTCCTAGCCTTGATAAAATGCACAGCTGAAAGAAGGTCCCTTTATAACCTTCTCCTTCCCAACACTCCCCAAGGCGCTGTTTTTACGTTCGCTCCCAGCATTCCCCACTCGCCCTTCTTGCTTGTCTCTAGGATCCCGCTTTATCTTTGAGCTTTGGAAAAGCTTTTGGAGCAGGAAGAATCAAATCAACATTTGCCATTTTCCCAAAAATAACTTAACTTCAATGAGGGGAACGATAAGGGGGTATATTAATTCATTTATGGAAGAGAAAAAATTTTGTATATTACTCATTTAACCACTTACTGATCAAAGGGAGAACCAGGGAAATTTTACTACTTGACTTAACAAATGACTTAAGAAATTTTGGAGTTGAGAATATTGGCTGGGTTATTTTACTTTTTCATTGCAGCAAATCATCCAACCCCCGCTCTCCATTCCTGTTAAAAGGTTAATTGTTCGAGGTGAAATAAGCAGCTAGTAGATTACGGTATAACTGAAGCTAGAATAGAATGTTCCATTTTACACACTTTGTCCGATGAACTTCTTGAAGTTCGACCATCCACGAGTAAAGAAACTTTGTCTATAAAAACACTGAAGAAATAAGAATCCCACGGATACACCTACAGTCCGGGAATGAAAACCTACGCATAATAGCAGGATGCCCTTTAAAGCCCGCCCCACGCCTGGTGCTCACATTAGGATCAGATGTTTTTTTTTCTTTTTTTTTCGAAAGAGTACCGAAGATGCAGAGGTAAGCTTGAGTTTTGCTAAACAAGGCGAAAACCTGATTATTTTCTCTCTAGCCCACGTTTAAATTTTTGAAAAAATAGCTATCTCTGATAAGAAGCGTTTTACACCGGCACTAAACAAGGCTTTATACAAGTAGACTCCGAGCGCGGTCCAAAACCTTATTGTCTTATACATTGTGTACCATTTTTGACAGAAAAACCTTCCATTGATAAATCGTACCCATTTCACATACAGTAGAACCTCGATTTAATGTTTATTGAAGGGACAAGGGGCTTCGCTATAACAAGGTTTCGTTTATTCGTTTATCATTCGTTTACAGTGCCTCCTAGCTAGATTAGCTTTTTAGCCATTTTCTGGATGGCTTGTACCTTACATAAGTATTATTGTCTTTTTTTAATGTCTTTTTTTCTGTGTGTGGTATAAATAAAGTTCTTGTCTTGTCTTGTCTTGTCTACAGTTCGAGGTAGTTCTTTTTCATGCGTAGTTTACTTGGAGGCGAGGAATACCATTCGTCATTCCGAGGATTTCGATATATCGAGCCAGCCATCCTATAATAAAAAGCCTCTTTAAACACCTTATTACAGATTTCTATGCCGTGTCATACGTTGGAAGCCCCTTCGTGTGGATGGGCCATTTATACAGAGAACAGCCCCCCGACAAAGCGGGGGCGCATTAGTAGACACCATAACAAGCTACGTAGTAGGTTAGAGCCAGCGATGACAGGTTTTGAAACTAAATGTGATTAACTTGCTGTGTCGATAGAGGTTGATGCCAAGTCGATACTGAGATAGAATTCCTGTTGTTTCCTGAACAGATTAACCTTTTCATCGCATGATGACCACGCATTTGGCATTCACGTTCAAAGCTTCCCTCAGATGAAGTAATTTAGCCCTTATCTGTTCCTTGTTCTGCAGTATCTCAGAAACAAATAACGCATCGGGAACCACGTCTTTCCCAAAGCAAGCAAGGCCCATTATTGTTCCCAATTCAACGGTAAGTACTCTTCAATTACTAAGTATAAGACGCTTTGTATAAACAAGTAATATAAGCTTACTAACCGATACCTGAAGACGGGAGTGTACTTGATGTGTCTGCTTTGATCCGTTGCAATGTTTTCCAAAACAGCTTGGATAACCACAGTTTAAGACTATCAACTAGAAAATATGCTAATTTTTACTGTATTGCATGCTCGGGGCTGTTCAAATGAGAAGATCTGAACATTTGAAGTTGAGTTGATCAACTTTCCCTTTAAAAATGTAAAGAAAAATCCGGAAGAAAAAACCCTCAGTATAATTAAGAGAACTTCATGATTTCATATTACTATTGCATATATATCACTGCATGTAGGAAAATCAAACAGTGATACGACAGAAACCTAATTTGATCACTGAGACAATTAAACGCTATACTTTGGGCGTAAAGCTCACAAATTAACAATCCCTCCAATATATTAAAAGTGATACGTTTATCAATGACGTTCCACAGAAATTTCCAATCCTAACTGATTCAAAACATTGGCTTGTTCATTCTCCCTGTAATGAATACGTTCAGTTTCCTTGCTGCCATCAAAATGCATCATATTTGTATTTTCACTGGCAAGAGAGATAGCCGAATTCTTTCCATTCCCACCATCATGCACCATATATTTGTTATTTCCTACTATCCCACGTTTTTGAGCCGTTTCATATAAAACCTTAAAAGGTACCAAACTTGATCTTGACAATGGTGCTTGTAAGTGGCTCATTTATCCACATTTAGGTAGTGCTACTATGTACAGTAACTACGATGTAATAGACAGACTGGGAAGAGGAAAACGTGTGCTGTTGCACATCAGGATCTTATTTCACCTCTGACTGGGGCAAACAATAGCTCATATATCAAGGTTATTACTATAAAGGCTTCGCTATAGAGGGATTTCCAAGAATGGACAAAAACCATAGACTAACCTCTTTGGAAAAATGCAAATTTTGAGGCTGTTTTAAATCAATGTTTGCATAGTCTAGAGAGGATTATTTTCTATCTACTACTTTAATACACTTTTTTTTATTTATTGTGCATAAAAACAAAACATTGATAAAATCTCCACTTTTTGACAAAAACCATGGACTAACCCGTTTGGAAAAACGCAAATTTTGGGCCTTTTTTAGATCGAGGTTTTTATAGTGTCAAAGGGCTTCTTTTCTTTCTAGAACTTCACCAAACACTTTTTCCTTATTTCGTTTGCATGACACGAACCTTACTACTAAAACCCTTGTGATATATACAAATTTTGTAGTTTTTTTTTAATCGACTTTTTTATAGTCTAAGCAAGGCTAATTTTCTAAGTAAAACGTGACCAAAGAGCTTTTACTTGTCTTAGGTCGTTTTTATCCTTGTAGTAACCTGCTTTTTTGGTTTTTACTGCGCTTTTCACAATCATACGAATTCTGAAGTTCAAAAGCCAACTGACGATTGCCTTTTTCGCTGCCGTCAATCATCTTAACGGACCTCTTAGGAAACAATACTTTACTTTAACGGTTCAAAAGATCATGGTTTGTGATTTGTGATTGGTGGATTTCGATCCGTTTTGTGTGTTTCTGTGTTTCAAGGTTCGTTGCTTGTGATCGTAGTTATGATTGACGGCAGCGAAAAACATAATATTTGACGGCGGCTTTTGAACTTTAGAGTTCGCATGTTTGTGAAAAGCGCAGTAAGCCTGTTTTTGGTAGTTTGTTTTATCTCTTTTTCAGGGTTTTTTTTAGCATATATTTATTTGTGTTTTTAACTGCTTTTTGGGTTGTTTTTGCCTCTTTGTGTCCCGCGGCGGATCCAGGGGAGGGGCCCGGGGGGCCGGGGGCCCGGGAGGCCTGGGGGGCCCGGGAAATTTTTGCTTGTTTCTATTTCGCGAAAAATGAAGGGTGAAAAAATTGCAATTTGTTGGCCAAAATCATGGGCTAACCGCTTTCGAAAATTCCACTTTTTGGAACTATATAAGATCGATATTTTTATAGTTTTAGAACGGCTGTTTTCTATCTAGAACATTACCAAACATTGTTTTATGGCTATAGTTATTATTTGTTTATATTCTTAAAGGAAAAGTAAGTTATCCTATATTAGAAAAATACATTTTTTGTATAAAGTCGCAATTTTGTCTGATGAGGAGTGAGACTGAAATAGAATGATTTAAGGTTTTATGGAATTTAATTCATCCATGCAGCTATTTTGTAGTCTCGTCTCTTCCCCCACGCTCACTGCTCGTCAGAAAAAACGTCAATGTTTGTAAAACACGACGTGGATGTCGACATGCCAATCTGGTAAGGACCGTGGGTGTGACAAAGTGTGACCGCCACACCCCTAACACCCCCCTCCCCCCCCCCACCCCTTCCCCCCTACCACCACCCTTTGAAAAATCCTATTCTCGCCTCAGTCTTAATAATGTGGTGTGTCCAATACTCTTTCAGAAAAATCTTTGGATATCAGACTTATACTTCAGAGTTTGGAGGATCTGGGCTTCTAGAGTACCTGACTTATTTTCCAAACCAAAGTAAAGGCACGTTCTGATGAAGCCCTGATGAAATGATTATGGATGCAAAGTACCAGTTGTCAAACGCAACAGCTGAAAATGTAACCTTGCCAACCAAAACAATTGATGGCTACAACTTTAACACAGAAATCGCAGTGCTTTTGTTGATTGCTGTTGGAATTGTAATCATCAACGGAGTCGTTTTGTATCTATTTATCAAGGAAAAGGTTTTGCGAACTACTTCAAACTACCCACTTTTCAGCTTGGCTGTCTGCGATTTCATCTGTGGTTTCGTCGTCATTCCTATGTTTACTACAGTACACTTTACTTCACTGGTTGAGTCTTCGGAAGCGAAGTTCTATCTGGGATTCCTAGTCACTGTTCTTCACAACTTTGTAGCTATCGCTACTGTCTACCATCTTGTTGTTATCACCGCAGAGCGATACATGGCCATCAAATATCCGCTTAAACACCTAGTCATTCGCAAGAAACGTATTCAAAAGGTGTTGGTCATAGTTTGGAGCTCCTCGCTGCTGATTTCGTTTGTACCTTTTACATGGATTGGTGCGATATTCCCAGTATACCAGCCAGTATCAAAATATTACGTGCTTGGTTTCACCGCATTCTGCCTCTTGTTTGCCTTCTTTGTGCCATACTGCTTCATGCTGTTCGCATTTGTGCATATATTCAAAGCCATTAATACAGCATCTCCAAAAAAGTATCTACAAGCGGCCTTCAAGGGACGAAGACACAGCAAACATTTGGAAACAGTCTCCGGTGAGTGGAGGTGCTTGTTACTGTTTGCCATCATGGCTTTTGTATTTCTCGTGAGTTGGGGACCTCGATTCGTATTATCTCTATTATATCAATTGCAAGTCAGTTCCTCGAGACTTGATGTAGCATCTCAAGTGGCTCTTCTGGTCAGGTACACCACTTCAGTGGTCAATCCACTACTTTACACCTTCTTTAAAAGAGATTTACTTCGATCTTTTAAGTTACTTTTCACAAGGCATTGCCCGAATAGGCGAATATCTCCCTCTTTCTCTGCCTTATCTCTGAGACGAACAACCTTGAAGGGTGATCCCAATAACAACTCAACCATAACTACTCCAAGCAGAGATACTCCAAAACTGCTGTCATTTCAGTTTGTACTTCGCTACCAAAGTTGAATGTGAAGTAATGTGCTCATAGTCTTTGGATATGTGTGCATTTGGAGCCTGTACTGACACACTTTTTAATACCTTTAAAAACTTTGCAATTAAATCACCTTTGATCGTTTACTTTGTAACTTGGTAGTATCGCCGGTCGAATTTCTTATAGATTTAAAAAGCTGTAGCATAAACCGTTGCGTTGGAAAAAAAGGGCCACCCTACTTTTGGTTATGTTATGTTCATTAGCAAATGAGTGAAGCTATCGTCAGCTAAATGAAGATATTCTTCTTCCTTTATTTTATATGTAATATATGTAAAAGTATAGAAGGCCACAGATAAATTTCCGTAAATTTCTCAAAAAGTACTTCTTTTTTTGCCGAAGCCAAGCAGGCCACTATCTTAAATAGTTTTCACCCTTAAATTACCTAAATAAAAAGTGCAGAGGTCTCCGTGGATAAATTAAATTTGTTTTTTTTTTGCTGTCGTTGTTTCTAAACCTAATTATTCTACAAGGTGTGACAAGACTCTTGCGTTTTTGGAACAGTTATTGGACAAACCCCAAAATTATCAGTTTGTTTTTAGTACTTCCTCGAAGTTCACATTCTATCTAAACTCCCAAAAAGTTTCTGAAACAATGAAACGTCTGTATTCAGTCTCAAAGATTATCCACTGAGTCATTTTCGAAACCAAAATTTGTTGTTGCTTTTCTTTTAATGTCTCCTGTTCACCCCTTATAGCGAAGTATTCATATTCAACATAAATTCGGTAGCTGGAGCCCTTCCATGTGCATGTCTGGTCGTGGTGATGGCTACCACTGTATATCATGTAGACTATTAATTTTGAGTCCACTGAACTACCCACGGGAAGCTCTTAAGTCATACAGAGACTCAGTTACCAAGCTAAGCTGTATCTTATATACACGCAAACCTCCACCTTTCATTTGTCTCCCAACGAAAGGTCCGAAAGGTACGGAACTCATATAATAGCTTAAGCTCAAGCTTACATGACAAAAGTCATATCACTCTTGATCGGTCACGTACTAAGAAAGTAATACCTATCAACATATACATAAAAAAACATCCGTGAACTGACTACACGCGTACGTAGCCGAACCCTTAATAGAAGATTATGTAGAATTCCAGACAGATAAATCTTGATGAAGGTCATTAATAAGGAGACATTACGCAAATAAATGACACTGGAACTTTGAAATTGATCATTGTAATGTACATTTAGCAGCACGCCTCGAGGAGTTATAATTTGTCCAACAAACATTGGCATAAATGTCGGAATCAAAGTGTACTGTTGAGTGATTTAATTTAGCTCAACAGTGCACTTTATTACGTGATGAGAGACACATTCATGCTTTTACTATATATGAATTCTACAATGTTCCTCTTTTTTTTTTTTTTTTTTTTTTTTTTTGGATTTCTTAAACAGTCTAACTGAACCTAAAAGTTTGTAATATTAATGGCTCAGTTGTCGCAGCAAAGCTCAATTTTGAGTTGTATAATGATGCGAGAACTCAAAATTGAACACAAGAAAGGCGTCAACTAAAATTCTTAATTACTTGTTCTTTAAAAAACGTACAATCTAAGCGCAATGACGACGGGATATCGCCCATTATAATCCAGTCCGTAAAACATGCTCGTGACTTAATCGTTTTCACTACACTTTTTCTTTTCTGAAATATTGACTTTTTATTTCATTAATTTTGTTCTTAGCTAAGCGTACAGTAGGTACCATTGAAAATAATAAAGTGTTTGTATTTTTGTATTGCATCAGGCTCAGTTCCAGTCAACATTGATTATCACTGCCATCGTTAAGGATTAATACTCTCTAGGCATGTGATAAAAGATGGACTGGATTAATAAAACATGGACTGGAAAAAACATGGATTAAGTTAACGTAACAATTTTAACCTTTCAAGTCTAGGACTTGGAATGAACATCTTTTGCTTCTAAAATGTCAACTACAACAGACATGAGATGACTTCATCAGATTAACAGTTAACGAATCATCTTGTGGAAGAGGAGAAAGCATTCGAAATAAAACCAAACTAAATCAAATAAATAAGCAAACAAAGTAAAATAAAGTAAAAAGGACGACATGAACGGCAACAGAAAGAAAAAACCAAGTAAATTAAGCCATCGTCATCGTCATCCAAGACAGTATTGGAATCTGAATTTCACGTCGTAGATTCCAGATTCCGACACTGGATTCCAGATCTTTGTCAGTGGAACTTGGATTCGGGATTCCAATCTTTAGTGGGATTCCGGATTCCTAAAGCTGTATTCCGGATTCCTATTCCCAAGACTCCGAATTCCAGAAGCAAATATTTCCAGGATACTGGATCCCACAAGCAAAGATTATCGAGATTGCCTTACTTGGGGTGAATTGCCTTAATTAAAAATGAATAAGACAGATAAACTGAAACTACGAAATAAAGAATGCAAATCGAGCGAAAAAGGATGATGCCTACAGAAAATTCACAAAATATAGCTTTCTCTTTAAATTAATACAATTTCACCTAATCAAAAACTCCAAAAAGTGAGATATTTCCAAAGGGGTTAATTAGTCAATGGTTATGCTCAAAAATTGGCCATTTTTCCATCTTTTTTTTTAAGCAATATTGGCTAGGAAAATGTCTTTCACCATATTCTAGCACGAAAGAACGCCTCTCTAACCTACAAAAACAACAAGTTCAAAAAGTTGAAACATCGAAACATCTTCCAAAGTGGTTAGCCTGTGCTTTTGATCAACAATTGACCACTTCTCCATCTATTTCTTTTAGACAATTTAAGGCAGAAAAATGTTTTTTACGTTATTCTAGAACGAAAAAACACCGTTCTATTCAATAAAAAATGGAGATCAAAAAGTCGAAAAATTCAGATTTTTCAAAAGGGGTTAGTCCGTGAATTAGGTCAAAATTGGTCATTTCTCCATATTTTTATTTTTGCCAATATAGACCAAGAAAATGTATTATACGTCTTTCTACGCTACAAAAACAAGTAATTCAAAAATAAAAAAATTAAGATTTTTCCAAACGGGTTAGTCCATGGTTTTGGTCAAAAATTGGCCATTTTCCCATCTTTTTATAGGCAATATAGGCCAGGAAAATGCGTTTTGCGACATTCTAGAACAAAAAAAAACGCCTTGCTAGGCTATAAAAAAAGAAGTTCAAAAAGTCGAAAAATTGAGGTTTTTCCAAAGGGGTTAAACCACGGTTTTGGTCAAAAATTAACCGTTATTCCTTTTTTTTAGGCAATATAGGCTTTAGAAACAAGAAGATCAAAAAGTCAAAAAACTGAGATTTTTCCGAAGGGGTTAGTTCATGGTTTTGATCAAAAATTGGCCATTTTTCCATCTTTCTTTTAGCAAGTATAGGCCAAGAAACTGTGTTTTGCGATATTCTAGAACGAAAAAACGCCTTTCTAGCCTATAAAAACGACAAGTTCAAAAAGTCGAACAACCGATAATTTTCTTAAGGGGTTACTCCACGGTTTTGGTCAAGAATTGGCCATTTCTCCATCTTTTTTTAGGCAATTTAGACCAAGAAAACGTGTTTTACGATATTCTAGAGCGAAAAAACGCCTTTCTAGGCTAGAAAACCAAAAAGTCGAAAAATTGAGGTTTTCCCAAAGGGGTTAACCCATGGTTTTGGTCTTAAATTGGCCATTTTTCTTTTTTTTTCAGGCCCTTTTTTTTAAAAAGACCAGCATGCCTTTGGATTTTCCCAAAGGGGTTAACCCATGGTTTTGGTCATAAATTGGCCATTTTTCACCTTTTTTTTAGACCAGCATGCCTTTGGGGTGTCCTATTCAAGATGGCGACAACAACGATTGTCGAGGAGACGCTATAGGAGTTAAAAGAGGTCTCAAGTCGTTATGTGAAGCAAAACCTTTGTCGAAATGAACTTTTAGACTTTTTGTCAAGGGATTTTATTGAATACGCGTGGAGTTAAGGGCGCTAGACAGAATACCAGAGTTCTTCAATAGCATAACATGACACCGTTGAGGTCGAGAGGTCGAAGACGAAGTAAGAAGAGAGGAAGGGCCGGGAAAACTCCTTGGTTACCCGCGAACTTGTGTATGCAGTAATATACGATGTAGATCTAGGTGCACTCGCTGAAAAAGGCTCCTTAATTTAAGAAGACGAAAGACCAAAGGCAACTACACATCACGAGGCCTAAACTGGGTTCATGCTCTTGATGGCCACGATAAATCAATAAGCTATCAAAACAGCACTCTCCCTATCGCCGTTTATGGCTGCATTGACACTTGCAGCCGAAAAATGCTTCGGGCCAAGGTTTGGGTTTACTTGTTGAAAGCAAGAACGATAGCGAGCAAGCTTTGGCTGGATAAAGGATCAGAACCAGGAGTGATGGCTTAAATGTACTCCTTTCTCAGACAGCATCATGGGGATATGGATCCAGTGAAGACAGTCATGTATGGGCCATCAACTTCCAATCAGGTATGTGCACTTTTTTATGTGATGCAGTGTTTTTCTTGCACCAAATTACCTGAATTCTAACTTTAAACATTTGCAGAAATGTCCTATCCTGTGTCTTGGTAATTAAAAATTGAAACTCCATCAGGACATGATGAAATTCCTAACCTGAGATCAGGCTCAATTTTCATTTTGCTTTGTAAACAACATTCCGGCAGGCAAGGCGAAACGAAAACAGAGCCTGATACAAGCCTTTTCCGAAACGTCTGCCGCCCACTTTTTTGATTGATTGACATTTGCTGAATCAGCCAACCAAAATTGCATCCGTTGCTTGTCTTTTTAGTATGCAAATTATTCATTTGTTGAAAAACTGCAGACTTGCTGACTTAAAAAATCACCTTTACTTTTTAATTTTTTCAACTAAAATTAAAACAGTCAGCACAAATCACATTTAACTTCTTATGAGATTAAAGGAGATCTCAAAGGTTTTTTCTCTTGGCATAGAAGGTCAAAAGTTTTCAAAAAGACGGTGACACGATGTTCTAGTTTTAATATTTTGGTCAAGCATGCTCGAATTTAAAATACTGAAATTTCTATTTTCTGTTGCCTTTATATTTCCCTTGGCAGAAATTTTGCCCGATTTTCAGTATGTACATAAATCTTTAAAAATCTTGGAGAAACAAATTGCGAATGTTTTCAGAGGATATATAAATTATCTCATTACAAACCAAACAAGTTCTCAAGTGCATTTAATTTAGCTTATTTAGTCCCATGAGTACACTTGCAATTTGCGAATTTACTAGAGAAACAAACGTCTAAAAAATGTTTGTTTTTTTATAAATCCGGGTAAATCTTATGTGCCAATTTGGAAAGATGAAACAACACTACTAAAAATGCATGCTGAACTGACCTATAAACAAAACGAAAAACAATATTTCAGACATACTTTGTAGTTCTCTTTAGTCAGGGCTTCTGACAGGTCGTGGAAGAAAAGTCAAATTTCACGGAATTTTTAGGGACAAATTCGCAGAAAAATCGGCCGATTTCACGGTAATTTTGCATGAGTTTTCGAGCAGACTTCACTAAAAAGCAATTGGTAAAAAACGGCCGATTTTGTGGTTATTTTCAAGGCAAATTTTGCTAGAAATCAATCGGTTTTGCACTGATCAGACCAGCGTTTTTAATGTTTTTCTAAGAAAGGTCATCATTTGCTCTTTCAACAACAATCGACTGTCACAACAATACGTTCCAGAAATGAACCAATGGCAAAGCCTTTAACATCATGGCTAGGGCCCAGTTTTTCTCAACATAATCTACGCCTGGTAGTTTGGGGATGTTGTTTTAGTGACGAAGTTCTAAGATAAATTTTCAAGTTTACGGTAAGTAAACAGCCCCAATAGGTGAAATAAGCTTCAAATATGCTGTACAGACATGAATTTGATAAGATTTTTACCGAATTTTGCGGTATTTTTTGTGTTTTTGTGAATTTTGTGGGATTTCGCAGATTTACCTGAATTTCGCGGCTCCGCGACCGCGTGAAATATCAGAAGCCCTGTTTAGTTGTGTTGTTGTTTTACTGCAGGTCTGAAAAACTCGCTAAATTTATTAATCGAAATTAACAAACAGGAAACAACCTATGTAGCGAGGTCACCAGTTTTCCTGGCTTATTTTTTACAACAAGCGAAGGCAAACAACAAGGCTGTTACCTTAAGACTAGCATCACTAGCTTATAATAATGCCTACAAAAAAATCCTTGAACAGCGATGCAATGTTTTTCGTCTAATACTTCACAGTTGGCGATTGAGGTTTCTTTCGCAGTGAGCCTCTGCTTGGGTACAACATTCAGAGAAGTCATTCCCGGCTAAACTTTCAAATGAAACCAGTTTTAAGATGGACAGTATTTTGATTTGCACTCATGTGATTTGCGCATTCTACACATTGTTCGCGGTCAACAACTTAGAGAGAGATTCAACTCTGTCATACACTCACTTTAGTTCCATGAATAAAGCAAATCCTGAGAAGATATGAACAACCGTCTGAATTTTCTGAATTTCCTTGGCACATATTAAGGCATATTTTCCTACTATAAGACCATAAAACAAAAAAGACAGCAAAATCAATCCTTCTCTCCGCCCACGGCTGATCATTCGCGAAAACAACCATGCAAGGAATAAGCTCTTTCAACTTCCTTTGATTCCAACAGCCAATCAGATCCTGTGGCATTGTTCTAACAGCCAATCAGCATTGCGGCCAAAATCTGGCTGCAGTGAGTGCAAACTTGTGAGAGTTTGTATCAGCCCCAATTTTAGCGGTAGCCGTCAGCAAGAATGTATGAGAACCGCTAAAATTGAGCCTGATCTCAGGTTATGAAATTCCAAACCTAAAAGGTTCCTTGGTTTATACACTCTTATTAGGGAACCACTTAAACGTTCTTTGTCTAATGCTTGTCTTAAGTTCAAAGAGCATCCAAAAGTCAATTAAAATAGATTCTGCTTGGTGAGCTGTTAGTATGTACGAGTGTGTGTCTTGAGCAACATTGCTGTAGCTGTGAGTGAGTAACATTTGTACACTGCTTGAGCCAGAAAATAACAAAGACAAGGAAAGATACAGTTTGAACAAGGTGGCTGGATAGTAGTGTTCAGTTGTATTTTCATTTCACTTTGTAAATAACATTCCGGTGGGCAAGGCTAAACAAAAAGAGAGCCTGATACAAACCTTCTACAAAATGGCTTCCGCCCACTTTTTTGATTGATTGACATTATTTTGCGGAATCAGCCAACCAAAATTACTTCAGATCCATTGCTTGTTCTTTTAGTATGCAAATTTTTCAGACTTGCTGACTTAAAAAATAGCTTTTATCTTTAAATTTGTTCAACTTAAAATAAAACAGTCAGCACAATCACATATGACTTCTTGCGAGATTAAAGGAGATCTTGAAGGTCATTTCTGTTGGCGTAGGAGGTAAAAAGTTTTTGAAAGGATGGTGACACGATGTTCTAGTTTCAATATTTTGGCTAGGCACGCTCAATTTTTAAAATACGGAAATTTCTATTTTTCTGTTGCCTGTACATATGTATATTTTTCTTGACAATTTTCCTCATTTTTCAGTACATAAATCTTCAAATATCGTGGAGAAATATGTCACAAACTTTTTCAAAGGATATATAAATTATCTCAGAGCAAACCAAATGAGTTCTCCAGTGCATTTAATTACCTGGCCTTCCTTTGAGGAAGAGATAGGTTAAAAAATAGCCTGAGTTTTTCCTTCATCGTCGAATCGCCCTCATGCCTGTACTGGCAAAATATCACGTGGTCGATTTCCAGCAAATTCATTGGTGTAGAGGCAAAATCCGCTTCACTTGTTGTCGAGAACAAAAGGCAGCTTTTTTGTCAGTTGGTAGCCAGAGAAGCGTTAACATTGTTCTTTTGTTGCCTTTATGAGAGATCAACAATTATTTTGGTCGAGATGTTTAGTAACATGTGTTGTCTAGAGGATAATGCATCGTGGAACTGTCAGACAAACACAGTGGCTCGATCCGTTTAATCGAGATCGGTATTGCGATCGCTGGTTGCGAGAAGGAGACATTCTAAAAAGGTGGGTAATTTTCACTTTTTATGTTTAGTGCAAGTCTATATATAACAGTTGAAGGAACACTATTGAACTTTGTTCTGGTGAGTAACTGTGTACCAAGGTGTAAGGAAGAAGCAGTTTTGTAAAACGTATGGACTATTTTTGTGCTAAATTGTACAACTTGACTGTTCGATCTGTAAAGTAACACGTCCACATACGTCACTGTAAATACCTTAGAAATTTTATGCTTTATAGATTTTATCACAAAACAGTAAAACACAATAGAAATTTTAAAGCAGAGAAATTGCCTTGATCCAGTAATATAGCATATTTTGCACCTAGTTGTAGGATAGTGGCTGTTAATTATAGTTTCGGTGCATTAATTTTCATTGATCAAAACAAACAAATGTGACTGTTCGTTGCAGAAGTTTGTGCCTGGTCCAAGTCTTGTGCTACCCAGCTGTGTCGGTGTAAAAACAGAAACTTACTATATCAAGGGAAAGAAATATTCTTTGACTTTTTTTGGCATATATGGAGTAATTGTATTGAGCTCGCACGAAAGCGGCAGGTTTGTAAAGCATGTAGTCAGAGTTGTTTAATGCTAAAATACAACATGATTTTGATCGATCAAACAACATCTCATTGTTAAATTAAATCAAAGATTACATGTAACCCTATAGCTCTTTAAAAAACGGGCGATTGCTTACTATCAAATTTCAATCTTGCAAAACTCCATTTTGATCAATCCAACATTTATATTAGAAATTTCAAAATTATCTGTGAGAAATTTTTCTCTTTGCTGTGTTTAGCTACTGTACATTCAAACTTGCTATTAAAAGGATCGACAAATCGATTATAATATTCTGTATCTAAACTGGTTTCGGGATTATCCTCAACGAGGTACACAGTATAGGTTTGGGTTTTCTGTGGTTACTTCTTTGCTTGTTGTTGAATCAATAAAAGGGAAATGAAATATTGACATATCCTTTATTTATTTACTTTTTTTTCAGAGAAGATGAACTTGATCCCAAATCAAACGACAAGTGCAGCAATACTTTTTGAAGTTTTCTGATGATGAATTAACTAAAAGAAGATGCCGGTAGTTTGTCTTTGGAGTACCTGTATCAGAGTGACATTAAAATGAATAAAGATCTTACTCATGGAATGATCTGAGTTTTTTACTCCTCTGTAGCAATTTAGCATGTACAATAATCACTTCAGCAACCAAAACAAATTTAAAATCCTGGCATAAGTATTCCAACTATTATATTCTCTTCCTCTTCATATAGGGTGTTATTTCAAAGTTTTTTCCCCCAAAATAGTAGTTTACTACGTAAGATTGACGAGGCTCGTGCTAATTAAAAGAAAAAGAAAACTAGCTGCAACACTACTTTAAAGCATAACATTGTTATGCAGTCATGGTCAAGTCTCAACACCCCTTTGGAACGTTTGAGTCTTTCCAGTCTGATTTGCTTGCCGATAGTATTATTTATTCCATTTATTCATCATCAATCTGATCAATTCATCATCAAAGTTCATAATTTTATGGGCTGTGGTGCCTGCATTATTACATAGTGCACATTTCTCCCGGCACTCTATCATTGTATGAATTAAAAGAAGACGGGATTCACGCACCCGTGCATCTTTTTTAGCTGATTTAGTCCAATGACCACACATGCAATTTGCGAAACGTCTTAAACAATTTTTAAAAAAACAAGGTGAATATTATCTGCCACTTTGGAAAGAAGAAACGTCACTACTAAAACTGCATCCTCAACTGACCTATAAACAGAACGAAAAACAATATTACAAACTCACTTTGTAGTTCTCCTTAGTTGTGTTGTCGTTTTACAAACAAGTCTGTTACCTTAAGACTAGCAGCACTAGCTGGTAATAATGCCACCCAAAATTCCTTGATGCGACACTTTTCGTCTAATACTTCACAGTTTCACGATTTCACAGTTGGAGGTTTCTTTCACAGTGAGCCTCCGCTTGCGAACCCCATTGAGAGAAGTCATTCCCGACTAAACTTTCAAATGAAACCAGTTTTAAGATGGACAGTATTTTGTTTTGCACTCGTCTGTTGGTAAATCAAAAGACACCTTGGTGATGGTCGACAACTTGCTGAGGGATTCAACTCTGCGATACACTCACATTAGCAAATCCTGAGAAGATACGAACAACCGTCTAAATTTTAAGAATATCCATAGCACATATTAAGGCATATTTTCCTTCCATAAGACCACAAAACAATAGAAAAGACAGCAAAATCCTTCTCTCCACCGACTGCGGAGGGCTTTCAACTTCTGTTGATTCCAACAGCCAATCAGATCCTGTGGCATTGCTCTAATGGCCAATCAGCGTTGCGGCCAAAATCTTGCCGAAGTGAGCACAAACTTGTGAGAGTTTGTATTAGGCCCAACTGTTAGTGGTAGCCGCTAGAGAGAATTTATGACAACCGCTAAAATTGGGCCTGATCTCAGGTTACAAATGTTGAGACTTTAAACATAAAGCGAATTAAGCTAGCAATTTTCTGGGAGATATTGTAAAATCCTGGGGAAAAATTCCATCTTGGGACCTTAGAGAGTGGAACCTTACTTTTGAGGATGTGCATGAGGTGTATATCAGCAATTGTAGACAAAAACTGTATACACCAATGTCACATTCAACACCCCAGTGGTGTAAATGGATTGTAACTAGATACTTAGTGAATGTAAGTAAGACAATTCTCCAAACAATATTTAAAAAAGTCCTATACAAATGTAATGCCAGAGTACTAGCATTATGCTTGTTATGTATATCATCTGTAACAGTTTTGCCTTGTTGTTGATTTTTTTTGTTGTTGTGTACTTGAATACCAACTTTAGATTGAATGGTAGTGGAGAGAGCTCGCAGAGAGGCTTGAAAAATCTGAAATGAACTTAAAGAAAAAAGGCATTGTGATCTTGGTGATGAATCCCGCAGGTAAGAGAAAGGACTTGCTTTTTGTATAAATAAATCATCAGTCAATTCCAACAGTTGCCATGCCTTCTCCCTCGAACTCCTCCCTCTCCATTCCCCTCCACAGAAATTTTCTTTTTTTATTATTATTAATTTTATCTATGAGCAAATATGAAAAGGACCAGACCCCTTGATAACACTGAGATATTTTAATGCAAGCTGTTTCATTAGAGCGATTTTACTTGACCCGTGAAACAGTTAATAACAACTATAATGTAGCACAAAATAGCTAAAAAAAAAAACTGAAGAAGACAATAGAATTAGTGCATTATAGCACGTGTGTATTCTACTACCTATTTCATGGGTTAACCCTTTAAGTCCCAGTAGTGACCAAGATCAAATTTCTCCAAACAATATCCATACACTGACAAGAGATAAGTTATGAGAATTAATAAAATGATCACCCAAGTAAAAATGCCTTGATCTATTATCAAATTCTCTTAACTTATTCTTTAAGGAAATGTATAGAGATCAGTTTGGAGAATTTGTATGTGGATACTGGGGCTTAAAGGGTTAAGTAAAATCACTCGACTATCAGACAGATCATAAAACAGGGTTTGCACAGTCTTAAAAAGTCCTTGAATTTTAGGGGAAGTCCTTGAATTCCATTTTTCCTTGAAAAGTCCTTAATTTCTGTGCAAGTCCTTGAATTTTCTTCAACTTTGAATGTAGTGGCTTGGGAAGTGTTTTTGATGCTTTTTGGTTGTCTAAGACAGAATATAAATCATAGCTCAGAGAATTTAAAGGTTATTTACATAAAGTGCTCTATGTTTTATGCAATAATTAACTATCATTTTAAGACAAGTGAACTGAAAAATGAAGAGGAGTTGGTGAAGCAAACAGTTCAAACCTTAAAGTCTTATTAGAATAGGCTGGCAATGTGCATTTTTGTACAATCTGTGAAGTTATTTTCCCAGTAGTGGGTCCTTGAAAATCTAATATGGTCCTTGAAAAGTCCTTGAAAAATGGTTGCATTTTTTTGTATGAACCCTGTAAAAGTTAGATAATTGAGAAGAATATTGAGAGAAGCATTGAGAGGAATATTTAGAGAATCAGTATCAGGAATATTAAGAGAATGCAATGTTTTTCCACCCCTCCCCCTCCCCCTCCCCTATTTTGACACATCATCCTCTCCCTTGGAATCCTTCTTTGACTCACCCCAACTCTTGGTCAGTCGAAAGTCCAAAAAAATATGCCTGCTTTGCAGGCTAAACACTCTGCAAGTTCGCTGAAAGTCTTCATTGGCAATTTTTGTTTATCCTGCAACACCCCCTTTCATAACTAGGCACCAGTTTTTCCCCCATGTCTGCCGTTTGTGAATATGGTGTATGGTTCTAAACAGATAAGGGAAATCTAGACTCTTCGAGGTTAATATATGTGTTGTACCCAACCATACTATAACTGTACTTATATTTAAAAACCGTATCTGGGTGGGTCTCAGTCCAGGCTCGTATAACTTTCAACCAGATTTGAGCTCGTACCCAAGGTTTTCTCGTTTTCCAATATGGCAGCTTACTGGAATATTTAGTCCAGATTGAATTCTACCAATTGAAAGGGAAATGCAAAATTGAAAAAAGGTGCCTTATGGTTGAGAAACATGCCAGTCACTGACTTTATATATTATGTTCAATAATTTCTTACTAGAGACTTTACACAAATTTGGTGTCCAGTTTAGCACCAGAGCGACAACTACCCGGACTGTGTAAACAAGGTAAGAGCATTAAAATTAAGCTTCCATATAACCAGCAAAGGACAGATGAATGCACCATGAATGAATGAATTTAAGGAATGAAATAATAATTAATATGTTTAACTGTTATTATAATTATGGGTAAACCTAGCTATTATAGTCATTGGAACAGTGTCTGATGTAGGATTTCCAGCTAGGGGCGGATTGTGTCCCAGTCAACAATTTTCAGAGGGACATTTCGTTTTTCGGGAGATCACTACATTGTTTTCTTTTTTTTATTAAATTAAGTTTATTCACGTGAGATTGATATGAGATTTGGTTTTTGGCAAAGCAAACAGAACATACTCTTTGGTGGATTGAACTTCAGCTATTTGTACTTCTCTAGCCAGCTCTGTTGAAAGTTACACTTAAACAACTTCGATTTTGGTTCACTCGATTGATCATTTTCAGGCTCTGCTTCATCATGTTCCGTGGACATTTCTGCAGTTTCTTCTTTGCTTTGTTGCACCAAAAAATGCTGAAAGCCTTATTTGTTTTGATATCAATTTGCATTCACGCACATTAAGAGAGAGGCTCTCATCTACTTAATCTACCCCGTATAGTATTTATTCAAACTATTAAGTGCCGGGGAACCTCGGAAAATTGAGCCTTTATGTCATATTCTCTGGATTTTGGTTCTTACTCAACTTTTAATCTTCTGAAATTTTAACTAAACTATTATTTTAAGAAGATTTTGCATGAGGAGAAATTACATTTCCTTGTTTCTTTTCTTTTAAAACACAATTTGAAGTGTACCAAAATGACCCAGAACAGGTATTTGAAAGGGACATCTTTCCTTAAACCCGCAACCCTGGTGTGCTCTAGATCAGACACTGTTGGAATAAAATAAGTTTTTAAGGCATAGTATTTTCCACTTCAGCATCAGTTCCTGACCTGGAACTAGAGGTGGGTCTTGACAAACTAAAGCCAGCAAGCCATGCAAGTTACACAAGCCATTGGTCAAAATCAACTTGAAAAAAAGGAAAACTGCAAATTTACAGATTAGATGTTGAGCACTCATTATTCAGATTAGGGTTAAGCACTCTCATATTTCTAATGATTAGGGTTAAGCTTTCATCTTACGAATAAGGGTTAAGCACTCATTTTAGGGCTAAAGTAAAGTGCTGTTTAGGGTTAAACGCTTATTCACAATGGTTAGCTTTCTGTTAATGTTTTCCGTATTACTGTTTTTAATTTTTTTGTATTGTTTCTTTAAATGAGTCTTCAATGGACTTCATGGCTTGCTGGCTCGCATTTTATAAAAACTCCTGGGAGGTACTCAAAAAACTTTCATAGGGGGCTCCACTCTAAAGTCCAATCCCCAACCCCTTCATATCACTCTTTTATTTATTTTACATCATATCACCATATTTTTGTTTTATTTCATCATTTATAACAGAAAAGGTAACCCTTTTGCACACATTCTATTAAAATATGTTACCCCTTTCACTTACATGTATTTGGTTAACAACTTTTCATTCCTCATCACTGGGTCTTCTCGGTTAATGGTTTAATAATCTGGCAATTTGCTGCATGATTGCCATCATTTTTCACATATCCCAAAATTCTTCCAAATTTAAGCGACAATAGCTGGTTATGATGAATTATGCGTGGGATTTCAGCCAATCAGAAATTGAGAAATATTTGACTGAATAATAATACTATATTATTAAGACTTACTCAATGCTGGCCAAATTGCATGTTTCTTTTAAAACTAAGATATCCTTGCTGCCCTGGGAAGGGCAAATTTAAATTGCCAGAAGGGTCTGTAAGGACACATCCATGCATATGTTTCGACGTACTGTACAATGTAAATCCTCTATTAAAGGGTAATCAAAATGCTGTATTTTTGCCAGGACATGCTGTATCGTCTATGCAAGCAATATGATCATGTCATAATGTTGTCAAAGAACCAATCTGCACACTCCCCTGGCATTCACTTGATCAACTTATGTGCAAATAGCTGTAAATTCATCAACCATGAAATAAAACCTTCGGGTCAACAATAAATTCAGCGTTGGTAGTGTTGGCATAATCCACCAATTTTTTCTGTGATTTTAGTACCCCTCCAACCTACTTCAGGTTACGCTGAAATACACTTCTACTTTGAAATACACTCTGAAATCTCCCAGATACATGTGAATGGGATTATTAACAGACAGAATTAATAGTCAATTGGAAAAAAGTAATTTAATTAATGAGCATGCACTGAACCGTCAACCTGTCCCTTTAAGCCCGCCCCCCCCATCTTCAGGGGAAGAAAATTAATAATCCCCCCTCTCTTTTAAGCCCGCTACCCCTCCCCCTTATTATTCTTCACTTCACTTTGTTAATCAGTCACGACTGTAAAACTTCATGTGGACTGATCCAGGATGATGGTTTATTCGGGAGAACTGAAACCATGGTCTTTGCTAAACAAAATAAGACCCCCATCTTAAATATGCCCCCGGGTCTACCTAGCCCTGAAACTCCCCATCAAACTGGGGGGGCTCAATAGAGGATTTCGGTACTTGACGAAAAACTTCTGTAAGATTAAAATTTAATAACAAAATGCTTGTAAAGTATTGGATTATTTCTTTTTGGTGTGTAGATACTTTGGAAAGTATAGTCTTATTGGACTTATTATCGGAGTACCCGGAGAAAAACCTTCGTGGTATGGGAGAGAACCAACAACAAACTCAAACCACATATGGCGTCGACGCGGGGATTTGAACCCGAGTGCGCTCTCACCGCTGCGCCACCCTTGCTTTAATTGCCCTTGCTCTCACCGCTGCGCCACCCTTGCTCTAATAGCTAAACTTTAGAATGTGCAAACTCATATTATCTTTATTGATTTTTTTGTCTCTACAGGTAATAGATGAGCGCAATTTGCTTCCAAGATTTCTGCCCTTTAGATCTTCCGTGTCTTACCTCATATTGATTCAGAGCGGCCACAACACCGGACTCTGCACTCTTTGGGGATTGCTAAGTAAACGTTATTGATCATGATTCTTATTTTTCCAGTTTCAATTAATATTCACATTACTGCAATCTAAAATTATCAACGCGGACTTTCGGAATCCTAGGTTCTCTTGTGAACTGATTTATTGTGGAAATTCGACGGGGTGTATAGGCGTTGGAACGCATTTTGCGTAAACCGCTGACACTCAAGCCGATATTACACAATAAATCAGGGAACAGAGAAACGTAGGGATACCAAACTAAAATTATTAGCGCGCACTGTGGGAATCCTAGTTTCTCTTGTGAACTAATTTATTGTGGAAACTCGACGGGGTGTATAGGCGTTGAAACGTATTTTGCGTAAACCGCTGACACTCAAACCGATATTACACAATAAATCAGGAAACGGGCAAAAGCAGGGATACCACTCTAATTCGGGTACTTTTCTAATTGAAAACTTAAGCTAACTTCTTAGTTTCTTTCCAGGTGATGGTAGCACCCTTTGGGATTGCCAAGCAAACTCATGATTCGATTTTTTCTGGTTTCTTTTCTAAGGAGAAGGCGTTCCACATTAATCCAACCGAAAATTATCAATGCGGACAACGGGAATCCTGGTTTGTTTAGGAACTGATTTTTTGTGGAAACTCGAAGGAGTGTATAGCCGTTAAAACGTATTTTGGGTAAACCGCTGACACTCAAACCGATAACACATTAAATCAAGGAACAGAGAAACGTACGTATACCACTCTAATACGGGTACTTTTTAAATTGGAAACTTATGCTATTTTCTTAGTTTCTTCCAGGTGATGGTAGCACGCTTTGGGATTGCCAAGCAAACTCTATTGATCATCATTATATTTTTTCTGCTTTCTTTTTTAAAGAAAAGGCGATCCGCATAACTCTAATCTGAAATTATCTACGCGGACAACGAGAATCCTGGTTTGATTGGCGAGTGATTTTTTTCTGAAAAATTCGACAGATTCTATAGGCATTGAAACGTATTTTGGGTAAACCGCTGACACTCAAACCGATAACACAATAAATCAGGGAACAGTGAAACGTAGGGATACCATGCTAAAATTATCAACGCGGACAAGGAGAATCCTGGTTTGTTTAGGAACTGATTTTTTTGTGGAAATTCGACGGAGTGTATAGGCGTTAAAACGTATTTTGCGGAAACCGCTAACAGTCAAACCGATACTACACAATACGTTAGGAAACGGAGCAACGTAGGGATACCAAACTAAAATTATCAACGCGGGCAATGGCAATCGTGGTTTGTTTGGGAACTGATTTTTTTGTGGAAATTCGACTAGGTAACCAAAATTAACAAAGCGGACATTGGGAATCCTAAATTTTCACCAACACCTATGGTTTCGGTGAAAAAAAGGACCATTTTCCCATCTTTTTTTATTAGGCAATATAGACCAGGAAAATGTGTTTTACCATAATCTACAACGAAAAAACGTCTTTATCGGCTATAAAAACAAAAAGTTCAAAAAGTCGAAAAATTGACATTTTTCCCAACGGGTTAACCCATGGTTTTCGTCCAAAAATGGCCATTCTTCCAACTTTTTTTTAGGCAATATAGGCCAGGTAAGTGTTTTTTACGATATTCTAGAACCAAAAACGCCTTTCTAGCCTATAAAAACAAGAAGTTCAAAAAGTCGAAAAATTGACATTTTTTAAAACGGGTTAACCCATCGTTTTGGTCCAAAAATGGCTATTTTTCCAACTTTTTTTTTTTAGGCACGATAGGCGAGGAAAATGTCTTTTATTATATTCTAGAACGAAAAAACGCCTCTCTAGGCTATAAAAACAACAAGTCCAAAAAGTCGAAAAATTGACATATTTCCAAAGCGGTTAATCCATGGTTTTGGTCCAAAAATGGCCTTTTTTCCAACTTTTCTTTTTTAGGGAATATAAGCCAGGAAAATGTCTATTATGATATTCTAGAACGAAAAAACGCCTTTCTAGGCTATAAAAACAAGAAGTCCAAAAAGTCAGGAAAATTGACATTTTTCAAAAAAACCCATGGTTTTGGTCCAAAAGTGGCCATTTTTCCAGCTTTTTTTTTTAGGCAATATAGCCCAGGAAAATGTCTTTTATGATATCCTAGAACAAAAAAACGCCTTTCTAGGCTATAAAAACAAGAAGTCCAAAAAGTCGCAAAATTGACAAATTTCCAACGGGGTTAACCCATGGTTTTGGTCCAAAAATGGCCATTTTTCCAACTTTTCTTATCTAGGGAATATAAGCCAGGAAAATGTCTTTTATGATATTCTAGAACGAAAAAACGCCTTTCTAGGCTATAAAATCAAGAACTCCAAAAAGTCCAAAAATTGACATTTTTCCAAAGGGGTTAACCCATGGTTTTGGTCCAAAAATGGCCATTTTTCCAACTTTTTTTTTTAGGCAATATAGCCCAGGAAAATGTCTTTTATGATATTCTAGAACGAAAAAACCACCTTTCTAGGCTATAAAAACAAGAAGTCCAAAAAGTCCAAAAATTGACATTTTTCCAAAGGGGTTAACCCATGGTTTTGGTCCAAAAATGGCCATTTTTCCAACTTTTTTTTTTTAGGCAATATAGGCTAGGAAAATGTCTTTTATGATATTCTAGAACGAAAAAACGCCTTTCTAGGCTATAAAAACAAGAAGTCCAAAAAGTCCAAAATTGACATTTTTCCAAAGGGGTTAACCCATGGTTTTGGTCCAAAAATGGCCATTTTTCCAATTTTTTTTTTTTAGGCAATATAGGCTAGGAAAATGTCTTTTATGATATTCTAGAACGAAAAAACGCCTTTCTAGGCTATAAAAACAACAAGTCCAAAAAGTCCAAAAATTGACATTTTTCCAAAGGGGTTAACCCATGGTTTTGGTCCAAAAATGGCCATTTTTCCAACTTTTTTTTTTAGGCAATATAGGCTAGGAAAATGTCTTTTATGATATTCTAGAACGAAAAAACGCCTTTCTAGGCTATAAAAACAACAAGTCCAAAAAGTCCAAAAATTGACATTTTTCCAAAGGGGTTAACCCATGGTTTTGGTCCAAAAATGGCCATTTTTCCAACTTTTTTAGGCAATATAGGCTAGGAAAATGTCTTTTATGATATTCTAGAACAAAAAACGCCTTTCTAGGCTATAAAAACAAGAAGTCCAAAAAGTCCAAAAATTGACATTTTTCCAAAGGGGTTAACCCATGGTTTTGGTCCAAAAATGGCCATTTTTCCAACTTTTTTTTTTTTAGGCAATATAGGCTAGGAAAATGTCTTTTATGATATTCTAGAACGAAAAAACGCCTTTCTAGGCTATAAAAACAAGAAGTCCAAAAAGTCCAAAAATTGACATTTTTCCAAAGGGGTTAACCCATGGTTTTGGCCCAAAAATGGCCATTTTTCGAAATTTTTTTTTTTAGGCAATATAGGCTAGGAAAATGTCTTTTATGATATTCTAGAACGAAAAAACGCCTTTCTAGGCTATAAAAACAAGAAGTCTAAAAAGTCCAAAAATTGACATTTTTCCAAAGGGGTTAACCCATGGTTTTGGTCCAAAAATGGCCATTTTTCCAACTTTTTTTTTTTTTTTTAGGCAATATAGGCTAGGAAAATGTCTTTTATGATATTCTAGAACGAAAAAACGCCTTTCTAGGCTATAAAAACAACAAGTCCAAAAAGTCCAAAAATTGACATTTTTCCAAAGGGGTTAACCCATGGTTTTGGTCCAAAAATGGCCATTTTTCCAACTTTTTTTTTTTAGGCAATATAGGCTAGGAAAATGTCTTTTATGATATTCTAGAACGAAAAAACGCCTTTCTAGGCTATAAAAACAAGAAGTCCAAAAAGTCCAAAAATTGACATTTTTCCAAAGGGGTTAACCCATGGTTTTGGTCCAAAAATGGCCATTTTTCCAACTTTTTTTTTTTAGCAAATATAAGCTAGGAAAATGTCTTTTATGATATTCTAGAACGAAAAAACGCCTTTCTAGGCTATAAAAACAGAAAGTCCAAAAAGTCCAAAAATTGACATTTCTCCAAAGGGGTTAACCCATGGTTTTGGTCCAAAAATGGCCATTTTTCCAACTTTTTTTTTTTTAGGCCGTATAGGCTAGGAAAATGTCTTTTATGATATTCTAGAACGAAAAAACGCCTTTCTAGGCTATGAAAACAAGAAGTCCAAAAAGTCCAAAAATTGATCTTTTTCCAAAGGGGTTAACCATGGTTTTGGTCCAAAAATGGCCATTTTTCCAACTTTCTTTTTTAGGCAATATAGGCTAGGAAAATGTCTTTTATAATATTCTAAAACGAAAAAACGCCTTTCTAGGCTATAAAAACACGAAGTCCAAAAAGTCCAAAAATTGACATTTTTCCAAAGGGGTTAACCCATGGTTTTGGTCCAAAAATGGCCATTTTTCCAACTTTTTTTTTTTAGGCAATAAAGGCTGGGAAAATGTCTTTTATGATATTCTAGAACGAAAAAACGCCTTTCTAGGCTATAAAAAAAAGAAGTGCAAAAAGTCCAAAAATTGACACTTTTCCAAAGGGGTTAACCCATGGATTTGGTCCAAAAATGGCCATTTTTCCAACTTTTTTTTTTAGGCAATATAGGCTAGGAAAATGTCTTTTATGATATTCTAGAACGAAAAAACGCCTTTCTAGGCTATAAAAACAAAAAGTCCAAAAAGTCCAAAAATTGATCTTTTTCCAAAGGGTTTTGGTCCAAAAATGGCCATTTTTCCAACTTTCTTTTTTAGGCAATATAGGCTAGGAAAATGTCTTTTATAATATTCTAGAACGAAAAAACGCCTTTCTAGGCTATAAAAACACGAAGTCCAAAAAGTCCAAAAATTGACATTTTTCCAAAGGGGTTAACCCATGGTTTTGGTCCAAAAATGGTCATTTTTCCAACTTTTTTTTTTTAGGCAATATAGGCTAGGAAAATGTCTTTTATGATATTCTAGAACGAAAAAACGCCTTTCTAGGCTATAAAAACAACAAGTCCAAAAAGTCCAAAAATTGACATTTTTCCAAAGGCGTTAACCCATGGTTTTGGTCCAAAAATGGCCATTTTTCCAACTTTTTTTTTTAGGCAATATAGGCTAGGAAAATGTCTTTTATGATATTCTAGAACGAAAAAACGCCTTTCTAGGCTATAAAAACAAGAAGTCCAAAAAGTCCAAAAATTGATCTTTTTCCAAAGGGGTTAACCCATGGTTTTGGTCCAAAAATGGCCATTTTTCCAATTTTCTTTTTTAGGCAATATAGGCTAGGAAAATGTCTTTTATAATATTCTAGAACGAAAAAACGCCTTTCTAGGCTATAAAAACAAGAAGTCCAAAAAGTCCAAAAATTCACATTTTTCCAAAGGGGTTAACCCATGGTTTTCGTCCAAAAATGGCCATTTTTCCAACTTTTTTTTTTTGGCAATATAGGCTAGGAAAATGTCTTTTATGACATTCTAGAACGAAAAAACGCCTTTCTAGGCTATAAAAACACGAAGTCCAAAAAGTCCAAAAATTGACATTTTTCCAAAGGGGTTAACCCATGGTTTTGGTCCAAAAATGGCCATTTTTCCAACTTTTTTTTTTTAGCCAATATAAGCTAGGAAAATGTCTTTTATGATATTCTAGAACGAAAAAACGCCTTTCTAGGCTATAAAAACAAGAAGTCCAAAAAAGTCCAAAAATGGCCATTTTTCCAATTTTTTTTTTTAGCCAATATAAGCTAGGAAAATGTCTTTTATGATATTCTAGAATGAAAAAACGCCTTTCTAGGCTATAAAAAAAAGAAGTCCAAAAAGTCCAAAAATTGACATTTCTCCAAAGGGGTTAACCCATGGTTTTGGTCCAAAAATGGCCAATTTTTCCAACTTTTTTTTTTAGGCAATATAGGCCAGGAAAATGTCTTTTATGATATTCTAGAACGAAAAAACGCCTTTCTAGGCTATAAAAACAACAAGTCCAAAAACTCCAAAAATTGACATTTTTCCAAAGGGGTTAACCCATGGTTTTGGTCCAAAAATGGCCATTTTTCCAACTTTTTTTTTTTAGGCAATATAGGCTAGGAAAATGTCTTTTATGATCTTCTAGAACGAAAAAACGCCTTTCTAGGCTATAAAAACAAGAAGTCCAAAAAGTCCAAAAATTGACATTTTTCCAAAGGGGTTAACCCATGGTTTTGGTCCAAAAATGGCCATTTTTCAACTTTTTTTTTTTAGGCAATATAGGCTAGGAAAATGTCTTTTATGATATTCTAGAACGAAAAAACGCCTTTCTAGGCTATAAAAACAAGAAGTCCAAAAAGTCCAAAAATTCACATTTTTCCAAAGGGGTTAACCCATGGTTTTGGTCCAAAAATGGCCATTTTTTCAACTTTTTTTTTTAGGCAATATAGGCTAGGAAAATGTCTTTTATGATATTCTAGAACGAAAAAACGCCTTTCTAGGCTATAAAAACAAGAAGTCCAAAAAGTCCAAAAATTGACATTTTTCCAAAGGGGTTAACCCATGGTTTTGGTCAAAAAATGCCATTTTTTCAACTTTTTTTTTTAGGCAATATAGGCTAGGAAAATGTCTTTTATGATATTCTAGAACGAAAAAACGCCTTTCAAGGCTATAAAAACAAGAAGTCCAAACAGTCCAAAAACTGACATTTTTCCAAAGGGGTTAACCCATGGTTTTGGTCCAAGAATGGCCATTTTTGCAACTTTTTTTTTTAGGCAATATAGGCTAGGAAAATGTCTTTTATTATCTTCTAGAACGAAAAAACGCCTTTCTAGGCTATAAATACAAGAAGTCCAAAAAGTGCAAAAATTGACATTTTTCCAAAGGGGTTAACCCATGGTTTTGGTCAAAAAATGGCCATTTTTCCAACTTTTTTTTTTTAGGCAATATAGGCTAGGAAAATGTCTTTTATGATATTCTAGAACGAAAAAACGCCTTTCTAGGCTATAAAAACAAGAAGTCCAAAAGTCCAAAAATTGACATTTTTCCAAAGGGGTTAACCCATGGTTTTGGTCCAAAAATGGCCATTTTTCCAACTTTTTTTTTTTAGGCAATATAGGCTAGGAAAATGTCTTTTATGATATTCTAGAACGAAAAAACGCCTTTCTAGGCTATAAAAACAACAAGTCCAAAAAGTCCAAAAATTGACATTTTTCCAAAGGGTTAACCCATGGTTTTGGTCCAAAAATGGCCATTTTTTCAACTTTTTTTTTAGGCAATATAGGCTAGGAAAATGTCTTTTATGATGTTCTAGAACGAAAAAACGCCTTTCTAGGCTATAAAAACAAGAAGTCCAAAAAGTCCAAAAATTGACATTTTTCCAAAGGGGTTAACCCATGGTTTTGGTCCAAAAATGGCCATTTTTCCACTTTTTTTTTTTAGGCAATATAGGCTAGGAAAATGTCTTTTATGATATTCTAGAACGAAAAAACGCCTTTCTAGGCTATAAAAACAAGAAGTCCAAAAAGTCCAAAAATTGACATTTTTCCAAAGGGGTTAACCCATGGTTTTGGTCCAAAAATGGCCATTTTTTTTTTTTTTTTTTTTTTAGGCAATATAGGCTAGGAAAATGTCTTTTATGATATTCTAGAACGAAAAAAAACGCCTTTCTAGGCTATAAAAACAACAAGTCAAAAAGTCCAAAAATTGACATTTTTCCAAGGGGTTAACCATGGTTTTGGTCCAAAATGGCCATTTTTCCAACTTTTTTTTTTAGGCAATATAGGCTAGGAAAATGTCTTTTATGATATTCTAAAACGAAAAAAACGCCTTTCTAGGCTATAAAAACACGAAGTCCAAAAAGTCCAAAAATTGACATTTTTCCAAAGGGTTAACCCATGGTTTTGGTCCAAAATGGCCATTTTTCCAACTTTTTTTTTTTAGGCAATATAGGCTAGGAAAATGTCTTTTATGATATTCTAGAACGAAAAAACGCCTTTCTAGGCTATAAAAACAAGAAGTCCAAAAAGTCGAAAATTGACATTTTTCCAAAGGGGTTAACCCATGGTTTTGGTCCAAAAATGGCCATTTTTCCAACTTTTTTTTTAGGCAATATAGGCTAGGAAAATGTCTTTTATGATATTCTAGAACGAAAAAACGCCTTTCTAGGCTATAAAAAACAAAAAGTCCAAAAAGTCCAAAAATTGACATTTTTCCAAAGGGGTTAACCCATGGTTTTGGTCCAAAAATGGCCATTTTTCCAACTTTTTTTTTTTAGGCAATATAGGCTAGGAAAATGTCTTTTATGATATTCTAGAACGAAAAAACGCCTTTCTAGGCTATAAAAACAAGAAGTCCAAAAAGTCCAAAAATTGACATTTTTCCAAAGGGGTTAACCCATGGTTTTGGTCCAAAAATGGCCATTTTTCCAACTTTTTTTTTTAGGCAATATAGGCTAGGAAAATGTCTTTTATGATATTCTAGAACGAAAAAACGCCTTTCTAGGCTATAAAAAAAACAAGTCCAAAACGTCCAAAAATTGACATTTTTCCAAAGGGGTTAACCCATGGTTTTGGTCCAAAAATGGCCATTTTTCCAACTTTTTTTTTTAGCCAATATAGGCTAGAAAAATGTCTTTTATGATATTCTAGAGCGAAAAACCCCTTTCTAGGCTATAAAAACAACAAGTCTATAAAGTCCAAAAATTGACATTTTTCCAAAGGGGTTAACCCATGGTTTTGGTCCAAAAATGGCCATTTTTCCAATTTTTTTTTTTAGGCAATATAGGCTAGGAAAATGTCTTTTATGATATTCTAGAACGAAAAAACGACTTTCTAGGCTATAAAAACAAGAAGTCCAAAAAGTCCAAAAATTGACATTTTTCCAAAGGGGTTAACCCATGGTTTTGGTCCAAAAATGGCCATTTTTCCAACTTTTTTTTTTTAGGCAATATAGGCTAGGAAAATGTCTTTTATGATATTCTAGAACGAAAAACGCCTTTCTAGGCTATAAAAACACGAAGTCAAAAAGTCCAAAATTGACATTTTTCCAAAGGGGTTAACCCATGGTTTTGGTCAAAAATGGCCATTTTTCCAACTTTTTTTTTTTTTTAGGCAATATAGGCTAGGAAAATGTCTTTTATGATATTCTAGAACGAAAAAACGCCTTTCTAGGCTATAAAAAAAGAAGTCCAAAAAGTCCAAAAATTGACATTTTTCCAAAGGGGTTAACCCATGGTTTTGGTCCAAAATGGCCATTTTTTTTTTTTTTTTAGGCAATATAGGGTAGGAAAATGTCTTTTATGATATTCTAGAATGAAAAAACGCCTTTCTAGGCTATAAAAACAAGAAGTCCAAAAAGTCCAAAAATTGACATTTTTCCAAAGGGGTTAACCCATGGTTTTGGTCCAAAAATGGCCATTTTTCCAACTTTTTTTTTAGGCAATATAGGCTAGGAAAATGTCTTTTATGATATTCTAGAACGAAAAAACGCCTTTCTAGGCTATAAAAACAACAAGTCCAAAAAGTCCAAAAATTGACATTTTTCCAAAGGGGTTAACCCATGGTTTTGGTCCAAAATGGCCATTTTTCCAACTTTTTTTTTTAGGCAATATATGCTAGGAAAATGTCTTTTATGATATTCTAGAACGAAAAAAACGCCTTTCTAGGCTATAAAACAAGAAGTCCAAAAAGTCCAAAATTGACATTTTTCCAAAGGGGTTAACCCATGGTTTTGGTCCAAAATGGCCA
The DNA here is from genome assembly GCA_942486035.1 of Porites lobata. Taxonomy (NCBI): domain Eukaryota; kingdom Metazoa; phylum Cnidaria; class Anthozoa; order Scleractinia; family Poritidae; genus Porites; species Porites lobata. The sequence continues at coordinate 486,620 of CALNXK010000282.1, forward strand.
TTTTTTCAACTTTTTTTTTTTAGGCAATATAGGCTAGGAAAATGTCTTTTATGATATTCTAGAACGAAAAAACGCCTTTCTAGGCTATAAAAAACAAGAAGTCCAAAAAGTCCAAAATTGACATTTTTCCAAAGGGGTTAACCCATGGTTTTGGTCCAAAATGGCCATTTTTCCAACATTTTTTTTTTTTTTAGGCAATATAGGCTAGGAAAATGTCTTTTATGATATTCTAGAACGAAAAAACGCCTTTCTAGGCTATAAAAACAAGAAGTCCAAAAAGTCCAAAAATTGACATTTTTCCAAAGGGTTAACCCATGGTTTTGTCCAAAAATGGCCATTTTCCAACTTTTTTTTTTTTTAGGCAATATAGGCTAGGAAAATGTCTTTTATGATATTCTAGAACGAAAAAACGCTTTTTCAAGGCTATAAAAAACAAGAAGTCCAAACAGTCCAAAAATTGACATTTTTCCAAAGGGGTTAACCCATGGTTTTGGTCCAAAAATGGCCATTTTTCCACTTTTTTTTTTTTTAGGCAATATAGGCTAGGAAAATGTCTTTTATGATATTCTAGAACGAAAAAAACGCCTTTCTAGGCTATAAAACAAGAAGTCCAAAAGTCCAAAATTGACATTTTTCCAAAGGGGTTAACCCATGGTTTTGGTCCAAAAATGGCCATTTTTCCAACTTTTTTTTTTTAGGCAATATAGGCTAGGAAAATGTCTTTTATCATATTCTAGAACGAAAAAACGCCTTTCTAGGCTATAAAAACAACAAGTCCAAAAAAGTGCAAAAATTGACATTTTTCCAAAGGGGTTAACCCATGGTTTTGGTCCAAAAATGGCCATTTTTCCAATTTTTTTTTTTTAGGCAATATAGGCTAGGAAAATGTCTTTTATGATATTCTAGAACGAAAAAACGCCTTTCTAGGCTATAAAAACAAGAAGTCCAAAAAGTCCAAAATTGACATTTTTCCAAAGGGTTAACCCATGGTTTTGGTCCAAAAATGGCCATTTTTCCAACTTTTTTTTTTTTAGGCAATATAGGCTAGGAAAATGTCTTTTATGATATTCTAGAACGAAAAAAACGCCTTTCTAGGCTATATAAAACAAGAAGTCCAAAAAGTCCAAAAATTGACATTTTTCCAAAGAGGTTAACCCATGGTTTTGGTCCAAAAATGGCCATTTTTCCACCTTTTTTTTGTTAGGCAATATAGGCTAGGAAAATGTCTTTTATGATATTCTAGAACGGAAAAACGCCTTTCTAGGCTATAAAAACAAGAAGTCCAAAAAGTCAAAAAATTGACATTTTTCCAAAGGGGTTAACCCATGGTTTTGGTCCAAAAATGGCCATTTTTCCAACTTTTTTTTTTAGGCAATATAGGCTAGGAAAATGTCTTTTATGATATTCTAGAACGAAAAAACGCCTTTCTAGGCTATAAAAACAACAAGTCCAAAAGTCCAAAAATTGACATTTTTCCAAAGGGGTTAACCCATGGTTTTGGTCCAAAAATGGCCATTTTTCCAACTTTTTTTTTTAGGCAATATAGGCTAGGAAAATGTCTTTTATGATATTCTAGAACGAAAAAACGCCTTTCTAGGCTATAAAAACAAGAAGTCCAAAAAGTCCAAAAATTGACATTTTTCCAAAGGGGTTAACCCATGGTTTTGGTCCAAAAATGGCCATTTTTCCAACTTTTTTTTTTAGCAATATAGGCTAGGAAAATGTCTTTTATGATATTCTAGAACGAAAAAACGCCTTTCTAGGCTATAAAAACAAGAAGTCCAAAAAGTCCAAAAATTGACATTTTTCCAAAGGGGTTAACCCATGGTTTTGGTCCAAAAATGGCCATTTTTCCAACTTTCTTTTTTTAGGCAATATAGGCTAGGAAAATGTCTTTTATAATATTCTAGAAGCCAATAAACGCCTTTCTAGGCTATAAAAACAACGAGTCCAAAAAGTCCAAAAATTGACATTTTTCCGGAGGGGTTAACCCATGGTTTTGGTCCAAAAATGGCCATTTTTCCAACTTTTGTTTTTTAGGCAATAAAGGCTGAGAAAATGTCTTTTATGATATTCTAGAACCAAAAACCGCCTCTCTAGGCTATAAAAACAAGAAGTCCAAAAAGTCCAAAAATTGACATTTTTCCTAAGGGGTTAACCCATGGTTTTGGTCCAAAAATGGCCATTTTTCCAACTTTTTTTTTTTAGCAAATATAGGCCAGGAAAATGTCTTTTATGATATTCTAGAACGAAAAAACGCCTTTCTAGGCTATAAAAACAACAAGTCCAAAAAGTCGAAAAATTGACATTTTTCCTAAGGGGTTAACCCATGGTTTTGGTCCAAAAATGGCCATTTTTCGAATTTTTTTTTTAGGTAATATAGGCAAGGAAAATGTCTTTTATGATATTCTAGAACGAAAAAACGCCTTTCTAGGCTATAAAAACAAGAAGTCCAAAAAGTCGAAAAATATACATTTTTCCTAAGGGGTTAACCCATGGTTTTGGTCCAAAAATGGCCATTTTTCGAACTTTTTTTTTTTAGGTAATATAGGCAAGGAAAATGTCTTTTATGATATTCTAGAACGAAAAAACGCCTTTCTAGGCTATAAAAACAAGAAGTCCAAAAAGTCCAAAAATTGACATTTTTCCTAAGGGGTTAACCCATGCTTTTGGTCCAAAAATGGCCATTTTTCCAACTTTTTTTTTAGGTAGTATAAGCCAGGAAAATGTCTTTTATGATATTCTACAACGAAAAAACGGCTTTCTAGGCTATAAAAACAAGAAGTCCAAAAAGTCGAAAAATTGACATTTTTCCCAAGGGGTTAACCCATGGTTTTGGTCCAAAAATGGCCATTATTCCGACTTTTTTTTTTAGGTAGTATAGGCCAGGAAAATGTCTTTTATGATATTCTAGAACGAAAAAACGCCTTTCTAGGCTATAACAACAAGAAGACCAAAAAGTCGAAAAATTGACATTTTTCCTAAGGGGTTAACCCATGGTTTTGGTCAAAAAATGGCCATTTTTCCAACTTTTTTTTTTAGGCGATATAGGCCAGGAAAATGTCTTTTATGATATTTTAGAACGAAAAAACGCCTTTCTAGGCTATAAAAAAAGAAGTCCAAAAAGTCCAAAATTGACATTTTTCCAAAGGGTTAACCCATGGTTTTGGTCCAAAAATGGCCATTTTTCCAACTTTTTTTTTTTTTAGGCAATATAGGCTAGGAAAATGTCTTTTATGATATTCTAGAACGAAAAACGCCTTTCTAGGCTATAAAACAACAAGTCCAAAAAGTCCAAAATTGACATTTTTCCAAAGGGTTAACCCATGGTTTTGGTCCAAAAATGGCCATTTTTCCAACTTTTTTTTTAGGCAATATAGGCTAGGAAAATGTCTTTTATGATATTCTAGAACGAAAAAACGCCTTTCTAGGCTATAAAAACAACAAGTCCAAAAAGTCCAAAATTGACATTTTTCCAAAGGGTTAACCCATGGTTTTGGTCCAAAAATGGCCATTTTTCCATTTTTTTTTTTTTAGGCAATATAGGCTAGGAAAATGTCTTTTATGATATTCTAGAACGAAAAACGCCTTTCTAGGCTATAAAAACAAGAAGTCCAAAAAGTCCAAAAATTGACATTTTTCCAAAAGGGTTAACCCATGGTTTTGGTCCAAAAATGGCCATTTTTCCAACTTTTTTTTTTAGGCAATATAGGCTAGGAAAATGTCTTTTATGATATTCTAGAACGAAAAAACGCCTTTCTAGGCTATAAAAACAACAAGTCCAAAAAGTCCAAAAATTGACATTTTTCCAAAGGGGTTAACCCATGGTTTTGGTCCAAAAATGGCCATTTTTTCAACTTTTTTTTTAGGCAATATAGGCTAGGAAAATGTCTTTTATGATATTCTAGAACGAAAAAACGCCTTTCTAGGCTATAAAAACAAGAAGTCCAAAAAGTCCAAAAATTGACATTTTTCCAAAGGGGTTAACCCATGGTTTTGGTCCAAAAATGGCCATTTTTCCAACTTTTTTTTTTTAGGCAATATAGGCTAGGAAAATGTCTTTTATGATATTCTAGAACGAAAAAACGCCTTTCTAGGCTATAAAAACAAGAAGTCCAGAAAGTCCAAAAATTCCCACTTTTCCAAAGGGGTTAACCCATAGTTTTGGTCGAAAAATGGTCATTTTTCCAACTTTTTTCTTTTAGGCAATATAGCCCAGGAAAATG